>JAQMYM010000002.1:1874622-1891792 GCA_030014255.1 Parauchenoglanis ngamensis
GGCGCAACATGGCGGCTCCGTAGAGGTGGACCCGCTCCCTGTGTAGGTATAAAGGGCTCGTTCTAAACTTACGCAAATACAATGATTCATAGTTACAGCTAATTATACACTAATGAGGACATACTTATGAATTCCATAAGTATATTATCGGATATATGCTCTATTTCTGCTTATAGATACCGTCAATATGCTACATCGTGTATCTTTAAATAATGCGTCCTTCAGTAAAATGATTCATTTTTGATCATTTATCTTGAAATTAAAAGCAGTTCACGGTAGTGGACTCCAAGAATTTGGAGCCTGTAGCATATCCTTGGGCTTTAGCTCATATTACATCCTTTATTACTTTCAAAAACTAATTTCGTTCTTTTCCCTTTAACCACAATCCACCGGCCTGGTTGTTCCACCTCATCAGACTGCGGCTCGATCTGTTCGAGCTCCTTGATGTGGAAAAGAAATCTCGTACTGGGGACCACAGAGGAAATAATATTAACAGCTGTGCCTTTGCTATATACACAAATTAGAAATAGTTCGAAGCTGGCAGGCCGGAGTGATTTTTGTTTTTTTACCTCAAGCCTTTTTTTTTTGACCTCTGCAAAGGCATTCAGTGTGTACTTCTAATTAACATGCCTCATTGCTAACTCTGTATTTACTCTCTAAATCCCCGATTCCCTTCTGATATGGGTCGTAAACAAACATCCATATTTCCTGGCAGAGTCTGTGTAGTAATTTCAAGCTTGACATGTTTGAAATTAGTTCTACAGCGATTGCTCGGCATCTGCGTGAGACAGTGGCTTTTTTTCTTGCCCTCACTCTCACATTTGTTGACTCATTTGCCATTTATTCCTTGTAAACAAGATTGTCTGTGTCAATGAGAGGGACCAAAAGGCCAAGCGGAGACATCAACGATGTGATCCCATTTCATCTGGGATTCAGAACGCGAGCCGTTTGCCGGCTTTAGTGGCTTTTCGGGAGGAAATGAAACGGCACATACAATTCAGTGGCCAATTAGTCTGAGCTCACATCCACAGGTGTAATTACGGCGGAGGTTCGGCTCAGCTGATGACAAGCTCAAGCAATCAGCTAGCAAATCATATGCTTTTTCAGCTGCATTGTAATTGATAACACAAAGCACTTCATTACACCAGAGATGTCTTGCACGCAGCATTCACCATGCTGAAGGAAGTCGGTTTTTCTTGGAGGGTTTTTCATTTTTTTTTTTGCCTGGAATTTGCATAAGTGCAAAATGAAATTTTCCAAGCAGGAGTCATTTAGAAATACAGGGTTGTGTGGAACATAGCCATGGGGTCAGCCATTATTATTAAAGTTTATACACATTTATACCACAGTGCTGTTGAATTCTCAAATGTGATTGGATATAAGGAGACGTCTAACACTGAAGGAAGGTGTCAGCACTTTGTGTCACCACTCTCTCTGTCAGCACTTTGCAAAAGTCATAGGCAAAGCTATAATTTTACGTTTTCTGACATTTTCAGGACAGAGGATTTTACGCTTCTTGGTTTCTCAGTAACAAAAAAAAAAACCCTCAGCAACCTGTGGTTTTTGTGTCTCATTACCTTCAAGAGAAAGAAAAATGAATGGCTGGTGAGGGAACCAGTGTTATAACGTGAGGGTTTGTTTCGCGGACGTTACACAACATTATGTGTAGCCGTAAATGGATAAAAAGTATGAATTGATGCTCTTTAATAAATAAAAAATGTAACAGTTGATAATTTGCTGTGGAATAATAGGAATAAAACACTGCAGGATGTGCAGTTATTGGAAAATAATCAACTTTGTGGTGATAACAGTAACTCCACTTCATCAACCATGTCATTGATTATGTTCCTGTAATCCCGAGATCAGACTACATGATATTGTTGTCTTTCGATGGTCACCATGTCAGCTGAGGCGATCACAGTGCCATAAACTCTTGCCGTGTCTTGGTCAGGAGACTGGCAACACTGCAAGTTTGACCCCGAACCACCATGGTTCACGTTGTCGGGGAGGAGGGTCAAGAAACTGTCAATCATGGCTACAGAAGGAACATCAAGGAACACGTCGTAGCAGTTGGCAAACTAGGCGAGAAAATACAAAAACTTCTGATTGCTGGACTTTTCATCGGGGCGTCGTGGAGCGTCCCAGAGCCCGCATCGCTGTTCTGTGATTATATCACACTATTCCACACTGTTCATCGTTCCCAACGTTCAGATTCAGGCCCGATGCTGGGAATCTCAAAATCGACAAAATTGTGTCAAACCTGGAATCTAATGACAGTTTTAATAAATGGGTTCTGTTTGTTTGTTATTTTTATTTCAGATGTTAAAAAGACAAAAAACAAACTCTAAAATATATATATCCAAAATATAGTTTTTGGTAAAATAAATCTCCACCATAATTTTTTTTTAATTTTAATATTAATTTTCTTTTTTTTTTAAGGTTTTCTGTTGAGCCCGAGAACAAAGTCGTGCGTGCTGCATTTTAAAGCGTATTCGATCTCTCAGATTAAAAGTTTTCCTCCTTTTGCAAACTTCATTTTCAATGGAGTTTGCATATTTGGCTTAACTATACGATCGGCCCAGTCCGAATGAAATGAGACAGACACAGAGCTGTAATTAAGGAAGTCATTATGCGGAGAAACAGCCCGTAATGGACAGCCTTCTGTTGTTAGCTGTTTGTGCTCGGCATGACTAAGTCTCCAGCGGGAGTGATAAGGAGTGTTTACAGGGTGTGTCAGCAGCTCAGTCCCCCTGTTCTGCTTGCCAGGGTGTGTATGCATATGTGTGTGTATGTGTGTGTGTAGATCAGAGTGCACAGATGGACTAGCAGACCTTGCTGTGTGTTGTAATATGAAGGTCTTGGGAGTATGTTGGAGTGTGAGAGAACACTGTGTCGGTCACTGTGGACCCTGTGGTTTTAAAAAAATGACATTATTATAAAAACAATAAACAACCAAACTCACTGGACATGGCAAAGCGGGTAAACAAAGCATTAAACTAAAGCAAGAGACACTCAGGGATGAATACCTGGAACTTGGCCACTGTAGGAAGGAAAAGCTGGGAAGGCGTTCATGATGGAAGAACAGATGGAGAGAAGAAAGGCATGGAGGAGCGGAAGTAACAGAAACGACGGCGAGTAACAAAGCAGAGAGCAAACACAGGAGGAGGGAAAGGGAAAGACGGAGATGATCCAAGCTTATGGAGATGTCTATCCAGGCCATTTTGTTCCTTAGTTTGGAGAGTTAATGAAGCCTCCATCATGGCTGTGTGCCACAGAATCAGCTTTCCCAGCATGCAGTTCAGCTCTGATGATGGCCAGCATGTGAGGCAGGGAGACAGTGTTGACATCTCTTATCAGGGGAAAGTTATACATTATTGCCTTCTCAAGAAAGTCGAGAAGTTGCATGATGATGTCATAGACTAATTTACGTATTTATTGAATCGCCATGATCGTTTGTATATCAAAATGTTTTACGTGGAGAAGGAGGATGTGGGTTGGAAGAGTAGAGTTTTATCAGAATAAAAAAGTGCTTTTTAAAAAAAAGAAGGACAAAGAAAATACAGATTTTGACAAAATTCTCTCTATTTTTTTTTTTTTTTAGCAACAATGCAGACAAAATGAAGCAGTGGCAGTGAGGACGCAGGAAATAGACATGAAGGAAATGGACAGAGATGAAATCACTCTTTTTTTTTTACTGTAAATATTTAAGAACCAAGAACACAAAGAACCAAGAAGAGGAACTTGGTTCTTTGGTTCCACAACAGTGATGGGTTGCCTGGAACACTAATGATTGGAGATTCAGCAAATCTAGCAATAAAGTCTTGACGTTTGCAACAATGCAGCGATCGAATACAGCTCCCGAGCCAATCACGGCTCTCCGTTAATTCTGCATCACAGTGCTAGCAAAGAAGGCTCGATTTCATTTCAGAGTTGTTCGCCTCACGCCTGACAGAAATGCATGTGAAATGATCAAATCAATTCACGGCTACTTATCCGGGTCCTGGATGAAATCAGCTTACAGTCACATGCCTGTTCTTCAGACTGACACGTGCTTAGGAGTCGTCATATCATACCATAATATATCATTAATGACTATATGCCATGATGTGAGTGAAATCTTATTAAATCTGAGATTTTGTCAATAACTGAAGCTCACAAATAAGGACCGATTTGCTCAGAAATTACATTTGGGAGACGAATGATAATGCCATCAGGGTAGAACGACATTAATTCATCTGGAGAGAGAAAATGGGCAATATTAGCTTTATGAGTCCCTACAGGACTGACTTAGCATGAACTCAGAGTCTGGAGGAAAATAAGGCGCGACGGACGGGTCAATCAGAGCGTCTTGATGTGACTGACAGGATGATGAGCACACTGGGACTGCGGCCTAGAAAAACTTTTAAAGGCCTCTATAATAAATCACAGAGACATACAGGTAAAATGAGAAAGGCTGGAAAACTAAAAATGAAGCCACAAGGAAATTGATTTTTTTCTTTTCTTTTTTTATTGCCTGCTAATCAGGCAGGCAGGTAAACAGAATTTGAGACTGGCAGCCGGAGCTCTGGGAATATAATCGACGTGGCTTAAGGGCTCAGCCGCTTCAGACGATACAATTTGTGCAGAGCAATGGTGTAAATCACAATTAAAGTGGCGAGCACGGAAGCCCGACGGCAGCCCACTTCAGGGAGTCGAGGCCCTCAGTCAGAATATATTGATGGGATTTTACGGAATGAGGAAAAGGCGCTTTATAGAAGGGGGGTGATGGGAAGGAAGGCGAACGTGGATGATGGCCAAACTTGGCTTGAAGGGGATGAGAAGAGAAGAGCTACTTAAACTGTTTAGCGATGAGTTTTGCAGGTGTGGAGTGGTGTCTTCCTCTCTTTTTTCCCTTCATCAATTTTTTTTTCTCTTCTGCCTAGCACGCTTACGGCTGCGATCGCTTCATTTTGTCCCGTTTTCTCGGAGGTGAAACCTCCATCAGACAGACGTGACAGCGGATGTCAAACAAGCCAAGCTTTGCGTTGTTGTGGGTTTGGGTGCGCAGCAGTGCATTAGGTAGCACACATCCACGTTTCTTACTCTGACAGCATGCCCTGTCCTCTCTGCTCTAGCTGACATTTAACAACTGTAGGGTTGAGATGCTATCAGGAACAGAGCATGTCAGCTGGATTTCGAGCAAAGAGGGCAACTGAGGGAAAAAAATGTGGTGGAGCAACAAATCACAGGTTTGTAGTAATGCTCACATTTGAATATATTATTGTTTCTGTAGTAGCAGCTTGCTCACCGGGACTTGTGTTGCAGACGCTCCATATAAAAGGATTAGAAATGTGAGAAAGCACATTTGGATCTGAGAGTTTCCTGACAGTCTCAGCTTTGCGGTTTCTCGATAACATGACTGCGTGTTTTTGTCTTATTAATTTTAAGAGACTGAAAAAAGTTGTTATAAGCGGTAAAAGGAACTTGCTTGTTTTGCAGACGCTCCACGACAACCTATAAACGGATAAAAAGTGTCACAGTCGTTGGCAAATTGGTGTCTTACAAGAGGAATAAAACATCCTTCATTAACACGTCCCCTTAACACCATATTGTCGTTGATTATTTTCCAATAACAGCATGCCCTGTTGTGTTTTATCCCTTATGTAACTCCCGATATTATTTCCTCTCTCGTCTTCTCTGTCAGACTCGAATATCCCATTACATCCACGTCGTCCTGTTTCACCGAATCAGTTTTGATTGAAAGTTGACTGCGAACGGAGGGACACTAATAGACTTTGGATGGCCGTTGTGTGTAATCGTGTCCCTCCCGAATAAACAGGTGGCTAAGTACACATAATTGAATCTACTGACTCTCTCAACACACTGAATATTTCATTACGGCCCGAGAGGAGCAGAACAGCAGAGGATGAAGGGTTGATGGAGGGGGAGAGAAGTTGTCAGTGACTGACTGATACACTCCAGCTCATCTATTATACAGCGTGTTCCAGTCGAGGCCAACGCTTTCCCGCCAGACAGAATGCCGATCCTCACGCCATCCTTTTTAGCAACATGCTCGCGATAATCACGGCCGATCGTTGATGTTGAGCCGTTTAGACTGCCGGGTGGTGTGGCAAATTAACAACTTGACATCCGGGATATTCCTGGGATCTCACAAGCTTTACTGCTCTTTTCTTTTTCTTTTCAGAGAATATTCCATTTGGATTTTAATCATTGGGACAAGCTTACCGAGGCTTCTCTGGGTAATTCTAAAGCTGACGTCCAAAGGTTACTATTTATTAATCAAGTCAAGTCAAGTTAAGTGGCTTTTATTGTTAATTAATAATTGTTATTGTTTGTTTTATTTAATCCTCTGTAACAGCAGATATATTTGTATATGCTGTAGTTTCTATAGTAACAACTTCCAAAGTTCTCATATTTAAGGAACGAGTCTCCACTGTGAGTGCTTCATAACAGCCGGAAAGATTTCCGAAACTTCAGGACAGAAGACGGCAACATCACAAACTGTGTTTGTCTTCGAGAAAGAACAGAAAGAGAGGTTTGGTGAGGGAATGACTGTTTATAGCTGCTATAACGTAAATGAGAGCAGGACCTAACTTGTTTTGCAGATGTTTTTAAAAAAAATGTAAACATTGGCAAATTGCTGCAGTATAAGAGGAATAAAACACTTTAAAACAATTTTGTATTTTTATAGGAAACGAATCAACTTTGGTGTGGAAAGAGTAACGCTGCTTCATCACCCCATGCCACCTTTGATTATTTTCCTATAACAGCATGACGGTGCGTTTTATTCCTTACTTATTGATATGTACTGTAGATGTTAAAGGAGTACCTCAATTCCTTTGAATATTAGCATGTCAGGATTATCCTCATTCTTCAATCCTTGTATCCTTACATAAGGATCATCTTCAGGAGCATATTTTCCTGCCCTTGATTATTTCATTTCCTCTTTTATAAAAACATCCATCATCCTCCTCTTTTTTTCAATTTGTCTTGTTTTGAGACCTCTTTTCTTTTTTAAACCGCCTAACAAAGTGGTTTAAAGATAGCAGTTACTTCTAAAGCATGGCGCTTTGATTTATCCGGCTCTAGTCCCTGGGATAAAGAGTAAAAGGTTTGAAACCTCAGTCCTGTCTGCCGTCTTCTCCTAATGAGACAAAACTCTTTGTTCCGAAGGATGGAGAGAAAAAGGGCAAAAGAGCAGGAAAAGATTGGAGAACAGGCATGAATATATATTGAGGCAGAGAACGAAAGAGAGAAAAATAGGGATGCTGATGTCACGCTGATGCAACGTGTATTTACAAAGAGTGAAGAAGTTTGAAATCCTGCTGGTCACGAGAGAATAAAATAATCAAAACTGGAAGTGTTTAATAAATGTGGAGCCGCAGCATGTTAATACAAGAGCCGCTAAGTGATTTATTTACATTTAATTGTTGCTGCATTGAATCAGTGAATCAAAAAGAACCGCACTGTGTCTTACATCAGGACTGGACTTGGATGATAGATGATTTGTGGCCGACTAAGCGGTTGAAACCCAGAAAAGATGGATGGACTCATATTTATTCATTTGGCAGATGCTTTTATCCAAAGTGACTCACAAGTGAAGCAGGACTGAGTCAGTTTTTGAGAGGACCAGTGGTTCGCTGGCGTTTCATCTCACAAGCTTCTCGTGCAGATCTGTATCAGCTGAGCTTCCACGGCCCTGACCAGTCGGAATATTTAGAAATATTAATTTCAAAAGGAAGTTTAGTTTTACCCTGAAACCGAAGCTGGAACATGAGGAAGAAATGTGTGCTTGTTACATGTCGGGAACAAGCACAAGTACTGGTCCTAATAACCACACAAGAGAAAGCTGAAGGATCGACACCAAAAGTTTTACATCCCGGAAATTTCCATTGCAATTAAAAAAATTCCTGATATCTAAGAGTTAGGGTCAAAAATGTCATGTTACTCAGAGCTAAAATACACTTTAGTCTATCCAAAAACTCTTACTCTGTTTACTCACATCCAACATTTCCTTGTTTAATATTTTCAATAATTCCCTTCGATCCAAAAGGTTCCTGTTACTCAAATCCAAAAATTCCTCATATATTAAATCTGGGATACACAATTTCATAGCTTTACCCCCAACAATTCCCTGACCTCAGATCCAAAATGACCATTTTACCCAAATCCAAAAAAAAAAAAAATCCAGTAATTCCTTGGCCTCAGATCCAAAAACATAATTTTACTTTTTCCAGCAATTCCCTGACCTCAGATCCACAAACTCCCCTGTTAAATTTTCCTAGTTATACTTCTCAGATCCAAAAAGTAATCAGATCCAAACGTTTATAACTTCCAGTAATCCCCCGACCTCAGATCCCCAAATTCCCTGTTTACTCAGATCCAACATTTCCTCATTCATTAATTCCAGTAATTCCCTAACCCTCAGATCAAAGGATTCCCAGTTACCGGGATACACAAATTCCTAGTTTTACTCCAAACGATTCCCTGACCTCAGATCCAAAACCTTCCTAGTTACACAGATCTAAAATTTCCTAGTTTATTAATTCAAATAATTCCCCAACCTCAGAACTAAAATATCCCTGCTTTTCAGATCCAGTGGTTCATTAGATCCAATAATTTTCCTGACCTCAGGACTTAGTACTCAGAATCTGCTACACAGATCCAAGCATGTTCTCAAAATGTAAATCCACAAAATGTGCATTAGATCCTGATTCGATCCCTGTTACTCCGATCCTAGTTTATTAGTCCGAGGAATTAAAAAATCCTGTCGATGATCAGATCCAAAATCTCCTACTTTATTATTCTGAATAATAATGCCCTGACCTCAGATCCAGAAGGTTACTGAAATCCAAAAGTTCCCAATTAATTAGTTCTAACAATTTTTCCTGACCTTATTACTCAGAACCAAAATTGATTTAGTTCCAAAATTGAAAAATGAGTTAGTTCCAAAACATTCTTGCTACACAGACCCTTTCTTACTTACTATTATCTAAATTATTTAAATATTATCTAAACCTTCCTCAGATCCTAATTAGAGCCAATAATTTCCTGACCTCAGATCCGGAAATGCTGTTATTTTATTTAAAAGATTGCTACTCAGCTCCACAAAACTGCTAATTAGATCCCCGTTATTTAATCCCGAAGTTCCTCAGATGTCAGAAGTCAGTCATTCAGAATTGTCTACATAATAGAGTAAGTTTTCATTTAGAATTGTGAATTCAAGCCTTCCCTGGAAGTTAACACATCATGCCTGGCAAATGAAAACGTGTGGAAAAGTGCCTGCTGCGATTTTCTAGCCAAGCGACTTCCACGACAATTAAGAGCCGATGTTTCATCAGGAGAGAGGGAGGGAGTGACGATGCTCCGCAGAGTCGCTGACAGCTGATGTATTTGGGATGAGATTATGTCCTCTGGCACCTGGATAATCTTGCATTAGAGGTGATTAAACTCACAGGGGTCCTCTTTGTTCCCCCGACAGGTGCCCACGTCATGCCTGATGGGTTTTCGGAGAAAAATGCAGTACTCCGGCAGGTCCCAGCTGTCGGTCCGTTTTTTTCCCGTATGAAACTAGGCTGGGGTTCTCTAATGTGTGTGTGGGTGAAAATGAAATTAGCAGGATGCGCTGGAAACCTGCAGGGTCATGAAGGACGATGTTTGATGTTTGTTATATTTTAGAAGGCAGATGTGTTTAGCTCTAAATGACTTTGTAAAGTGGCTTGCTTTACCTGACTAAATTCACAGTGGCCTCTAAGTGCAAAACACATTAACAAAAAAAAAAAAACAATCCAGAAACGCAACAACACAACAGTACATTCAAAAACACAATTAGCTCAAAGCAGGAAGGGGCGGCCCGTACTGAGCAACGCTTTCTTGTTGCTGATTTGCGGCAGCTTGAGTCTGGAGATGATGGAAAACAGACAGCTGGAGGATGTTTACTGTAAGAGGACAAATGAGTGTAAAGAAATGTACTGATGCTTTTATGTCTGCGTATTTTGACATGATGTTATTTTTGATATGCTGTTCACATTGCACTGCATTAATGTGGAACGACGGAAGCCGGTTTATTCCAAAGAACAAGCACTACTACCTCACTATAATAACGTGAGTAACTGAACTGAAATGAATTTAATAAGGGCTGACACTTTCCATTTTGAGTTTCCAAATTTTCTGTTGTGGTTTTGATTTTTTTCTGAAAATCTTTGGTTGCTTTTGCATTTTTAAGTTTTGCTGTTGTGGTTTGCTATCGCATTTTTTTTTGTTTGTTTGTTTGTTTGTTTCGTTGAAGTGTTTTTAAATCTGCTGCAGTGGTTTTAATTTTTCTGGCGAGGATTTGGTCTTGTGGACACATAATTACATTCGCTTTTGCATTCGCTTTTGTATGGTTTTGCTTTCGCATTTTTAGATTTGCTGTCGCGTTTTTAGTTTTGTTGCTACATTTTTGGTTTTGCTCTCATGTTGATGTTGAATTTGCTGTCACAATTTTTGATTTTGCTGTCACATTTCTAGTTTTTAGTCACGATTCTGCATTTGCCGTTACGTTTTCCGATGCGCGTTTTGGAATCTCATTTTGAACCGCAAGATTTGTAAACAATTTCTAAAAATATTAATGCTCAGTTTATAGTATATCTCCTCTTCAAAATGTTTACTGAAGTAAAAGTGAAAGCACAAACTTGCAAGGCCAAGGGCTTTGAGGTCATCGTTCAAATGGAAATGGAAATTTTCTTAGAGGATTTTTTTCGTGACCCAAACACAAGTCTGATCTGTCAGAAAGAAAAGCAAGGAGAACAAAGCATGTGCTCAGATGCTTCACTTGAACTTTAACCTCTATCAGTGTGCGCTGTGCTGCAGGCAGCTGGTGGGTTTGACGGCCGAAATTAGTTTCGGGTTTTGTTTCGCTCAGCTTTTGCATTCTGCTAGTGCACTGAATTACACATTATTTGCTTCCTGATTGTATATTCCTAACCCCTTCCCAACACCACATATTAAAAAAGTCAGATGTTTGTGACATTTTCACAGCATGAGCAAAAGTTTTCTGGAAGTTTGACCTTTTTTTGGAGTTGGGAAAGGCACCTCCTCCACAGCCGGTGGCAAAACACATGTAAATTTGGACAGATGGATTTTGTTTTGCTCATTCTCCTTTCTCTTTTTTAATTCTTCATCACTTCACCTCCCTCTCTTTTCTTGATCTATTAGTTATGCATGTGGGAAGGTGTGCGGTTGTTGGCAAAAAGACAAAAGTGCCAGAAGTTTTCCTTTTCGCCGTGTCTTCAATAAAGGGCATCGTGAAGAGAGCCACATGGGAATTGCATATGAATGCAACTGTAATTAAGCTCCTTTTTCAGTGCAAGAGAGAAACGCTTGATCTTTACTCAGATGCTGGCTGTTAAACTCCTGCACAAACAGTCTCAGCAGTCGATGGACGACTTTTTTTTTTTTTCTCTGCAGAAGTACTGAGTCACTTTATTTGGAAGGAAGGACTGTATTCAGCTTCTATGTGAGAATATAGCAGTCTTCGGGGACTTCATTCGGGATGGACACTGGGTAATTTTTATACCGAGGGATGAATTTAGCTCTGTCTGCATGAATTTAACCACAAGAGACCTGGCGCTTTCATGACTTTCCAACAGAAACATACAACAACAACATTGTTGCTATATTAGCTTTCAAAAATAATACTGCCTGTCGATGGGAAGCCATTAGTTTATTTCAGGATTGTGGCCCGAGACGCAATTTTTTTGTTCTAATTGGATTTTTCTTTCTAAGAAAATGCAGCAATTAGCCTTTTTTTCCCCCAATCTAGGAAAATGCCAAAAACTGATACTTACGGCTAAAAGGCAAGTCCATGATTGCAGTGCCATTGAGGTTGTTTTTTTTCCCTTCCAAAATGTTTCAACATTTAATCAAAGAAACCCTGCAATTTAGTCATTAGAAATGTCTTATACCTTTCCAAAATTTCATTGCCAACTCGTTGCATTTTGTTCTTAAATGAGTTAAAATGAACAACGTTACCAGACAACGTCTCGGCTAGTTACGATGTCTTGTCGAGTTACAGCATGTCTAGTTGCAATATCTCGTCTAATTACAATGTCTAGTCGAGTTAGGTTGTGTCTAGTTACAATATGTAGTCTAGTTATAATGTCTTATCAAGTAACAATGTCTCGTCTAGTTATAATGTCTTATCAAGTAACAATGTCTCGTCTAGTTATAATGTCTTGTCTAGTCACAATGTCTTATCAAGTTACAATGTCTTGTCGAGTTACAGCTTGTCTCGTTGCAACATCTTGGGTAGTTATGATGTCTCGTCTAGTTACAAAGTCTTGTCGAGTTAGGTCGTGTCCAGTTACAATGTCTCGTCTAGTCCCAATGTCTTATCAAGTAACAATGTCTCGTCTAGTTACAATGTCTTGTCTAGTTACAGCTTGTCTAGTTGCAACATCTCGGATAGTTATGATGTCGTGTCTAGTTACAATGTCTTGTCTAGTTACGTCTCGTTTAGTCCCAATGTCTTATCAAGTAGCAATGTATTGGTCACCTCACAATGTCTTGTCTAATTGCAATGTAATTGTCTAATCTTGTCTAGTTGTATTATATGGTGTCTGCATTTTAAGTTATTTCTTACATTACCTGTTTGTATGGATGCATCATATGCTGTTTGCACTTTTATATTGTCGCTTATATTGTCTGTTCCTGTCACAGCAAAGTCCCGAAGACACAACATTTCATCCCACTGTGTACTACACATATGCCTGAGATGACAAAAAAGAGAACACGAACTCAGTGAAAAAATGAATAAGAGACTTTTCTTCTTCCAGTGAGCATCAGGAAATTCGGATGAGGCAACTTCCTGAACATTTGGCCACATATCAAAAAAGGGGTGAATGTTTTCAGGTACATATTTTATAATCTACAATGGATGACGTGTGGAAAAGAAAGTTTCAAGCATGAGACGTTCATCACAAAACCAGTTTAAAGTGTTTTAACGATATGTTTTATGACATGTTGTTTTAGTAATATTTTACTGTATGTTATTTGTCTGGATCATGCACATAGGTTGTTACCTGTGATAAAACGTCTTTTATCTTTACTTTACATACACATTTGTAAATATAATGGCACCCCGATCATGATAAAAAGCCCTAAAGAAAGCTATCTGCAGAGAAGCGTCCTCTCCTTCCCTCGGCTGAACAGAAGAGCCGAGCCAGGTAGTCCATTACGAATGCCATTAAACTCAACCTGAGCCAATATATTCACGAGAAAGCCGAATGATGAAGCAAAGTGTTTCAAAATTCACAAGCCTGATCACGTTTTCCCTCGAGAGAACGACTGCCAATAAAGCTGACAGTGCCACGTTAAATATGCAGAAGTCGTACACCTTTTCTCTAACACTTAGCCTGACCTTTTATTAGCATCGCTGTCGCGCCATGTGCGGTGTGTGCAGCGTGCGCAGGCGAGGGCTGCATGTTTTTTCGGCTCCGGTCCTCTGAGCTCATGATGATCATCCCACTCTACACAGGATTTATTGTGCATCTGGTTGCGAAAAAACCCAATTAGAGCTCCTCTCTCCTGCGATCAGTCAAATCACAGTGCTTGCTGAACCAAAACTCAGCATATGGTGGGCATGCATGTTTTGTTTTTGTTTTTTTGTGTGTGTCTGTGTGTGTCTGTGTGGGGGAGTATGTGTGTGTAAGAATGATATACACAGACAATCACTGTCTTTCAAAATCATCATTCGATCAACCAGATGTGCATTTATAGCACATTGAAAGTTAAAGTATTTTCAAGCTGTATTTTTTTTTATTTCCATGAGAAGAGTTGTTGTCTGGTGTTAACTTCTGATTTCTAGCACAGTTACAATGAAGTTTAACTTCAAATATAAAGGATAACGGTCAACTTTTGCTGTTAGCTCGATTTTCCAGTGAAGTTCAACGTCATTTTAATGAGAAATCCAGCATAGACGTTGTGGAGGCGTTAGTGAAAAACATTGACCCAAAGTCCCAGAATGCAATGCGGCTATGTGATGCTGAGTTATGGTAGAGTATCAGCTAGTTAGCCGTCTATAAAATGACTAGCATGGGGCAGTATTAGTATGGTCTGTTTGAGCAGAGTGCACAGATAAGGAGGTGAGAGAAGGACAGACTTGAGGACTAAAGCGCCGCTGCATCACTCTATTTAGGTATTAGGTAGTCAGATGGCACTGTGGGTAATGTAGTGAAATGCCAAAATGTCAAAGTTTAAATCACAAAGTAAGTTAAGGATGGATTTTTGTTTTCTATAACATAAATATGTTGAAGTAGAATAATATGACAAAAAGCCATCCTCTCATTTCCTGTTTGTTGAATTCCACTAGCAGAGCTGGAGCTGTTTCAACTGTAGCAGGACAAAAAAGTGCGCACTTTGCTGTTCCCTTCCTGTATTTATAGATCAGTGATGATGAGTGCATCCCAAATAAAATGTCCTTTTATTATCGGGTTGAGTGGAAGAGTCTCCTGATAGCGATGCACAGTGTGGACTCATCAATCGCATGCACAACATTCATTAAGGCTTGTGTGTGTGTGTGTGTTTGTGTGTAACTCCAGTATAAGAAAGCCAGTACTGGTAGCATATGGAGTTACTAATATTTACTGCATGAAATCAGTCTGATTCGAGACGTTTCCAGATTACCGACACACACTAATGATCACTAACACTAGCCAGGGTGAAATAAGGAAAACAGAATAAATATGAACATGTTGGTCCATAAACTGGTCACGCTTTTCCCGGTGATATTTTTTGGACATATTATCTGACACACACAGGATTGTGTGACATGTAGGACAGTGAAGGATACACAGTGTGCGGTGTCCTTCGCAACTCTCAGCCTTAATAATAATAATAATAATAATAATGTGTGGGCATGGGGTGTGTCCTGTGAACCTATCAGTGCTAGTAAAGGGGGCGTGGCTAACTCTTCATTTAGTATTGCATTGAAGCAACTCTGAATTGTATGCTATTGAATCAATCGCAGCTGCTTCAATTGTCTCTTTTACACATCAGCTCATTCTAGAAACGTGCATCATGTCGTCTAGAAGGATTAATAGCAATCCTAGAAAGATAATATTTACTTTTTATGTTGTTGTTGTTGTTTTTTTTGCAAGTTGAAGCACATTACGAGCACAGCATTAGTTCCAGTCCTGTAACTTCTTTGCAGTTGGCTACATGACTGGGCAGCTAATGAAGCACAGTCTATAGTGCGCGCTGTATTTTCATTTTATTTACACCCCTGCAGTGTGAGCGCTAAAGCTTCCTAAACAATAATTCATAAAGCTCAGTCTTGCTGGAGCGAGCCGTCACATTACAGCGACGTGTGATTGAGTGTCGTATATTTACCAGAAGACGCTGTACATTGGAGACCGCGCTGCTTTGGAAATGAATAACAGGGCATTTCTCATGAGAGCTTCAGAATCTATGCCACTCTCCGTTTCTTTATTTCTTCATCCATCGTCTCTTTGTTTTTCCATCCGGTCAAGTGTTTAGAGAGTGATCAGATGGGGATTGAAGAAGAAACACACTCCTTTTTAATAGTCTTTAATATTCACACCAGAATTAAACCTTCATATACTGTTTTTAAATGTTCTCTCTCTCTCTCTCTCTCTCTCTCACACACACACACACACACACACACACACACACACACACACACACAGATGTTTGTGATGCCATTAAAAGCCAATTACTAAAAATGAATGTTTTGCAAATGACAGTTACACCACATGCTCGTATATTCACAAAATCATACATAAGTGCCTTGAGTGGAAAAAAACAACAACATTTTCCTGAGAAATTAGTTTATTGATTCATGATTATATTTCCTCCAGTTCAATGAGGAAAAATTTCATTTCGATGCAGTCTTGTTTTCCTCCACTTGCCTCCAGGGCTTTGAGTCAGATCACTCTGTATTAAACTGATAATTTCCTCCGAATATTCAAGCCCTTGTCTACAAACTGAATGCCAAGTTTCAGTAGCAGCACCTATAATGAAATGGCCTCCTTTTAATCACTTATTATTCATAATGAAGGATTCGACTTATGTTTAATTCTGCGGGGATCATTAAACGCAATAAATAATTCAACGAGTCTGCTGAAAAGTCCTTTAATTTACTTTAATTGATTCAAATGGATCTTTGACGAGACATTTAAGAGCGCTCGGCCTGGTTCAGACAGAGGAAAATGGCAGTGTTTTCTGCAATCGCTGGCAGAAATTTGACAAGTCTGAAGAACACTGTTGCTATTTTGCTAATCACGGTGGCATGGGAGCGTGTGCAGGTCCGGGTTCATGCTGGTGTGATGTTGCCGAGCCCTGTTTTATAACCACCTGCTCCATATATTGTTCTTTGATTGCGTCTGTTTTGATCCAAGCCTCAAATCGATGGCATGAAACAAAGCAGTGTTCTTTATTTGCTTAATTATCATAAAGAGAAAGAATTTTTAGCTGTTTGCTTTCAAGATTTAAATGATATTTAATCCAGTAAAATGATTATTTGCTTCCTGATTTTCCTCAGCTCTTGCTCTGGATCTGCCCTGACCACGCCCCCCGATCACTGTTAACGCCTACTTATTATTATTCATCAGTCTTGTCAATGTATACGCACTACCAGTCAAAAGTTTGGACACATCTTCTAATTCAATGTTTTGAATTAGATGTTTTGAATGACACTTTTTTGTTTACTGCATAATTCAGTATATGTGTTGCTTCATATTTTTATTTTTTTTTACTTCTTACTGATTTTTTTACTGTTTGAGTTTTACAATGTAGAAAACCTCTGAATGTTACAAAACACTGCCACTGGAGACTTCTTCCATACATGTTAAATAAACATGTCCTTACAGAAAAATATTGCACTGTAGTATACACTACCAATCAGAAGTTTGGACACGCCTTCTCTTTCATAGGTTTTTCATTTTTTGTTTGTTTTCTACATTGTAAAACAATACTGAATACCTCAAACTATGAAGCGACACATATACTGAATTACGTAGTAAACAAAAAAGTGTAAAAAAAACAACAAAACATGTTTCGTATTGTAGATTCTTCAAAGTCGCCCCCATTGAGCGTGATGATATTGTGGGCGTTATCTTACCCAGCGTCATGAAGTCGTCACCTGGAATGCTTTTCAGTGAACAGGTGCGCC
>JAQMYM010000002.1:1892594-1916446 GCA_030014255.1 Parauchenoglanis ngamensis
TATGTCAACAACCGCTCGACTAAGTAAAGAGAAACAACAGTCCATCATTACTTTAAGACATGACGTGACTTTTAAGTAATAAAAATAAAGAAAAAAACATTGAATTAGAAGGCGTGTCCAAACTTTGACTGATAGTGTAATTATATATATATATTTATTTATTATTTTTAATTTTTTTTAGCAAGTCTTTGTTCAAAAACTAGTCACGTCACTCAGCGATTAAACTTTTGTTAAGTCACTGAAGGGGACAAGAGTGACTCGAGTCACACTTAAAAGAGTGTGAGAGAACTGCTTTAACTGAGGAGTGTGAAATGGGCAGAGATATCACATGAAGAAGAAAGACAGAGCAGGGCTTAAGGGGCAGCTGCTGAAGGACATGGCGCTTCTTTTGATCACTTTTGAAATGGCAAACAGCAAGGACACAGGTACGTGTGTGGGTAAAATAAGCAAAAAAAAAAGAAAAAAAAAAGATAGCTTGGCGTGCACACTCATCTCACACTCTGAGATAAAGTACAGCCGTGTGCTATCCAGGCAATTTGGATGCCTGCACTCATTGCTGATGCATTGCAATCCCTCAAGATCTTTAACTTTATTTTGTGTTCATCATTTGCATATAAACTGCTTCATTAGGTATGCTCGGCTGTTTCTGACATGCAGGAGCTTATCAAATTAAGAACAGATAAATAAGTGAACAATTAAAGCTGACTGGAATATTAAAATAAGCCACGGGTTCAACTCAACAACTGACCTTTTGATTGAAGTCCTGAATCAAATGTTTGTTTTCGACTAGACACACTTTTAGGAATTTACAAAGTTTAGGAATCAGGACTTTATTGTTTTATCCATTTATAATCATGTTTAAAGTTGTGACTTTTTTTTAAATTTATAGCATTATAGCAGCTATAAACAGTCATCACTGGAATTCACTAGCTTCTCTCTTCTCTGTCTTGAAATTAATAAGACAAAAAACAAAAGAAAACAAACAATCAAAAAAACGCATCTTGTCATGTCACTAAGAAACTGGAGACTCCTTCCCTCAATGCTAGATAAACTTTTCCTTACATATGTTGTAGCAAAAACTTGAATTCCATGTAAAAGTCCATGAATTACTTGTTATTAGAGAAACACTAAAGTACTGAATTAACAAAACTAATGAATTAATACAATCCTGTGATTATATTATAATACATTGATTCTAATACTTTATTAAAGTTTAACGAAGCAGAATTAGAGTTTCTGACTGAGAATTGTTAGCGAGAGTGTTAACTAACCGGTGATGTGAGTTAATTGATAACTGACAGATCCCTGTGCAATTTATTCCTTCACCTCACCTCCATCCTTCACCCTTCCCATCTCTGATCCAGTGAAAGGATTAAAAGTGTAAAGCTAATCGTTTGACTAATCCAAACACTTCAACAGCGAAGGAGTAATTAAAGGGGCTTGGATAGTGAAAAAAAAAAAGAAAACGGATTGAATAATGAATGATGTAACAAACCACTCTGTGGCCTTTTTACCTTTTAATCCAAATGATTAACAAGTGAGACGGAGTCCAATCTAAGCAGAGTTGAGCAGTTTGAGGGTTAAAGGTCTTGCTCAGGAGCTCAACAGAAGCTCCCTGGTTCTCCTGGGATTTCAACACGGAACATTTCAGGCACATGAACAGAGCTTCAGCTGCTCAGCCAGAGGATGAGGAACAGCTAGCAGGCTTTGTTTCGAGTTCATTTTAGAGGATGTTAAGTTGGCGTGTGAGCCAATAGAAAACAGGTTCTTTAATGATAGTGATTGGAGCAGAGGCCCAACACTGTTTTTTTGGAAGTAAAAGATGCAGGGATCTTCATTGCGCTGACAAGGGCACAGGCCATGCGTTCTTCTCTGGGACTGGCAGGGGCTGAGGCCACGCCTCTTTCACTAATACTGACGGGAGCTGAGGCCACACCTCCTTTATTGTGTCTAAGTGACTCATTCACTCAAATAGGTTTAACTGCATTTTGGGTTAAGATTAGGGTTAGCATTAGGGTTTGGTTTAGGTTAACGGTTTAGGTTGGGTTAGGACCTTCTGGCAGTACTTCCAGATGTTATCATGTGTTGTCCCAGGGGGTGTGTCATGTTGTAAAATGGGTGTGTCTTGTCCACCGCAAGACTGCAGATAGACCCTTGTCCTGGGACTGAAAAGCCTCCTTTACTGGGACTGACAGGAAGTGATGCCATGCCTTCTTCAATAGGACTGAGAGGAGCTGAGGCCACGCCTCCTTCAATGTATCTAAAAGACTCATAGGCCACACCTCTTTCACTCGGACTGACAGGTGATAAGACTGGGACTAACTGGCAAATAGGCCACGCCTCCTCTATTGGCATTGACCTGTACAGAGGCCACACCTCTTTATCTGGTAATATCACTCGGTTTTGTATTCATCTTAGTGAAATTAAACCCTGTGTACTCACACAGCTTGGAAACAGAAGCCAATAGTAGTCTTTTTTGTAAAGCAATAAAAACCTACTAATTGTTGAGTAGCCTAGGCACCACACCTTTTCTCTACACACCTTTCTTAATGTTCCCTCCAAAAACTAATCACTCCGAGGCCCGCTATAATCATATTAATCCCCTACCTTAGTGAAAAAAGTAGCGAGGTAAAGGCCTGATGCAAGCGCTGTGTTAGACCGTGCATGGCATTGTGAACAACAACAACATCTCACTTTGTTTAACAACTTCAGTTCTTAAGCTTGCCAAATTTTCTAACAGTGCAGGAATAGTGGATCCCCATAAACAGTGTTATGGATGGGGTTCTGTGGTTAATGGGCTTAGCAGTCTAATGTTTGCTTTTTGGATGCTCAAAAAAAAAACTAAAAGTTTCTTCAGGGGTTCTTTAAAAGTTCATTGAAGAATTAAGTGTTCTGAGCATCCAAACAATGGTTATACTTGGAACCCTTTCCGAAAGATAAACATTCTGTTGTAGGGTTCTCCTTTTCCTTCCCTCTTGTAGGGTTCCTTCAGAGAAATTATCAAAAAAAGTCTCTGTAAGGGTTCACTGGATAATTAACTAGGTAAACTCACTGTTGTAGGCTTAACGTAAGGGTTCTAATGTCTCTGACAGTGAATCAAAAAAATCCAGAAAATAATGTTGTATATTGTGGGATGTGGTGTAACCAATCCCCAAGGATCTTCAAGGAATTTGGGGGATGCTTAATTGAGTTATCTCTTTAATGGTTCTTTTATTCTTTTGGTTCTAATTTTATTCTGAAAGAAAAAAATCATTCGATGTAGGGCTATACATACTGTATATACTTAGAGGTGTTAGATGAACTTTGGAAAGTTCTGGTTCTGCTTTTTTTTGTCATATTTTTTGTTCACCATAGTTTTTCTGTTTTGATTTTATGTGGTACATGGGGGAAGCCTCGGATGTTAAAGAACTAAAATGGAAAGGGAGATTTTCATTTCTGATGATAGATCGTGTTGAAGCCGAAGGCAGGAGCTGTGTTTGTGTCTGGGGATCGGGCTCAGGAAGCTGTTTATGAGATACTCCCCTCTGTCCAAAGCAATGTAAAGCCCTTGTGTTGGCCTGACTGACATTTTGCCATATTTATGCCTTTGAACCTACACGCTGGCTGCAAATGCCATCTTCTCCAACACTTGATATATTGAGGATAAATCTCGGGCTGTCTAAGCCTCAGGAATCGGTATGCTCAGAACATCTAATGGGGGGAGAAGACGGCGTGAGGAGAATCTCAGATGGACGCAGGGGTTTGCCGACTTTTGTGCAGCAGTTAATGACTGTCAGTGTGAAGCTTCAAAGGTCATTTTCTGCTAATGATTGTGGCCTGAGGATGGGATTTAACGCCCGCCGTAATTACCCAGGGTCACTGTGTTGCACATTTGATGCTCGTGACCCATTGTGCGGTCTCTTTAAACAACAAAGGAAGAAATTAATCCATGCCTTCATTCACAGCAACTGCATTAAAACCATTATCAAAAATGAGAAATGCACACACACACACACACACACACACACACAGATGCAGAGTGGAGTTGAAAGAGAGATTGAGGTGCTCAAATGCAGGGCACGAACACTGCTTTCATTTGAGTGCAAGCCTCGGTTTTTGCCTTCCGCAAACTCATTTCGTTTGATGGATGTCTCCAGAGCTGATTGTGCGCACTTACTCCCTTTGAGTTAAGAAGGTGGGAGTGGAAGGAAGTATATAACATAGTCACTTGTTTTCCAAATAGCTTCCTGTAATTTAAGCCCCAACTTAACACTCTTTGTTATGGATTGGAAGCAAATCAATCACGTCCCCTTTCACTCCAAAGAGCTTCAGGCTCATTCATCATATTGCTTTAAATAAGCTTGATCTGGTTTCATATTCCATTAGCGTAATTCAGGTATTGCAGAACTCACTCTGTGTGTGTGTGCTTGTGTGTGCATACTAACTTGAGGTCCAATCAAATTTCCGCAGTTTACTTGTGTGAATCTTTCCTGATTTATCTTGATACAGGACCAACAGGATGATGTATAAGAAAAAAGTATTAGCTTTGAAAAGGCCATGCCTCCTGTAGTAGGAGTGACAGGCACAGGGGTCATGTGGTCTTTATTGATGCAGACTTGACCAAAGGACATGCTGTAATAATTTACTGAAGCCACACCCCCTCTCTGGGACTGTCCGGTACAAAGGCCACACCTTTTTCTTTAAGTCACATGCACTGAAGCCACACCTCCCTCCACTGTGTTTGGCAGCATTCAGGCCGCACCTACTCAACTGGAACTGAAATACACTCACAGGCACACAGGCCATGGCTTCTCTACTGTGACTGACAGGCATGCAAGCCACACCTACTTCATTACGATTAACAGACATACGAGTCCACACATTGTGACTCACAAACACACAAGCCACGCCTCCTCCAATGTGATACACAGACACATAGGCCACACCTTCTTCACTGGGACTAACTGAGGCCACACCCACTTTAATGAAATTACAGGAAATGCAACCTTCACAGTGCCTGAAAGGCACACAGGCCACACCTACTTCATTGACACTGAAGCCACGCTATTTTATTATGAGTAACAGACACACAGGCCACACCTCTTTAACTGTGATTGACAGGCACACAGGCCACACCTCTTTAACTGTGATTGATATTCACACAGGCCACACCTCTTTAACTGTGATTGACAGGCACACAGGCCACAACTCTTTAACTGTGATTGACAGGCACACAGACCACACCTCTTTAACTGTGATTGACAGGCACACCTCTTTAACTGTGATTGACAGGCACACAGGCCACACCTCTTTAACTGTGATTGACAGGCACACAGGCCACACCTCTTTAACTGTGATTGACAGGCACACAGGTCACACCTCTTTAACTGTGATTGACAGGCGCACAGGCCACACCTCTTTAACTGTGATTGACAGGCACACAGGCCACACCTCTTTAACTGTGATTGCTCCTTCAGAGCAATTTGTAGTTACACAATTACACTCACTCAAAAAACAAAGAATATGAAATATGAGCTGTGAGAGCGGAACTAGGATATTATTCTGCAGGAACTCGAGCTAGAGCAACTGCACTTAACCTTTGTTAGGGTAAAAGGAGTGTGTAGATGATAACTAAAACTGTGTGTGTGTTCCAGCAGTGTGTTGACTGAGTTCTTGTTTATAGAATCAATTTTAAAAATAAATCTCATGGCCACGCCTTATAACAAAATAATCGCCATGTCACCTCGGAACTCTCACGGCCTCTCCATCTCAGCACTCTCTCCCAATGCTAAGGCGAATAATTAGGGAGCTGCAACATTCAGGAGCCTGTGTGTGTGTGTGTGTGTGTGTGTGTGTGTGTTTGGATTGTGGGAACTTTAGATGTAGGAGCTCTGCCAGTCCAATGCACCAGAGGATAAATTAAAGCTCACACCATCGCTCCATACTAATGCAGGAGGAGGACTAAGACGTAGCATCTAGACTGGAAATTAACACACACACATACACACACACACATATTGTGCATATACATGCTCATGACACCCACATTCTTGCACACACACACACACACACACACACACACACACACACACTCCTGACAACCACACACGTACATTCAATTATTTTTACATGTTTATATTTCTGCTCTCGCTCTCGCTGTCTCTCTCTCTCGCTCTCTCTCTTAAACACACACACACACACACACACACACACACATTATATATAATATTATAATTTTTATTATTGTTTTAAACACAGTGCATAATGACCCCTTGCATACTTTTTTATACATCTCAGTTTTATTTTCCTTTTTTCGCCCGGACTTTGTTTCCAATCTCGTCTCAAGCCACACCTGTGGATTTTACAAATGGAACAGTGAGTTTCCCATTTCTCAGCTGCATTTGCAGGTCACTCCGGCCTTTCTGCCTCCAATTTCACAGCAATTTCGCCTCCAGGGAAAAAAAAAAGAAAAAAGAAACGTTGCACTCGGAGGAGACGACAGAAGTTCGGGACCCTATTCATCAGGCCACTGTTTACTTGATTAAAAACCACACAAACATTTGTATTTTCCTGTTTCCACCCTCCTTTCTTTCTTATTCATTCAACCGTTGTCGTTTGCTAACTTCTTTTCTTCCTCCCTCGCTCAGCGCTTTTCTCTTGGTGTAATTTGATTGTGTGAAATGACCATGAAGAAATGATTATAGCGGTCGTTATGTGTGACAGACGCTCGCTCTTGTTTACAGAAGTGCATTTCCACTGAACTGCTGTTTCAGAGAAACCAGTCGGGTCCAAAAGTCTGAGTCCGCTACCAGGGATGCTTTTTTTCTCCTCCATTAACTTCTGGTTGTTTAGTGCAAACTGAGGATGGGGTGATTTCTGGATTGCTGGTTAGCAAGTAAAATATTTTGAACATAGGAATTTGAGACTATAATTATTCAAATGCAATAATAAAGCGTAAAAACTCAAAAATAACATAAGGAGCCTTCGAGCTTTAGAGAAGGTGAAGTGTGTGGAAAAACATGAAACATGAAAATGACAAACATGATGAAGTGGAACTGCTGTTTGAGGCTACACTTGCTCGGATATTATAAAGTGTTCACTGGGGTTTTATCCCAAATCATAGACGGCAAAGAGAAATTAAATCACGAACACATTATTAAATAAGACATTACAGACCACAACACATCGTAACCCACGCAAAACACACATAATGGTCGTTCTCGGGTTGAGCTTATCTGGCAGCAACAACCATGCATCAGATCACACTGGTTCTTTATTCCGATGCTTGATGTGAACATCTGCATGATTTTGTGCACCGCTCTGCTGCTTCGCGATTGGCTGATTGGATATTTGCATGAATGAACAGGGTTATAGGTGTTCCTAATAAAGTGGCATACCTATGTATGCGTATGTGTGTGTGTACAGGAAATTACAAGAAAAAAACAAGAAGGAGAATTCTTTAAAGTGACTGTTTATTTAAGTAATCGTTAAACAGATGCTTATGCTTTAATTACTGAGAATCCTGAAATTAACCTGTTCTAAGAAAAGATGTTCGGATAACGGTGAAACGAATTAAACAAGATGTTATTAAGAAGATGAACCAATTACAGAAAGTGTCATTAAGCCCTGTTTATCTTAATGATAGACCACTTTGTCCTTGTCTCTCTAAATTCCTCCATTTTATTTTCCGCCCATCCTTCCCTCCTTTTCACCTTTTTTCCTATCTGTGAAGCTGAGTTATTAGAGAAATTGCCGACATCACAGTCCATCTTATGTGGGTTCTGGATTACTTTGAAGTTCTTTCTTTTTCTTTATTATTTTTTTTCCCCGTGAGAGACTTGAATGAAAGCGTCTGGTTTTGATCAGCCGTATGACATGTTAGGCCCTGCTCCGCTTTGATGAAGTGGCCGAGAATGATGGGAGATTTTTTTTAAAAACGTCCCGGTGTGCCGAGAATGTCGTAGGTGTGATGAGTCTTGACCCACATGTAAAAAAGAAAAAAGGGAGAATAAGAGAAGACGCAACAGACAGACGGACAGATGGAGGGCGAGTTGTGACAGGTCAGCATGTCCGGGGTAGAGCGAGACGCATTTAGAGCAGCTTCTGAGAGACAGAATAAAGATGAGGAGAGATTTTCAGCCAGGACTGACATGCTGTCAGGACTGAGCCACATTCTGAACTGTTTGCCTCACGATGATCTGTGTTAACTTTTTTAATAATAATTAAAAAATTTAAGGCTGTAATATGTGGACACACAAAAATGTTCCTAAAAAAAACGTATTTCAATACTGTCTGTGTGTGATCTTGAGTAGCATCATTGATTAATATAAGCGCAGCACTGCTGCTCTCCTGGGTTTTTTCTTGCAACAGCATTCTCAAAACAGAACGGTATGAAAAACAACAAAAAACTACACGTGCACTCTGAAAGCGCAACCCTCCCCCAAGGACAACAGTCGACTCTTCTATGGCATGCAAATCTGCAACCACAACTACTTTATATGTCTAGATATATTTCCAATGGAGTCATCGTATTTCTACATTGACTATATTTTGTCACTTTCAAACTTTACTGCCATCTACTGGGTTTTAAGATGTATGGCATTATTGAGCGCAGATTTCCGCCAAGACCAAATGCTGTATCTTGAAACGTTAATGAAATCAAACCGAAATTCGTGGCTCGTCCCTGTGACTCAGATCCACTCCGGTATTTAACGGGTTCTTCCTTGGCCCATGCGACACACTGCCACCGAGTTTCATAGAAATCCGTTTTATTAGGTTTTCTGCAATCCTGCTTACAGTCAGACAGACAAACACAAACAAACTGCGCCAAAAACATTACCTCCTTGGCGGAGGTAAACATCCGGAGAGCGTCAGATATTTGTTCTTTGAAAAGCCTCACTCCTAGCTCACACCAGAAGCGACAACAAGCGACAAACCAGAAGTCATTCATTTCTTCAGCGGCTGAGTTACATCGAGCGACATGGTGCAGTGAGTCATCTGGCGACAAATTCGCCACGACTTGGTGACTAAAAAAATGTTTTAGCAAATTTCAACTTCATGCAAATAAGCAGAGACAGAGTTGAGCGGCGGCCAATCAGAGGACAGCAGTCTTCCTCCTTTATTCTTTTGCTGTGAAATTTGAAAGTTTTCTTAAACTTTAGTTCCTATACTATCATTTTGGTTCCCATTGTTTCCGCACATGGATCGCGTCGACTGCGAGTGCTACTTTGTAGTCGATGTTGAAACAGTAGTGTTTGAAGCAGGATCACACTATTTCTTGGAATGCACCAGATTTGTGGATTCATGTATTTTTAGGGTGATGTATTAATGTCTGCTTTTTCAAATACAAAAATATAAACGTGCATCTAGTGACAGCGACACGGTGACTTGGTAACCTGCAGCAACAAAGTCACTACCGGTATGAGCACAGGGTTACTAACGAGATCAATCAGAAGAGAACAGCCAGACTTGTTCAAGCTGAAAGGGAACTCGAATAATCATTCTTTACATCCGTGGTGAACTAAAAGAGCATCTCAGCACTCTGGACCTTCAGGCTGATGAGATACAACATCACTTTCCATTCCTCTTGGCCCAGCAAAGCAACACAAACAATGCATTGTATATACTGTGTCTTGAAAGAATTTCCTTAAAAATTTTTTTGGCCAAAATATATTCTATATCATCATATCATCTGTCAGGACACATACAGCTTCGGAACAAACGAGACCACTGCAATATGATCAGTTTCTCTGGTTTTACTATTTATAGATATGTGTTTGAAGAACATGAACATTTTTGTTTTATTCCATGAACTACTGACCACATTTCCACTAAATTCCACTTAAAAATATTGTCACTTAGAGCATTGAATTGCAGAAAATTAGAAATCAAAATCATATTCAATTTTAAACAACACTATACTAATGTTTGAACTTAGGACAAGTTCAGAAATCAGTATTTGGTGAATAACCCTGACATTTATTCACAGCTTTCATGTGTCTTGGCCTGCTCTCCTCCAGTCTTTCACATTGCTCTTGGGTGACTTTTTGCCACTGCTGGCTCAGAAATTCAATCAGCTCAGCTTTGTTTGATGGCTCGTGACCATCCGTCTTCCTTTTGATCACATTGCAGGGGTTTTCATGGCGTTCATATCTGGAGATTGGGCTGGCCATGACAGGGTCTTGATCTTGTGGTCCTCCATCCACACCTTGATTCACCTGGCTGTGTGACATGGAGCATTCTGCTGCTGGAAAACCCAATGCTCAGAGTTAGGGAACACTGTCAGAGCAGAAGAAAGCAAGTTTTCTTCCAGGATAACCTTGTACATGGCTTGATTCATGTGTCATCCACAAACAAACATTTGCCCCATTCCAGCCTTGCTGAAGGTCCTCCAGAACATCGCCGATCCTCCACCAAATTTCACATTGGGTGAGAGACACCGTGGCTTTTAGGCCTCTCCAGGTCTCCGTCTAATCATTAGACGACCAGGTGATGGGAAAATTGGACTCAATAGAGGAGATAACCTTACTCCAGTCCTCTATGGTCCAGTTCTTGTGGTGTTTAGCAAACCTCAGCCTGGCTCTTCTTTGCTTCTTATTGATGAAGGGCTTTTTTCTTGCGCTGCATGACTTCAACCCTACCTAGAGGAGCCTATTTTGTACCGTCCTTGCCGCATGCCATTCTTTTCGCAGGTCACTCGGTGTCATCCTACGGCTGTCGAGTGATCATCCCAGTCAGCGGAGAATCGTTTTTCACTTTCTGCCAGTCTATAACTTCGTTGTCCCCGATGTCTGCTGCTTGACCTTGTTCTTATGATCTGCCGTCTTTGAAATTTTGAGGATGGAAGCAACCTGACGCTCACCGTATCCCTCTGCCATTAAAGCCAGAATCAAACCCTTGTTTTTCTCACAAAACTTTTCATTTGAACTCTTTTGGCATGAGGAACAGATATGTTTGCATTCCAATTAAACTTAAGCTACTACTAGCACTGTGTTTCCTATTCAAACTGGTCCTATTGAAAGAAGATTATGACGAGCACAGCCGTGGTTTTTATACTTTTCCTCGTTAAATAAGATTCAGGTTCAGGTGATCACCTAATCAGTACCTCATTAATTAAAATGAGGTGCGCTTGTATTAGAATTCCACCCCAGACACTGCAAGGAAATGGCTGCCGTACATAGAGATGCTGATATAAGAAAACAAAATTGGTCTCTTAATTTTTTTCCAGAGCTGTATTTCTTCCTCCTAATTATTCTTATATTCTTAATATTCTCTTCCTCCTAATAGTGTTTTTTCCTCTTTTTTGTTTATGTATGCATACATCGACCTTGAATGTTAGAAAGGCATTACATGAATGAAATTAATGAAACATGTTATTAATATTATTTTTATTATTATGCAAATATATTGCATTTTTGTACATAACTATATGTTTATCAGATCCACCATGACCCTGACCAGGATAAAGAGCTTAGTGATGATTAATGAGTGAAGAGTGGAGCAAATCATTTTAATTAAAGTACACAGAAATGTTTGATGAATTCTAGATAATAAATAAATAAATTTGTTGGCATTTAATGAAATTTATATGTTGAAACTGTTGAACTCAGAACTCAGGAAGTCGATTTTCCGGAGTTCTGATCTAAACACGTTTCAGTGTTTCGCGGATGTCCAGAGCAAGTCGTATTTGTATGGCTGGTGTGTGAATTTGAGAAACATGTTTACAAGATCTACATGCATGATTTTTGTGCGGTTAGTGGTGAGAAACAAGGTATTAGACAGGCATTTGAAACGGGAAAATGCTGTCTCAGGAGGGTGTCTAACAAGACAGTGAGGCATCAAGGACTGTTCAAAACTAATCAAACTCTCGTTTTCTGTCTTCTAAGATGCCTTGAAACTGCCCCAAGCCGGAGGCATCACCGATGTATCCTCGATGCTGCCTATTACCCATAAATCTGTGAGGCAGCTCCCTCAAGCAGCAAAAAATAAATAAAAAAATACAAAAAGACGGTAGACTGAGCTTTAGAGAAAAGCGAATTCATTTACTTATGTGAATACCCAATTTCTAGTTCATTATTGATTTAGCAAAAAAGGCACACCGTGAGACAAAAGATCAATAACCGGCACTAACTCTATTACACGTGCTCACATCTCATGCTATCGGTTGTTTGTCGCGGTCCATCATATCAAGCTTACACATGTCAAATACAGCATGACAATGGCATTGTCGATGTGACCAGCTGATGAACTGATTAGATTCAGGAACTGAGAGAAAAAGGGTAAAGGTCAAATGTTGTTGTCAGTGGATGCATCCTGCTTCAGTATAGGCTTCGAGGTCTAATTATATTAGATTTATACATCAAACTTATGGTGATACTTATTAGACAGTGTGATCATTGTAAATATTAGATATTAGTAAGTCAGAAAAAATCTGATTTCTTCTACTTGCTCAAAGTGAGGACAGACAGACAGAAAGAGAGAGAGAGAGATACAGACAGAGAGATACAGACAGAGAGATAGAGACAGAGACAGACAGAGAGCGAGACAAACAGAGAGAGAGAGACAGACAGACAGAGAGAGGGAGAGAGAGAGAGAGAGAGAGAGAGAGGGAGAAAGAGAGAGAGAGAGAGAGAGGGAGAAAGAGAGAGAGAGAGAGAGAGAGGTTTAACAATGATATGCAGTTAGGAATGCTTCATTCAACCTGAAAATTACTCCACTAGCACTTGTTTTTAATGATAACTAAAAGCTGAAGGATCTGGGCTTCTATATGCTGATCTCTGGTATTATATATTTATTCTTTCAATTACATAGTGATGTAATTAGCCTGGATTAAAAGCAGTGACCTCTGACCTCAGTAATGGTATAAGGACACACACAGTATATCCCGAAGAGTTTAGTTTTACGACAGCGAACTCATAAATCAGTCAAAATAATCATCGGGTGGAATCCCGCCTTAAAGGAATAAGATCCAAGTCAAAGTATTGAGATTCATTATGGTGTTTTTTTTTTCTACACTGCTGGCAAATTAATTCAGATGAAATTAATTAATTCAGATGAAACAACTCCAACCAGTGACTCTATAACTTCACTTTCGAATTCTTTTCAGAGCGAATCACATTTATTATATTTTTATTTCTTCAATGAAAGTTTGAAATTTTCCATTGGAATGCCTTGACGGAATGGAAGGCTACGTTCACACTACGAGCACCTGAGTTTGTGCTCAGACCAGATTTGCTTATCTTGATAGTTCACATTCATAATTCCAGTGATCTGTATCTAACTGTAATGTGAACGCATCTGTCACCGACAACTGAAAACACATCTGTGAGACGACTCGTGGATTAAAAGTGATATACTGGACGCGCTAGTAGCTAATGTACGCCTGGAGTTTTGCTCTAGAGGGCAAACAGTTCATCAGCTGTAGTACAAACAGCTGTAGTTCTCCTCCACTGGTGTTTTGCTGTGCCGCCGCTGTTCTGATGATCAGTGCTAGCTTGTCAAAAAATGCTACTAATAGAGCGAATAAATGCTGCTGATAGCAGAGAATAAACGCGATCTTAGCCGTGGCCTTTAACCTTCACCCTAACCCTAACCTTAGCCTTAAGACTTAAAGCTTAAAGTTACCTTAAAGTTACCCCTAAAAACTTAACCTTAAACCTAATACACAACCGCTAAGTAGCATATCTCTGCTGGCTGATGACGGCACGCTCAGCACGTGTGTGTGTGTGTGTGTGTGTGTACAGGCAAAATGATCCCGATCTGACCATCTCTCTACCTCACTACTTTGCTTCATTTCTTCCTATACATAGTATATATAATTACAAGTTTCTTCAAAAGTATCGTTACACATTTTTCATTTTTTTCTCCAAGGCTCTTTTCCTGGCTACCTTTCTTTCTTTCTTTCTTTCTTTCTTTCGTTCTTTCTTTCTTTCTTTCTTTCTTTTTCTCAAAATGTAAAAATAAAATATTAATCCATATCAGTGTTTTATCTTCAGTGGTGTGAGTGCGAGTTTAATGTTTAATCACTTTCTGTGTACATGAGAGGTGTGTGTGTGTGTGTGTGTCCTGGGGAATAAAATGTAAAATATTAAACATGTTTGCATAGATACCAAACCTGAGTGTTTGATTAAACACCCTGCAAAGAGACTGACTGAAAAAAAGGTTAATTTTCTTCTTTTTTAACAAGCGTTTGCTAACTGTGTTAGTTCACTACTTTTTCGACTCCGCCCAATTATAGCGCTTTAGCTTTGCTAGCTTGGCTTTCATGTGCTCATTTGTTAAGCATTGTGAATTCGGCACCCCATAGGATGAGAGCATGAGTAAAAACATGTCCAAACACGTCTGATTCGTTTGTGCATCATTTGGGTATGATAAAAAAAAAAAAAGAAATTGTACTTGTACTTCATTGTTTACGTTATGGTTAGGATTAGTAATTTAACTGTTAATAAAACATTTAACAATTTATAAATTCACAAATTTCCCAGTCACATTGTGGTTACCATGGCAACAAATCCCATGTGCTCACTGTTTGCTTTCAGTTTTAGTCTTGCCTCCTGTTATCTTGCCATTTCTTTCTTCCTTTAATGTGTGGAGCTGTTCTGTGTTATCTTACTGGTCAGTTTGTTTACATACACCTGGCTGTCTCTTCTGGTTTTGTCTTTTTTATTAGTTTATGATTATGAATTATCCTTGTTTACAGATCATTTGCTTTTTCTCACGCAGTTAAAGGTGCATTATGTAGGATTTACGGGGCTCTTTTAGCAGAAATGGAATATAATATTCATAAGTCTTACAAGCAGCAGCGTGAATCCGGAAGGACGACGATGAAGAAGAAAGGAAGACGAGGAAGAAGAAAGAAGAGGAATCAGAGATCGCTGGAGCTGGAGAACAAGTTTGAGAACCCAAATGTTGAAAAATGGAGGATCGTACTCATTATTTAGCACAGGAAAAGCAAGGGTGTGTGAATGTAAGTACTTGGAGGTACGGAGAGGGAGGGGTAGGAGAGGCGGGTTCGGGGGGCAGAATCAGACACGGCGGAGCTTTAACATTTGCTCACTGAGTTGCTTTCATGGTTTGAGTTCACTCAGTAGGTTAGTTGCTCGTTGGCTTGCTAGCTGTTTGTTTACTTTGATGCGAGTCTGCTTCACTTGTCTCCTTTAACATGGATTGCTGTCATTTGTTTGCTTTTACTCACTAGTTTAATGACTACACTGACTACTTTCTGTTCATTTGTTTGCTCTCACTTGCATTTGCACACTAGTTTCCCTTCACTTACTTTCGTTCAGTATGTTATCATTCACTTGCTAGTTTGCCTTCACGTCTTATTTAGCTTTCATCCACTAGGTTAATATTAGCTTGCAAAGTCATTCTGAGTTAAAGTGTCCATTAAAGTAGGGACGAGCTGTTCTTAAGGCAGGGATGAATGATTTGTGACTGGTATGGGTAAAGCTTACGCGAACTTTCACAAAGAGTAGCCCTGATAACAGTCCGTTAGAATCAGACGTTAGAAAGTCACTAATTATTTTCGTGTGAGTCAAACGAGAGACGGCTGTGGAGCTTTGGGCGTCAGGTAACTTTCCAGTATTGAGTAGAACTGTTGGAGAGCCTCGTTTGAGTTGTTAAAAATGACGTGCATTAGTGAAACACCGCCACAGCATGTGTCTTTCTGACCTTGCATTGTTCCTGATGCATAATGAGAAAGTGCTCGGCGGCTCATGGTAACACGGCCGCGCGTGAAGCTATCAGTGCAATTAGGCCGGCTTTAATAAGAGGTCGTGAGGTGGAGAAAGCATAAGATTATTTCACATACCTCTGGGATCAAGCATAATTGTTTATGAAACTGTGTTCAGCACTCATAACATCTCATTTGGGAATGGCTCGCACCGCCGCCGAAATGAAAGCGTAATAGAGTCTTTAAGAGGATCAGTATATGTTATTTAACTGTAATGAAGTGCATTGATTCGGTCTTTTCAGGAGAGCACGTCTCTGATTGAATTTTGCATTAATGAATGAAGTTTGTTGTTGTTGATGGCTGTGTGTGTGTGTGTGAGTGCCGAGGTTCACCGGCTAAACCTTAATTAATTCCCTTCTTGCTTTGTCTCCTTCTTTTGTTCTGTTTCTTTATCCTTGGAAAATTTATTATTACTCCACTAGATATGTCAACCGCGTACGAATACGTTATTTGGAAATGAAAAGATAATGAGTTCTAAACAGATACAAATACAGATACAATATGAAGTGCCCTATTGTTTTTGTTTTCTTAGAAAGCTTGCCGGAAAGGTTAGCAGGGCGTCTGGTTGAGACGAGAGACCGGGATCCCACAGGATGCAACAGTAAAGTCGTACGAGCGAGAGATTTTAACCTCTGGTGTAGACACGCCCATCCCGGATTGAAACCTGAAAACAGATACGCATATTTGCACTGTCACGTCACGGCAAGAAGGTTCTGGATTTGAACCTGCTGGCTGGCTGGGAGCTTTCTGCGTGGAGTTTGCATGTTCTCCTCGCACCTGTGTGGGTTTCCTTCAGGTTCCCCGGTTTCCTCCCATAGCCCAAAGACATGCAGATTGGGTTTAGTGGCCACTCTAAATCACCTGTTGGTGTGAATGGTTGCTCATCTCTGTGTTAGCCCTGTGATTGGTTGGCGACCTGGCCAGGGTGTACCTGACATCAGCTGGGATTAGCTCCAGCTAATGGATGGATATTTGGAGCACTAAAGGGTTACAGATTCCAAAAACCTCATTCTGTTAGAAAGCTACTCCAGACAAAGAACTAGGCTTGGAATGAAATGTTATTAATCATATTTTGACAAGCCCACTAACCTGAATATTGATGCGTCAATGACTTTTACACAGTGTGTGTGTGTGTGTGTGTGTGTGTGCGTGTGTGTGTGTGTGTGTGTGTGAATAAGTGCATGTACATGTGTGATCTTCACTCTGAAGAAGAAAAAGAAGACACTGTTAACCTTCTCACTCTGCTGACTCCATTCTAATTCCCACTCCATTGATTGGACTTCCTGTTTAATTGCTACAATTACTATAATTGAGCTGCAATGTTAACGAGAGCTTTTGTATGTAACGAGAGCTTCAGAGAGCAAATATACAGGCATGGTGATGATTGTGTGAGGTTCACAGTTAGGTCACGCAGGTTTTTGCCCACATATTATAAGACAAACCATCTTTACTGCTAACTTGTTGTCTGATTATGTTATGATAGCACACCCTGAACACGCCTGATCCTCTCTCAGATTCACTGCAAATGTAATCATGGCATTCGATTACGTCAAGCTGATTTATTTAGTGCTTAAGAAATGAATCAGTGACGTAAAGTTGTATTGAGAATGAAACTTTCCGTAGATGGAGGCTGTAACATGATCTACGCTCGTTAGAAAAAGTTCCACGTGACGCATTTTTCCGCTCTTCTACTGGGCAGTTTCAGAGCGCTCTTTACTGACAGGAGCGAAACCCGATGCGATCTTCTGCTCTTTGATGTCTTGTTCATCCTGAGATGCTTTTCTGCTCACCATGGTTGCAAGCAGTGGCTATTTGCATTACCAAAGCCTTCCATTACATAACATGTAAGTGATCTAACTGTGTTTCTACGTGAAATAAGATCAGTCTCATACCATACAGCAGAATCGAGCATAAAGGCAGGACTACATGCATTGTAATATGACATAATGCACATTCCATGCAAGCAGCTCTCAGTGTGTGACGTGTGGCTCAATAAATGACCATCTGCTGCTCATTAGCTGAATCCAGTTAAAGCACATCGACATTAATGTTGCAGTTGTCCAGATTCACAGTAAGCGGGCTGATAGTGGCTGTCAGGAATGACTTCTAGTTCACACTCCTAGTCACAATCCCAAAATTAACAGGTATGTAATAGTTCTTTTATCACTTTGAATACATTGATTCAGACGTCTCATCGTAAATAAAAGACACTCACACTAACTCTGGAAATGCTGGAACTCTTCACTGATCTTTTACTCATCACTTTCCTTTTTACCTACAATTATCTTCTTCTCTTCTCTTCTCTTCCTGTTGTTTGTGTTCACTTCTCTTTTCATTTTCTCTTCTCTTGTCTTGTCCTCTCATCTTGTCTTCTATTGTATTGTCTATTATTATTATTATTATTCTAACTCTATAACTGTTCACTTCTTTTACAATTCTCTTATTTGTTTAATTCTCCTTCTCCTCCTTTCTCCTCTACCTTCTTCCCTTTTCGCCCTCTATTCTCTTCTCGTCAATGAATTCTGGATACTGATTGGTCAGAAGGTGTTGATTAATTTCCTGAAACAGCAGCCCTGACAGTAACAGATCATTCACAGGGTCGTGTTTGATGTAAACAGATGTTTGACATAAATAGGTGAACAAAAAAAGTTTAATTGTAGATGTGGTGAATTTTTCTGTAAGGAGATGTTTACGTAGCTTTATGGAAGGGGTCTCCAGTGTCAGGGCTTTGTAACAGTCAGGGGTGAAGCTGTAACTCCCCAGATAACTTCGCAGTAACATGAAAAGCTGCTTTGACCTGCTAACATCAGGTGAGAGATCAAACGAGGCTGGTGAGGAAACGACTGTTTGTAGCTGCTATAACGTAAGTGAGATCAGGAACTAACTTGTTTTGCAAATGTTCCACAACATTAAATGTAACACTTAATGGATAAAAACTATCCAATAAATGTGTCATTCTTCAATAATTGAAAAATTGTAATCAGATGCAAAATGACTGTGCTGTAAGTGGAATTAACATTTCAGGATGTGCAGTTATATGAAAATAATCAACTTCAGGGTGATAACAGTAACTCTGTTTAATCACCCAGTTTTCTGACAGTCATTGAATAATTTCTGACCCGGTGTGTTTTATTCGTTACATATTGCATCTGCTCATTATCTCAGAAAATATGGGAGTTTTGGTCATTTGAATTGTCAAATAATTTTAAAGAAAAATGTCTGTCGTGTTAGTAAGACGCATCATGCCCTAGAGAATGAGTTGCATAATCAGAATTCCAGGAAAGCTTCAAGGAGGAATATATTGTGTGTACACACACACACACACACACACACACACACAAACACACTTACCCACCCACAAAAGCCTCAGTGAGAGTCTAAAGCCTTATTCATACACAATAAATTATTCATGACTCTATAAACTGGAGTCAAAGTCAATGATAAATGCGGAGGAGTCCATCATCCACACTTCATTAGGCCACGCCTCCACCCCGAACTGCGCTACTACTGATAAAGAAACACAGAGAGAGAGACAGAGAGAGAGACAGAGAGAGAGAGAGAGACAGAGAGAGAGACAGAGAGAGAGAGAGAGAGAGAGAGAGACACACACACACAGACAGACATATGAAAAGTTCATATAGTGGCTACTTAAAATGATTAATGATTCATTCTATTGGTCTTTGTGTCTCTACTCTTCCCCTTTTCTCTGCTATTTTACCTTTCTCACTTCTCTTTTTCTCTTCTTTTCTCATTTTCACCTTTCCTCTCTCCTTCAATTTATACTTCTGATATAACCTTTTTTTGTTGTATTCGTCTTGACTCTTTTTCTCCTTTTTATTTATTTATTTATTTATTTATTTTTTACAAATGTTCTCTCTTCCCTTCTCTTCTTTTTTCTTTACTTTTCTTCTCTACATATATATTTTTTTCTTTTTCTCTCCTAATAGATCCTCCTCTTTTTATTTAACTCATTTTCTCTACTTTTTCCCTCTGAATTTTGTTTGCCTCTTCTCTTCTCTTCTCTTCTCTCTTTTTAAAATTTTTTCCTCTTCTCTCCTTTTTGTCTTCTCATCACACACCCTTCTCTTCTCATTCCCTCCTCTTCTTGAGAAACAGATTAAAACCGTGTAAATGCCGAGGTGAATTTCCTGTAAGGAGATGTTTCTGTAACGTGCACGGGACTCGCCGGAGTCAGGCGAAGCTGGAACTTTGCGACGGGGACAGAGTTTATGCTTCTTTCTTGGTGACGTGACAAGCTGCAATTATTTTCTGTCCTATTAACTTCAAGAGAGAGAAAAATTAGAGTAGCAAACTACAGTTTATAGCTCCTGTAACGTAAGTAATACTTGTTTCACGGACTTTCCATGACATTAAATGTAACTACATATGCATAAAATATAATTAATAATAAATATAATAAAACGCATGATGTGTATCTCATGAATAGATAAAAATTGTATTGGCAAAGTTTTGCGGTATGAGAGGAATAAAACACCTCGGGACCTGACGTGGTTGATTATTTTCCTGTAACAGCACGAGACAGAGTGTTTTATTCCGTACAGAACAGAGGCCTGATTTATAGAGTTGGCAGGAAAAGAATATCGGGGTGTCACTAATTTGCATATTCATGCATATTCATAAAGATGTGATCTTTTTTATAGAGAGGTGTAGATATGTTCCTAAGTTATTTTCGTCATTTCCTGGGTGTTAAACAACGGGCACACACACACACACACACATACTTGTACTTCTATCTTTGCGAGGACACTCATTAACACTATGCATTCCTCACTCTAATCTTAACCATCAGAAGTAAACCCGCAACCCTGACCTGAACCTGAACCCCATACTAACCTGAACGCTAAACCAAGTCTGAACCCTCAAACAGCCCTTCTTCACTCAGAATGTCCTCACTCTGTTGCTTAAATATGTTTATTGGTCCACACACACACACACACACACACACACACACACACACACACACACACAGTAAAGTATATGATCATTAGGAACTCCCTAGTTGCCATACACAAGGTCACGCTCTCTCTCTCTCTCTTTTTTCTCTCTCTTTCTCTCCTCCTTTGTGTCCCGACGTTTCCTAACTGAACTTTTTCATAACGCATCTAAATGCCTGAAAGGATGGCCTGATTACATTTGGGCAGCCTATTTATTTCTTTATTTATTTCCTCCATTTTTTTTTTCACGGCACACATTTCCATTCAGATTGTTTTAATGCTAATGAGGACGGGGGCCGGAGAAGTGTGTGTGTGTGTGTGTGTGTGTGTGTGTGTGTGTGTGTGTGAAAACTGAAGGAGATTTTGTCCTCTGAGCTGTGCATGTCACGATTCCTGCCTGCTGATAGATCTGTTATAGTAGTTATAATTACCAGCACAGAGGAAAACGCTAGACGCGTCATTTGCTAAATGAACAAATGTTTTAGCGGCAGGTTGCTTTCTCACTCGCACACTGAGGCTGTTAAAGTTTTTATTGCGTAATATTTTAAAAGCTACACCGCTTATAGTGATGTATTCGCCCGCTGCTGTGTTGGCGTGCTACTGTACGGCTTTTCCGGGAAATAAAGAAAATATTACTCAACAAATAACACTCAAGCTTTTATATTCCTCACCGGACGCCTGTTCGGAAGGATTGGCATTTTATCAAAGCAAACTGGTACGCCGGTATTTCAACATTCCATATTTCCTAGATTATAAATGCCTTAAAGAAGTGGTTTGGTGAAAATATCCTCAGTGTTAGCACTTTGTAGTAAAGCTGGAAGTTTACTTTCCAACACAGGAATGTCTTTAGGACAGAGGATGTCGCATTGTGTGGTTTCTCAGCATCAAACGAATCTTTTTGGGTCTTATAGCTTGCAGAGACGAACGGTAGAACATCAGAGGCGATTCTTGGGACTGTCGTGGCCCCAGGCAGGAAAATGTAAGGGGCCCTCTAGGTATTCTTCTCCTCTTTATTGCCACACGCCTTTATAAAGACTGATATATTATGCTACAATACGATGAGCCGACTATAGTATGACTGAAAGTGCTAGCGTTATTGATAGATTTAATGCTAATTCAAGCATCCAAGTAGGCTACAATAAAACACCTTTGCTAAAGTTTTGGTGTTTTTAAGCTGGATCTACTTTATGCTGTCAAGCTAAATACTTAACTACATGTTTAAAAAAAAACAAAAAACCAACCCAGCAGCTCCTAGCTCACTGCTTGCTTATGTTACGTCATGGCTTGAACTGCTGACGTCCCTAATTATTTTGTCATCGGATCAACCGCTTCTTTTCATTCCGAAATGTTGTTGTCTAAGTGATTTTTTTTTCTCAACATGATTCATTTAATTTCATTTAGGACTCTTAAAAATGAGGCATTTATTTTATTATCTATGTTTTGTTTTAAACATGTTTATTTATTCTCACACACGATTCATTTATTTTCACACGTGATTCCCGCACATGAGTCTTCGTTATTTTCAAATGCAATTAAAAAAAAAAAAAATGATTCATTTATATTCACATATGACTCTTGGATATGATTCATTTATTTTAAAATGGATTGTTAGCATACCCTTTATGAATTTTCTCACATGATTCATGTGATTCTAGCACAACTATTTTTTCTCGGTTCTGACACTTCCGTTTACACTTTATTAAAAAAATTGTTACAGATGATATTGACACCGGATTCATTTACACACGTTTTGCACAAATCATTTATTTTTAAATGTGATTTTGACACGAATCGTTTATTTCCACATATGATTCTTACGTGATTCATTCATATCCACATGCGATTCTTTTATATGATTCACACATGATTTATTTCCACACGTGACTCTTACACAACGCATTCATTTTCTCACGCTAATACTTCATGGTTTCGGATGTGATTTTCTGACAGGAGATAATACTCTTCCTCACGTAGTCATCACATGATGTTGCACGGCGAAATGCACCTTCACACTTCCACGTGTGATCATATTGTTCACGTAATCACCTGTGCGAAGTGGTACAGATGCCGTGCAGGTCTTAGAGGACCCCTGTTAGCTCATGCTCCCGTGTGTGGCTGCTAATGGAACCCTCTACGTGGCTCGTAATAGCGCTAAAACAACGCTAATTTCCAGTTTGGGATTTGAAATGTTACATTAGTACTGAGCAAATGGTTCCCACGTGAGCTGACAAACCCTCCAGGCCTGGTGGAGTTACCGTAAAACCCCTAAAATACCACCATGTTACAATTCCACTGACGTGAAAAAGTTGGGGTCAATAAAGTGAATATAAAATGCTAAAAGCATGAACGTGGAGCGATTCACACTCCGTCAGTCTGTAAACAGAAACATCATTCTCACTGAGGAAACGGCCAATTATTCCTTCTACACTCACATCAGGAGCTGAAAGAGCAGAGACGGAACACGCAGGACATACAAAATCATCCTAAATGCGTGTATATGTGTGTGAGTGAGTGTGTGTGTGTGTGTGTGTTCTCTCTGCTTAAGTGGTGTTCTTTATGCGACGTGGTGTGTTATGAATAAAAGATAAATGATAATGAGCGTAGAAGCGTCGTCTCTCGGTTGACCCTCGTCTCCGCTAATGTCTCCTCAATCGCTTCCTCTCGGGGAGACGCCGTGTTCAGAGTGTGACGGGATCGCCGGCTCCATGTTTCACACTCGCAGAGAAGTCGTGATTAATGTGATTCTTTTAGCCCTTAGCGTTTATGATGCTAGTTCCTTATAAAGGTGGGTTTTTGGGGGGTAATGGTTTAATTAATGTAATTATTATTATTATTATTATTATTATTATTATTATTATTATTATTATTAAATGTGTCTTATGGATTACAACAAGAAAACAAAGCTCATAGTGTGTCAAATTAAAACTGTCATTTTGAGCAAAAGTAACTCTTGAAGTGTGTGAATTACAGCTAAAATCACAAATTGAAACTGGAATTAATTTAATGCAAGAAAATAATTCAATAATAATAATAATAATAATAATAATAATAATAATAATAATAATAATAATTCACTTTATCATCAAAGAAAGCCATTATTATAACTGTAGTTGCTGAGCTGTGTGTGTGTGTGTGTGTGTGTGTGTGTGTGTGTGTGTGTGTGTGTGTGTGTGTGTGTGTGTGTGTGT
>JAQMYM010000002.1:1916585-1929326 GCA_030014255.1 Parauchenoglanis ngamensis
GTGTGTGTGTGTGTGTGTGTGTGTGTGTGTGTGTGTGTGTGTGTGTGTGTGTGTGTGTGTGTGTGTGTGTGCACTCATTACAGCAATTATAATGAGCAATTAAACCTGGCCTATATAGCAGCGTAGGTCACAGATCACATCTCTGATGCTTTCACGGACATCAGCATTAACTTTGCAATTTAACCACCTTCATCATCATCATCATCATCATCATCATCCTCATTATAATTAGCATCAGCTTTAGTCTGCTCAGATGGTGAGGTTTGACGGGAATGCATAAAGTCTCAGGAAAGGATTCTTTAAGATGCACCTGAACAATAAAGAGTATGTATTTCAGATAATGGGTTCTACAAAAAGGCAAACTTTTGTGGGTTCTACATAGAAGCTTTAAATGTTCCACTAGAAGGCCAAGTGAAGGATCTTGAACATCACTCCAAAAAGGGAGCTAGCAATAACAATGCTGTCCCGTGACATCGCTGCGTGACACACAACTGCTAATTTGTCGTTTACACAGGAGCACCAAGCGGCAAATTAGCACCAGAACTTATACATGAACCAAAGGAGTGCGTGATATCGGCTGTGATACAGAGGAAAGAGTCAGGAACCAGATGGAAACCTTAAAAAAAATGCATTTTTCAGAAACAAATGCAGCAAACTGTTGAGTTTTCACCTTGGATTATTGGCACTGACAATCATACACACACACACACACACACACACACACACTCGTGTCCTGTCACTCCTGCCATGTGTGTTGTGAAAGATGTGTGAGAGCCGGGCCGGTGCTGTTGTTAAATCCGGACCGGATTTGCTTACACTGCTATTTTTACAGCTCATATCCCACAGCTGACGATGCAGGTACCCCTCTGTACTCTGCGTGTGTGTGTGTGTGTGTGTGCATGCAAGTGGTCAGACTGCTCCCGTTTAATAACAGACGGTGATAATTTAAGACGCATCGGTGGAGAACAGAGCACAAATCAAGGCTCTGACGGCTCTGTGGAGTTGGGGATGAAGGGAAGGGCGAGCGAGAGATAAATCATGGCAGGAGAGATGAAAAGGAGGAGGAAAAGATGAAGAGGATGGAGGGAATGAGAGGAGGAGAACAAGGCCTCCCCTCTGCGTGGGAGTGTGTTAGGGACATGACTGGTGCTGGGCTGCGTGAAGTGAAGCACTTCCTGTGCTTAAAGCTGCCATATTGGACTGAATAACAGCTCGGCGGCAGCCATTTTACTGCGTCCGTTTCTGAGGTTTATTCTGAGAACTCATTTTTAACTTTGGAAGCTCAGCTGAGGCACAAAAACAAAACAAAACAAAACAAAACAAAATACACATCTTTAGCAGTAATCAGTTCTGTTACATGACTCACAGTTAGTTTACTGATATGCAAAACTTTTTGTTTTAGTTTGTTGTAAATGCAGACATCTCCTACAGGGTTACATGTAAACTGTGACTCGGCCCTGCATGTTGCACTTTTAGTTTAGACTCCGCCCTGCATGTTCCACTTTTAGTTTAGACTCCGCCCTGCATGTTGCACTTTTAGTTTAGACTCCGCCCTGTATGTTGCACTTTTAGTTTAGACTCCGCCCTGTATGTTCCACTTTTAGTTTAGACTCTGCCCTGTATGTTCCACTTTTAGTTTAGACTCCGCCCTGCATGTTGCACTTTTAGTTTAGACTCCGCCCTGCATGTTGCACTTTTAGTTTAGACTCCGCCCTGCATGTTCCACTTTTAGTTTAGACTCCGCCCTGTATGTTCCACTTTTAGTTTAGACTCCGCCCTGCATTTTTGCCGCTTTAAGCTCGGCCCTGTTTTCTAAAAAGCACAAATAAAATATGCCAATTCACTTTTTGAAAGACACAATCCCTTTTGCATGTGTTTTGCACACACACAAAGCTTTAGTAAATCAAGGTGTGTGTGTGTGTGTGTGTGTGTGTTAGTGAGAGAGAGAGAGAGATTCTCACGTCCGTCTGGCAAACAGACACCTTCCGGTTTCATCCTCAGTGATCCGTCCACGTTTCTGTCGGAAAACCCAAACTGTAAATGGTTTTGCAAAATAAAAATCCCTCGGCGCGCCGCAGGAGGCCTGCAGACTCTCCTCTCCATCAATCTGCTTCTCTGCATGATGGCATCACAATGTCGCAAACCGCAAACACGGCTCTGGCAGCTCGGTGGAGGAGAATTCACTCTTTGTTATCACCAGTGTGTGAGCACGGTGGCGGTACAAAAGGACTACGTGTGCGTGTGCGTGTGTGTGTGTTTAGCTTCCACTGGCGTTTGTCATGGTAGGGTGTATCAGTGTGGTGCTGTTTGATCAGATGTCACTGGGGTAAATAACCGCCATTTGTTTGGCCGACGTTATCTTGTTTACGAGAGTCCGCGGGGAGAAGAGCGATAAGGCCGCTTTAGCATTCATTAGCATTCGTCCCGCTCTCGCTCACTTTATTTTTCTATTTTTTTTTTCACACTAGCCTCTGAGAAATCACTTTAATTAAAATAACCAACAACGATGCAAACTTAAAAGAGCAAAGGTCCATACAAAGATGGTTAAGAAGGTGATTCGGTGCAAAGTAAATGTTATTTTAATTAAAATAACCGTGAAGCGCTTAAAGCCAGCTGCTCGACTCGTGTAGGAGAAGACGAAAAACGAACAGAAGGTTGGGAGGAATTTATGCAGATTGGTGTAACAGAGGAAGCAACATTTAATGTAGGGTGATTCTGTTCCTCTGTCATTCAGGTGGTTCTCGATTGCTCCATCGCTCATAACTCAGGCTGACCCACTCCTCTGCTCTCCCTCCATCTCTCCAGCCCTCCAGAATTTATGGCCCGATGCGCAAAAAAAATTGAGTTTCAATTTACAGTGTTCCCCTCTGGATAGAAACAGAGGGAAGCAGCAGCGAAGCAATTAATGTGGAAGCTTTCTTTCTTTCTTTTTTTTCCAAACACTCACACGTTGTAGGGTGGCTCTCATTAGACTAAAGCTGAGCTGAGGGTATTGTGCAAATGCACTACCTTTCTAATTTTCCTGTAAATCCCACGCTGCTCCACACACCATTAAAGGAACAGTTCCAGCCACTGAAGCTACAAGTCCAACCGTTTAAATTAATTCTTAAACGTTTTCATGAGCTAAAAATTCACAAAAGTTTCTCAATTTCTTCATGCGCTTGTGTGTATGTTCATGAACATGTGTGTTTATGGAACGCTTACATTTAGCCACGCCCACAAAACTCCATAAAGGGCTAAAAGAGCTGAAAATAACATTATGGCACCTAAGTGGTGAAAGAGCGCCTCCTACACGCCAGCTCGGCCACTGCAGCGCGTCAGCTAACATAGACGGCATGCTAACTCTTCGTCCTTTTACAGGGTGCCATTACTTTTGTCCTGGTTGATCAGCTAGTCTTATTAGTCGTATGGAATTGTTGTGGATTGCTTCCTTTCTGGTCATTAATATGAACGAAAAAATGAGCTTTGAAAACATTTTTTATTTCGGAGTGTAATTCAAATACACACTTTTTTTAAAAGTGATAATAAACTAGCAGCAATTCACCGACAATTGTACAATATAACGTTAGCTTAATGAACTAACTAGATGTTCACGAATACCACATTGCTTGTTTAAGCATTCCAGCTAAAGATTTACGTAAAAATTAGTTTGTAACTGTAAATGAGGCCCAGTGTTCCAGAACACATAATTAAAAATAAACAGTTAACATAAGAGCAAAATTCTTTTCATCATCTGAATACGTAACATTTTAAAAAAAAATGCTTTTACCTGAGAGATGCTTAACACGATGTCCTGAGCAGGAGCATTTTGTACATCGCAAATTATCACAGATAACGATAACGTCTGTCTATTAACTTCTGCTAGCTGTTAGCTACATTAGCCTTGGCGCTCCAGTGCAAAGCCAGACACGTTGATTCCTCTCTTATGTCTGCGGTGATGAAGAAACTCCGTGTAAATCAGAGTCTTCCCCAAACTGTTACGTTAAAACCCGACGCCGCCAAACACAAATATGAAAGACATGAGCCGAGAAAGGTAGGAGAGAAAAGAGGAGTGGGCTTTGCCAAGATCAGACTCTGCTTTCCGCCCTGTCCAGATTCCCGCCGTGATGTTGGACGACGTCCATGTTGCTGACTGGGATATGCTAGCAGCTCCCGCTAGCTCTGAGAGGCGTTACAGAGAGAACGCAGCAGGAGCGCTAATTAACTCCAATCCGGAGCATCAGATCACGCTGACAGATTCCCTCTTCATCTGTTTTAAACTCAATCACTTTTTCTCTTCTGTAAAGCTACGCACTTGTGTCTCGCTCTTCCCTTCACGGAGCCGGAGCAAAGATCAAGCAATTATAGGCGTCCCTGAAGACATGGACAAGTTGAGTTCATGTTGGTTAGCGCGTATGCTAGGTAGCTAGTTAGTCAGGAACAATAACTAACAAAAAGAGACCCGATCTCATTTTTGCTTTCAGGAACTGAGCTGGAAAGTTTTACAAATGAAGTAAATAAAATAAAACGTGAAAACACTTTCACGTCTTCAGATCTTTTCCTTAAGGATGTTTTAGCCTGGTGAACTTTATTCGCGTTGTATTTGACTTATTCGATTCAACTCAAGCATGGACACGACTAACGTACTCGTAAGTCATTCACAGGAGCCTTGATATGTGATGTTCCTGACAATCGAGTTTGTAAAAACGTTCGTATCCAACGTCGCGTTCCGGAGTGCGTATAAATGTTGACGCCCTCGAGCGGCTTCAAGTTGTATCATCGCTGCTGATTCACTAAGGTTTTACATACGGCTTATCGGGTTTAATTTACAACAAATCCATATATTAAGATGAATAAGTTTCGCTGATCAATTAGGATGAAAGTAATGGCACCCTATAAAAGGAGATAGAGGTATTGTTTGTCTGTGGTGGCTGATGCGCTGCGAGAGCCGCATTACTGGAGGATTTGGTTTGGTTTAGGAGGCCGTTTAGTCACCATTGTGTCATTTTCACCACTTTTTTGCCTTTTATGAAGTTTTCTAAATCTAAATGTGTTTATTTTACTCCTGATTCGCATTTTGTTACATATGTACGCAAGTATGAAGAAACTTTCATAAATCTGACAGGAATGTTAAGTGTAGTTTAGTTTTACACACAACTCAAATATTGCTAAATTGCTAATCATGTGGGTCTTTAAGGACATCAGGATCCTCACGTCATCAGCGTCATGGGCTTGTGTTCCTCCAGATGGCCACTGAAGAAACTCTCAGAAGAACGTTAGCATGTCTCCCACACACACGTTCTCCTTCTCTTTCCCACAGTAAGGAGGCACTTTTCACTTCAGCTGCAATTCAGAAAGGCTTCTGCTGTGTTTACTCTCATACACATATTTACTAGAGTACTTAAAGAGAAATCAGTCAGACATTTGATGAGAATAAATGTCTGATAGTTAAGACGTGCATTAGTGCGGTCATTGTCGCTCCACCGCAAAGCTAATCTTATTATTTTTTATTTTTATTTTGTTTCTTCGTAATATTTTTCTTCAGCTCAGATTGTGCAAGGAATTAAATAAGATGGAAACCGAATAATTAAATATTATTTGGGCAAGTAAGATTTTAAGATACATGCCTAATAGATAGATAGAGAGAGAGAGATCGCAATCATATTCATAAGACAACAATTTAAGAAAAAAAATTCTTAATCCTAATTAAAAAAATGTCAAAATTTAAAAAAATGAAAAATAAACATTTGAAAAATAATAATAAAAAAAGTCAATATTATGAAAAAAAATCTCAGAATGTAATTTAAATAAAAATAGTAGGTAAAGAGGGCATCATAAAGGAAGCATTACAAAATCCAAGAATATTTGAGTTAAAAAAACGCAAAACATTTAGGACGTTAGTGAAACAGTTCATTTAAAAAATAAATCAAATAAATAATTTTTAACCCAAGGCTCACAGACTTTGGCAGGAAGTGAATTCCACTTCCTGTGAGTGTAGAAAAAAGTAAGCAGTCACAAAATTTAAAAAGCTAATTAAAAGAAAATCATGAATATTCATGAGTCAGTAAAATCTACTGATAAAAAAAAAAGAATTAAAATAAAGAATGACCAAAAATGACACACTCTGTAAAATAATTAAAATAAAATCCTAAATAAATGTAAAAATAGAGTAAAAAAAAAAACAAACTTACTTGTTAAATAAAATAAAATAAAATAAAATACAAGAATAAAAAAAAAGGTTAGTAAAAAAAACATTCAGGAATATTTATAAGCAAATAAATCTTTCTTCATGACGACTCACGAAACTGATCAGGAAGTAAATTCCACAGAAAAGCAAGAACAAAAAAAAAGAACAAAAGCAAGAAAAGCAAACATCATACTTCCCTGACATTCATGAATTTTTAATGATATAAACATGGTGTAGCTCAAAGTTGGAAATGCAGATAAAACAGGAGTTAGAGGAGTGCTGTAGCAGAACCAGAGCAGAACCCGCACCAGGTTCAGGAAGCCACCCTGACTGTGTCCCGGCTCTCGGCGTTCAGCGTGCCACCAACACGTAGCGTACGTTAATGCTGGTGCGCGCACGGCATTGGACATATGGTGTATATGATAATCACAGTGCAAGCTGAGACTCCGACGCGCCTCGCTATAAACGGGAGAACCAGACGGTACCGCAGGCATGAGGGCACCCTGAGACATCCTCCATTCCACCCTCAACAAACCTGACTGAGCAAATAACACGACGGCAAAACATCCTCCCTTACTTCTGTATCAGCTAGAAACGTCTCAGATCTGCATCTTTATCTAATTAGCCAGCCCGGTTCCCTGCCTAAACGAGACCTACTAAGCACAATTAACCTCTTTAGTGCTAATGAAATAAAAAAGATCCACACACAAACACACCCGAGTAGCCTAGCAACCCGACGCTGGATGTTGGTTATAATCTGAGTAAAGAATCTATTAAGAATATTTATTTAGGAATCAAATCAACATTAGCTAAAAATGCTATCCAGCGGGTGCTAATTGGCTAAGCTAACACTTTCAAATCTCAGATCCTAATGACTTAAACGATGCTACGTTGATGACCTAGCATGGGATATATAAATATTCGGACATATATACTGTACATCATCTCAAAGACACGCCGAGCGTTAATACTAATGAGAAACGGACGGTGTGCTAGCTCAACAAAGCTAGCTAGCTTAACATGACCATTGTAGACAACTCTTCAGTGAGAACACGACCTTGCTTAGCGTTAGCTAGCTAGGTTCTTGCTAGCTAACTCGCAAGCTAAGCCGGTTACATTCTTAGTTAGCTCACTGATGCGATAGTTAGCTACTTCATTGTACACTTCAATGCATTGAAGCATATTCAGTGCCAGTTTTACGCCAGAATATTGATCATTTTTGGAAGTTTAGCCGGGTGGCTGCTCATCGTCAATCATATCGGTATTTCTGTAATCAGTGCAGAGTTTTACTAGTAGTCAAAGCTTGTATAGTTTCTGGTTCTGTTAAAGACGGGAGCTTGTGTGCCTTAAACAGCGTACATTACATCTGAAAACTTTTTTCACTTTGCTTAACGATATCTTTTTTCATTTATTTAACGAAAACAGAAAACAGAAAACAAGCACTTAATTGTAAATGATGCCAAATGAAAAAAACAAACATACAAAAACAAACTATTTTAAATGAAACTATCTTAAAACTTATTAGATTAGAAGTATTTAAAGCCCAAGTCCAGTTAGATTCCTGTCCCTGAAATACAGTTTAAGAAACGAGAAATCCTTAATTTTGTTAATAGTGCATTAATATTAATACTTAATACATTACTTAAGTGTAGCTAAAAAACGAACGAAAGCAGAACCGTGTTTTAGTATTAGTGTTTTTATTAGTTAGGCATTTTCATTACAGTACGTTATTATAGTCTGCATGACCATGCCAAACTGAATTCCTGACTTCGACCAGCTTGGATCATTTGTTCATAAAGGAAAAGAGCCGGCCGTCCCGGGACCAGTACCGGGACCCGTAAAAACATGTGGATACACACCGAGCCGCTAGCGTATCAGTCGCTGGATCTCAACATCTTTCATATCACTTACAATCGAATATTATTTTATTTTATTTCATTTTTGTTCCCTCGAGTCATTTCTGATTTCACTGTCGACTCTAGAGCAGCTGCTTCCATCTGCAAACACTGGAAATGTTTCGTTTTAATGAAAGCATTAAAATGAAATAAGGCCTTAAACTTCCTCTGGCCTTCTCCGTCTTTGTGCATTTCAAACCCAAGAAACTGAAAGATCACCAATCAAACAGCGCAGCCTGGACCGGCTTTCACACAGAATAGCCAACGTGGCCTACTTTCCCCCTGACTCGCTCACTTTTAAGGCCAAGAGATTTTCTCAAGCTGTCAGATTTCTTTGTGATTTGACAAAAAAGGCGCATCGCAAAGAAATCTCCACGAAATACGCATATTTTAGCCAAAAATCACGCTCTCTCCGAGTTCAGATGATAAAAGCAGGAGTCTGGTCTTGGCAGAGGGAACGGGAGCAGCTCGTGAACTCGCAAATTGCACTTTGCCATAATTGCGTTTCGCATAATTTATCTCGCACGCGCTGTGCCAAAAGGTCTATCCGGTTGTTTCCGGCAAAGAGTTCGCTCTTGACGAGTACGGATGCTGTACACTGTGTCACCGCCTCTAATGAGAACATGTGGGACTCTGTGTGAAAGAGCGCGCTCCAAAAGTAGGAATGATTTCAGTTTGTGGAAGGTCACATTGCAGTGCTGTCCCACTTTACTGACACAATTAAATATTGTTAGGATGGCTGATCTAAAAAAACGCACCCCTCCTCTACACACACACACACACACACACACACCATTGCCATCTCAATAGCTTTTCCCCCTCCTCTCAAATTGGATGAAATGCATTACAAAGTCATTAGGAAGGAAATGGTGCTGAATGCCTCGATAGCATCTCTCTCTCTCTCTTTCTCGCTCTCTCTCTCATGTCTTTTTTTTTTCCACTCCCAGAGATGGAAAGTTTTTTTTTTCTCCCATAAATTCTTATTAAAAGCCAATAATCGGTTCTTTTTTCTGTCTCGCAGAGGAAGAGAGAGAGAAAGTGAGAGAGAGAGAGAGAGAGAGAGAGAGAGAGAGAGAGAGAGAGAGAGAGGCGAGGGTTCAATTCGGAAGTAATAATGTGATAAGCGGGAAAAGACTTGGCCGAGCCGAGTGTTTCAAAGTCAGAGTAAAGTGACACTGCAAGTCCTCTTACTTATTTTGTACTGTTCCTGATTTTACTGCTTTACTACTGTAACAAATAAACTGTGGATTTATATTCAACTGCACCAATTACAGGTGAATTTATCAGTTACTGGTAACACTAATTGTATAATAACACTAAAACTAAATAAATATATACTGTATAAGATCATGCACTTCAGTCAAGGTATGAAAAATGATCAGATATGTTAACATCACTAAACTCGACATGCTAACTTCACTGAAATGACATGAATCCCAGACGTGGTGTAAAACTTAAGCACAGCGCTGTTAAATTCTCAGTTCTGATTGGTCAGAAGGTCCGTTTCTATAGTAACAGCCCATTCACAGGGACGGCGGAAGCTCCGCTAATAATAAACAAATTACCAAAAAGAGGAAAAAAGTGGGACGTAATTATTTAATTAACAGTAAAATGTAGTTGTAGTGTGAGTTGGATTTAGACTTGCAGTTTTGTACAGCGCTAAATTAAAGACGCAAACTACAGACACAAAACACATCTCGGCTAATCGAGTCTGTTTTGGTAAAGGATAAAATTGGTCATTTTTTAAAAATCCAATAATCCTTTAATAAGCTTTTAATTAATGAATAAAAATGTTCAGGTGTGAGATTAAGCATTGAAAGTAAAAAAAAAAGGGGGAGAGTTGCAAGTGCAAGAGATCACTTTGTCCTCTATTCATGTGTAATTAATGTCTTCACTTTGCCCGGCTAATTCTTTCCCAGTTATCTCCTGAGTGAACTTGCGCTGTGCTGAAGAAGGATGCGTGGCTGTGATAAGAGCTCGGCTGAATTATCTCTGAATGAGATTAGCATGGCGAGCTGCAGAGTTAATCAGCACATCGATTCAGGGGGCGTTCAGCATGCTACCCGGAACGCTGCGAGGCTCGCCGTGCTCCTTTTCCTCTCTTAATGTTCACCCACACACACACACACACACACACACACACACATTGAAGTAAAAGAAATATACTAAGTCCAGTTAAAACCTTTAGTATCTGCGTGACCTTTAGGAGGTCGCTCTTAACTGATATAGATGTGTTGGTGAAGTGGACTAAATGGAAAACACACTAAGCTTAATGTGCTGCTGTTTGTCACAGAGATATCGCTTAAGATGTTGCTATTAGAGGCTGGTCTCACACACACACACACACACACACACACACACACACAATCTTATTGCTGCACTTGAGGCAACCAAATGTTCTCATAAAGGTAGTAAAGTGATAAAATGACGTTTGTGATATCTTCCTGGTCGTAAGCGTACATGCATTTACCTTATTTGCAAGAAAATCACACACACACACACACACACACACACACACACACACACACACACACACACCCTGAATTTCCCAAAGATACCAGGGCTCTGACCAACAAAATGACGCAGGCTATGATTAAAATGAATGTCCTTTTTAGTTATTTTTTTTCCACTGCCATTTGCTTTTAGAGAAAGTCAGAGAAAGAGAGCGCGAGAAAGAGACAGAAAGAGAAAGAGAGAGAGTGAGTGAGAGATTGAGAGAGAGAGAGAGAAAGAGAGTGACAGAGAGATAAAGAGAGAGAGAGAGTGAGTGAGTGAGAGAGATTGATAGAGAGATTGAGAGAGTGAGAGAGAGAGTGAGAGAAAGAGAGAGAGAGTGAGAGAGAGTGAGATAGAGAGAGAGTGAGTGAGAGAGAGAGTGAGTGAGTTTGAGAGAGAGTGAGTGAGAGAGAAAGTGAGAAAGAGAGAGAGAGTGAGAGAGTGAGACAGAGAGAGGGAGAGAGAGAGAGTGAGTGAGTTTGAGAGAGAGTGAGTGAGAGAGAGAGAGGGATTGGGAGAGTGAGTGAGCTAGAGTGAGAGAGAGAGTGAGTGAGAGAAAATGAGAAGGAAAGAGAGAGCGAGAGTGAGTGAGAGAAAGTGAGAAAGAGAGAGAGAGAGAGAGAGAGAGCGCTGCGTCCTGCTTGCACACCCGTTTCAGTGAAGCCCAGCTCAGCATCAGAAGGTGACCTACAGTGTATAAAAACGTAATTTATTAACAGGTGCTTGTACAGTGGAGGCTCCACAGAAAAAGATTAAAAGAGATTAAAACCTGTGAAATCAATGATATTGTCTGTTACAAAGCACTCGCACTGGAGATCCTTCCATTAGGGTTAAATTAATGTCTTTTTACTTTCAAATGATTCAGATGGGCCAGCCTTTACGCATTCTGCTTCGCTTAAGAACGCTAATGTCGGAGTACACTTTTTCCCAACTAAAAATAAGAATAAGAGACGAGATGAGCAATTAGCACAAGAATCTGGAATGACTGACAGCTGTGTAGGAGCTGGAAGCCCCGCCCCCTTCCCCGTCTCACACCTAGCCTTGTCTAGCAGCTAGTCTACATGAGCGTATAGCTGGATATACTAAAATCAGTTAGTACTGTATATTTATGGGTTCGAGCCCAGAGCCTCATTCATTCCTGTCCAAGTCCATAAGCGCTCCCTTAAAACTTTCTGCCTTTGTCGTGATTGTTGTCATGAGCTGCGTCTCAAATCGAAAAGTCTGACCCTACCTTTAAAAGAATTTACTAATCTAAAGAATCCAGAAAACTGTCATGCATTTGGTGGGTTTGAAGGCGAAATGAGACATTTTTAAAATTCAAAACAATAAGTGTAATTGGAAAACTGGTTAGTATTACTACTCAATAATGGTCTAGAACAGGGCATAAGTATGCGATTTGAGACACGACTCTAGTTTGTTTAGTGGAGGTAGAAGGACAGGGGATATTCGTCCAGTTTCAGTGCCGTACTGCACTTAGTAAAATGCGTAAGAATAATGATGATGACTAAAATAACAAGTCCCCCGTTAATTTAAACCTGGTTTGCCTGAATGTGATTCCCATTAACATTTACAAATAAGATTACACAAAATACACCTCCGATATGTCTAATATTAGTCTGTAAAGTAAATGAAAGAAACTAAATTGGTTAAGGCTTCCTCATGACCTCAGGTGGGGTCGTGACCCCTGACCTAGCGTATTCATACTTCACCGTTTGTTTCGCTCCTAGCGAGGCTTTTGTAATCTTCCCAAAGCATTTCTGAGCTGAGTTTCTGGTAACAGTGTCCTGGTTTAGACTCTAGTTTTTTTTCTTCTGGTTATTGTATTTGCCCTTTGGATTGTTGTATTGTTCAAATGATTCTTTGGATGTTTTAACCTTTGACCTGTCTCACAGATTTTGATTCCATTTTGCCCCATTGCAATGAACTCAGCACTTTTTTTTGGATTTTACTTCTCTCTTTATTAGGCTGTTTTCACACTTGGTCAATTTTGCTGGTCCGAACTGGAGTGTGATTATTGCTCCCTCTTCCTGCCCCCACTGGTCTCTGTTCACTTTGCATTATTTGGTTGTGAATTCCATCCATCCATCCATTATCTATAGCGCTTTATCCGTCTGGGTCGCGGGGAAGCTGGAGCCAATCCCAGCACCTTCGGGCGAGAGGCGGGGTACACCCTGGGCAGGTCGC
>JAQMYM010000002.1:1965839-1990715 GCA_030014255.1 Parauchenoglanis ngamensis
TCGTTTCACTGTACACTGTACCACATGTATACATTGGAATGACAATAAACACACTTGAACTTGAACTTGAACTTGAATGCTAGCTGTCTGTGAGAATATTACTCATCTTAGCAGTTTAATGCTAACGGTTGTGTTCACTGTAAGTATTTTGTACGAATAGTCCTGTTCTTAGCTGTTTAATGCTAACTGCCATGTTTGCAGTAAGTAATCTGTTTCCAGTAGGATGTCACCAAGATAGTTTTTATAGAAATATTAAAGTTGTTTATATTTACATGCTGGCTTCAATATTCAGAAGATACTGTGAATGTTTGCATTTAAAATGAACTTCTGGCTGTATTTGTTTATTCCGTTAAACCGCACCATAATTGATTTAGCTTAGCTAGCTTAAAAAGGAAAGGGCCAAACTAGCACAGTGTTTATGGCTAATAATGCTCATTGATTCTTCTCATATTTAAACATATGGCTAATGATGCTAATTGATTCAGCTAAAAGTCTACTGTGATTAAAAAGGAAGAAAAAATGTTTGTAATTAGCAACATTAGCTTCTTTACCTGAACTATTCCACTGAGGAAATCTATCGACTCGCGCTGTTTGAGGTAGAAATGTCTCATTGATGCTGCTGGAGATGCTGCTCTAGTTTATCTTTCATGCTGACTTGTTGCCTCGGGTTTTTTTTTTTTTTCACTAATTGTCAGCGTGATTAAGGGAATAGTCTTCCCTCAGCAGCTCCATCCCTCGGGGACTTCCCTCTCTCGGTAAAATGCCAATATATCGACATGTGTAAGGAAAACTCGAGAGGGTCCAGCAGAGGAATGTATTTGTTTTCTCTCTTCCACCCGGAACGTTTCCCTCCGCCGAGCATGAATAATAAATGTCTCGCCAATACAAACGGTTGCGTCAGATGATGGAGCGATTTGCTGGTTAGTCGACCTCATCCACATTCGTGCAAGTCCACCGCTCCAAGATATGTGAGACACATTTTCCTCTGAGGGCATGGGCGAATATGCTAACATTGCAGAATTAGCCGGCTGGATCGGTCCGCACTTTGACGGAGAACTGGCAAGCGAGTGCAGCTCTTGTGTTTGATTTGGAAAGGTTGGGAATACATTGGGAAGATAGGAAGGAAAAGACTGCAGAACGTACACACACCAAAAACATGCTTGTGGGAATCTTGAAAAATGACTTGGTTAAAACTAGCACAGTGAATTCTACAGCAAACCGCTCAAAAAGAATAACTAATATGCCACACTGTGGGAGTGAGTTGCTTGGCTGTTTGACGTTTGACACTATTGATCATGTATGAGGAACACTGCAATGTGATTTATTAAATTTCCCAATGATTACATTTGTTTTTATTATGAATGGGCTTTATACTTTTTCTCCATTTATAGTTACACTCAGTGTTGTGCAACATCCTGACCAAACATCTACTTCCTGTTTTGACTCATGTTATAGCAGCTATAAACAGTTGTTCCCTCACTTGCCTTTCTTTCTTTTAGACAACTTGCTCAGAAACCGCAACCTCTTTCCTGAAGATGTCAGGAAATGTTCTTTTTCTGTATTGTACCACCTAAATCTTTAATAGAAACAAAAACCAAGAATTTGGTGCACAAGTTTTCATTTATTTTGGGTTTTCATAAATCAACACAAGGTCATTTTATATTATACATACAGGGTCAAAAACAGGTTTTCAGTGGTGATGAATGCTCCAGAATGTCATTTAACTTGACAAGGCCTCTTAACTTCCTGTTAGTGATCATGGCTGACTAGCTTCTCTGTGCACAACATAAAAAGGGTTTATTTGAAAACACTCATTGGATTGACCAACGCATGGTACAATGGGAAAGTCCAAGGAGCTCAGTGCAGATCTGGGAAAGAGGATCATAGGTTTACACAACTCAGGAATGTCTCCTGGAGCCTTTTATAAACATTGCAGATTTCAAAATCATCAGTTCAAACAATTGTACATGAACACAAGTTATTGGGAGGCGTAGCCACTTTGCTGGAAGAAGACCCAAACTGTTACCCTGAGCTGAGAGGAAATTGGTTCAGATGGTCAGCAACAACCCAGGAACCATCAAGGCACAGGCCTGCCATGAACTGGAAGCTTCTGGAACACTGTCTACAATCAAGAGAGTTTTACATCACCATGGACTGAGAGGCTGCCGTCCAAGAAAGAAGCTCCTGCTCCAAAATCCACACCTTCAAGATCGACTACAGTTTGCCGCTCAGCACACGGACAAAGAAAAAAGCCTTCTGAAGGAAAGTTTTATGGTCAGATGAGACAAAGAAGAGTTGTTTGGCCACAATGAGCAGAGGAACAGAGGAACCCTGTAGCAGATGTTCAGCATGGTGGTGGGAGCATCACGCTCTGGGGCTGTTTTACTGCCAGAGGAACTGCTGCACTGCACAGAGTGGATGGAGTAATGAACCATCAGCTAGATGGTGGAAGTTTGAACACATCTGGGTGTCCGACAGGACAGTGACCACAAACACACATCAGAGCTGGTTGTGGAATGGATAAAGCAGGCTAATATTATGCTTAACACAAGTCCTGACCTCAACCCTATCAAAAATATGTGGACTTGCTGAAAAGTCGGGTCTGTGCCAGAAAACACACAAATGTATAGAACTCTACCAATTCTGCCGAGACGGGTGGTCAAATATCCAACCGGAATTCTGCGGAAGCTTGTTGAGGGCTTCCAAAAGTGTCTGCTCAAACTTGTGCACCAAATTCTTCTTTTTTTCTTCTCCCTATTAAAGATGTATGTTGTGCAATTGTACAGTCATTTTTAAGTCTACGTTAATGATTTCTTTTTGTTTGAAGTTGTTTAATACTGTTTCAATATTGCTGAAAATGTTAATTAATTGTTAATTAGTCTAATTTATTTATTTATTGTCAAATTCATTCAGGGCTTTCCAAACCTTTAGAACAAAATATAATAGTTTTAGATGTCAAAAAAAAAAAAAAAGATTTAAACAAGATCATGTTTGTTATTCAAATTATATTTGTTAGTTTAATTAAAAAAAATTTGTTTTAATGCATTATTCATTTCAAGTCCAAGTTATATCCTGAACTTTCCAAATCTTTAATAATCAATGCAGTAGTGTTTCAGAGATGAAAAGGAGTAGATGAGGCATCTTAAATCTGTGTCTGTTAAATAAAAAAAAAAGTTCAATAAAAATAGATCTAATACATGAAGGCCAAAGTCAGTGTGAATGTATCAGAGGTTACAAAAAGCTGTATTTGATATTTGTTCAGACTCGTCCTTTGGCCCGCGAGGTGAGGAACAATGCTGAGCTGAGTCACTTCAAACAAAGAAATGATGCAACGGCCTGTCATGAGACTGTGTCTCTGAGAGAAAATGACATTCTCGCTTATTAGTCATGGGGCATCAGAGTCACGCAAGTTACGCCCTATTCTCTTAGCTCGCGAGCGGTGTGAAATTAGCTGGAACGCATTTTTTATGCGTCTGAGGTGTTTTACATTTGTTCATGCTCACACTCATAACAACTGGAGGACAGACCCCATTTCCTGCCTAATTAAATTCTACTTTTATGGCTAAAACTAGTTCTCAGGCTACTTTTTGCCCCACTTTCAGGAGCGTCAGTTGTTCTCGCATAATTTATTATATTCAAAAGTGGCCTGCTCTTGAACACATTGTTGTGATAATGTAGCATTATTTATAGCACAGTGCCAGTGAATTCTGGATTCTGATTGGTCAGAAGGTGTTGATTGATTTTCTGGAACAGCAGCTCTGACAGTAACGCAGGTTTATAATAAAGGGGCCGGCTCAACCTTCCCAGAATCCTCTGCACCAAGTTGCAACAAGTTGCCATTTTTGATAACATCGATATTCCAAAATCAATCTGGATCTTTTTGTAAACTAAGAAGTAAACAGAAGTTAATAAGGTTGTATTTTGTGACCTGCTGTTGTGATTCCCTATTCTGTCTTTGTGTTTTGCACTTCGGGGCCATTGTAGAAATGAACCCGAACCAGCCTCAGCCGCCTTGTGGGTGGCCGTGAAGAAAAGAAAAGGCATATTTTGCTCCGAATATCTGTATGACACATGAATGAAGAAAAAGTTGGGTTTCGAAGGGATCTCTAACAGTGAGTTTGTGGAGGTTTTTACTGCCCTAAGAGCCAGCAGGTAGCGGTCAAATTCTTTCAAAACAAAAACCAAGCATTGGATTCTGGTACGTGTGAGCCGTCCCCTTTAACGTGCTAATTAAATATTACTATGTTATCATTTCTACAGTAACAGCTTATTCACAGGGACTTGTACAGTGGAATATCTATGTGGAAGGAGACATTTATTTAAAATTTATGGAAGGAGTCTCCAGTGTCAGAGCTTTGGAACACTCAGAGGTAACTTTAGGTTATGTTTTCCACCATAAGAGAGTTTAAACGCTGTGGTTTCTTAGTAAAAGGAACAACAAAAGCTACTATTTCTTGCTTATTTGCTTTTTCTCACTTATTAAATTCAAGAGGTTGACTAACCAGGAACTTGTTTTGCAGACATTCCACCACATTAAATGACTCTGACTGGATAAAACTCATGAGGTTTTGATCTTTAATAGAGGAAAAGCTGTAATTGCTGGCAAAGAGGAATGTACCACTTAAGGACATGCTGTTATAGGAAAATAAACAACATTGGCATGGTAACAGTGATTCGGCTTCATCACACCACTGCAACATTTATTATTATTCAAAATCAGCAGAACACGTAGTGTCAGTGCTAATACAGTATAAATAAAAGATAAATACAAGCTTTTAAGCTCTGATGATTCTTATGCCTTGTAAAGATCTCTGTTATGGATTGAATTATATATTAAGAAGACAGAACTGCTAAGATGTTAATGATATTTTAATCACTCCGTTTTAATAAAACTTTTACACAAGTGTAAAACGTTCAGTGAATTTTTCACAAGCTTGCATTTCTTGCTTCCAAGTGGGTCACATGTCCTCAGTCAGAGATCTCATTTTGGAACGCTTTCAGTGATCTCTGCTTAGCTTTATCACTGTGAAAGTGAGACGACATGTTTATTGATTATAACAGTATTGTGACAAGTGACATGTTTATTGACCATAACAGTATCAAGCATCGAGACAGGGAGTCTGAAATAACTGAAATATTAGCTGATGAGAGATGGGGATCTATCAGGACTCGGGTATCACCATACTTGTGTTGTTTTTAAGCCTGAAAGTTTGCTACATTTGGTGTAGTATGAAAGCCATTTTCGAGTGATCCGGAGATCTGATCCGTGGTCCTGGTTGAAAGCTCTGGTGTCACGAATTCCCCCATTCAGCACATTTCACAGCTCTGAGCGTGAACAGTACTGCTTCTAAGCTTCATTCTAAATTCTTGTCATGTTTTGTTATATAGCCATATGCTCCCGTGAGTTTTCACTTCCTGGTCCTGTCTCCACCCCGTTTTTTGTCATTTGCATATCACCTGTCTTAGTTCTTGTTTAGCTTTCCTACTTATACCGTCTTGTGTGTAGTGATTCCTCGTGGAGGCTCATTGTCGTGTATGTTTCTCAGCCATGTTCTTCTGTATGTCTTTGTTTCTTACTAGTTCTCTGCTTGAGTATGTGTTGTTACATCTCCTAGGCTTGTTTCCTTATTTATGATTATGGATTACCCTTGTGGTATGTTGTCTGCCTGTGCTCTGACCCCCTGCCTGGAATATGGACAATGATTGATGGATTTAGCTAAATAAAACACATGGCAATTTTATGCACCTGTGTCCTGCATCTAACTCTAACTGACTGCATATTCCAGCTGGTCTGGTGCTCACTTCAGCTGAACCACGGTGCTTTCTGGATCAGGTGTGGAAGCTCTCCGATGGTGGCGTTCCATGCCAAACCAACGAGATTGGTTCACCTTGTCATGTAACTACCTGTTTCAAGTTTTGTGACAGCGTGGAAAGGGTTGTTGTGAAAAATGTGCCTCTTATCATGACTTGCAGGACTGAATATCTTCTTATATGAATCTAGCTCCTCATTTGAAGGTATTCCTGCATGATGACATACAAAGAGCACTGTTCTTCCATGATTGGGTATTGGTGCCAAAGTGCCTTCCATATTGCAAACCTGCATGCGCAGAAGTGACATATAGAACTGCGTAATCAGTCTAAGAAGAATTCAGAAGGATGTAAATGTAACGCTGTGATAAGCCCTGCCCTCAAATAAACCCAGAATCAGTCCTGGTTGTGGAGTCATGTATTGTGAAAACACTCTTAAATGAATACTGGGCTAGTTTGGGTATGTTTTTGAGGACATAGAAATGATTACTTAGTATGTGTCATTGTTTCCATAGAAACAGGTGTTATTTGGTCAAAAGTCCTTCACCAGCAGTTCAAGCAAAACACATAAGATTGTGTAGGAGGTAAAACCATTCAAAGCATTCAATTGGATACCAAGTGGATACCAACAAGTTTGGTCTTTTTGGTTTTTACTCACTTCATTGTTGTCATAGCAACTACAATCAATGCTATAAGAGATGGCATTAATGTTATGTCCATTGCAGTGACGTTTCTCCTTGTATTTACTGATTTCTATTTGGTTTTTAGCTTCTCCTGTATCTTGAATATGGATTTGCTCATGTTGGATTCATCCTAATCAAAAGACTCAGTGCTTACATTTAGCTGTCTCTCCCTGCCAATGAATTAGGCTTGGTTGATTTTTCTTTCATAAATGATTTCTCATAAATTCCAACAATAAAAGACCAGGGATATGCCAAGCATGTAGCTATTAAAAATATTCAGATATTATTCAGATTAGCGAGTAGCCTTGACTGCTCAAGGTTGATAGCCTGATCCAGATATATCATGAGAAATGCTGAGGATTTAATAAAGTGCTTGGACGTCTTGCAAATTCCAAGTACACTGCAGATCAGCTCAGATGTTCAGGTAAAGTTTGATAGGGAAAAATGCTGATGTGCAGAACATTGTCCACCCCTGAAGTTCTCCAGAGGAATACAGGATACCTCAGTGTATTCACTGTTTCGCTGAACTTTTCTTTTTTTTTCCCAACCAGTTCTTCAGCTGTCCCTCTGGAGGGCCCTGAATTCTTTGTTGCAATGTTGTATGAACAATACAACAAAAAGAATTCCAATTAGAACCATTTTAAATGGTTATGAAGTGGTAATTATCTAAAGAACCTTTGAGGAACTTGTCTGAGTGTATTAAGTACCAAGACAATAATTCATCTTAAGTATGTGCTTCATCCTGGCCACAGCTGTGGTGGATCTGGAGCCTCTACTGGGATCACTGGGCATGCCGTGGGAAAAGACCCTGAGAATACATCAGAGAATCTGAAGGAAACCCACACAGACATGGGAAGAACTTGTGAGACTCCAGCCTGACAGTATCCCAAGCTCAAGATCTAATCAGGGACCCTGGAGCTAGTTCTAGGTATTAAGAATAAAATAATGAAAAAGTGTGTACCACACACTTACTCAGATAAAGATGCACTTTATTTAAAAAAAAAAAAAAAAAACTTCTCTCCAAGGGATCTTTAAGGGAAATATTTGTGAAAATGTGTTTCACTATGAAAAATGAAGCTAAAAACTGCTCAAGGAACACTTTAAAGAACATTTTCCTAGAGGGTACTAAGAAGATAAATTTGAAATACTTGAACAGTTCTAGGTATTATGAATAAAATAAAGCCTAATCATATGAGGTTTGCACCACACAGCAGTTTATACATACACTCTTAGAAAAAGTGTTCGTCAAGAGTTCTCAAGGCTTCACTGGAGTATCAAGGGTTTTTAGTTTCCAAAAAGGTTTGACTTAGAAGTCTTTCCAATAGGAAACATTATATTATAAGTTCTACACAGAACCTTTAAAGATTTTGCCATTCCTCTTTTCCACTAACAGAGAACAGGTTTTTGAACCACTTTAATTCCGGATTCTTCTACAAGCTCGTGATTTCATGAGCTCAGCCCACATTTCCACCAGTTTTGAGCAGAACCATTGTAATCAAGGATGCGTCATCAACGGAGGCAGTTGCACAAGGCATGACGGAAGTAAACACTGGATGGTGGATTCCATTGATTACCTGCGAGCTTTTGTACTGTTATTGCAGATATTTGTCTGATTTATTCTTTTCCATTGCTGTGCTCTGCTTCCTCTCCAAACTAACAACACAAAGTCATCACATTTCCAGCTGGGATCCAGTTTTTCAGGTTCCGAACAAATCTATTTTTGGTTGAAATGCTCTGAATGGTTCACAATTTGGTGCATGAACCAGAAGGGAACCCATTTCCTGTTGGTTGAATAAAGGGGTACCAGAGAGACAAAAGATGCAGGGACACACCCCGGTTTGGGACGCAATTCCATAAGTGAAAACCTTCCTGCTGAATAACATGGTTTTGCCAGCTCTTTAAAAGCACCATTTTTGTTTTTACCACCTATTTAATAACCATTGCGTTACTTCAATCAGGTGACAGTGTTTTGCACCATCTTAACAGTGGACACGCTCTGTGGTTCACTCAAAGAGCAAGCTGATTGTGTCTCTTGTAGTTATACCAGTTACTCATGCATCTCGTCCCCTGATGAAGTGTAATGTTATTGCCTCATTAATACATGCTGATTCCTTTGCGGCGCTTCTTGGCTGAGGGAGTGTAGAAGTCCTTGGCTGTCGAGACCAAGGTTAGCAAAGGGCCTCAGGAGGATAATTAGCGACTCATTACGGACGGCCGGTGTGGAAAGACAGAGAGAGAGAGAGAGAGAGAGAGTCTCCAGGACACTGTAGAGAAACTGCTAACTCAACTCCAAACTCCAAAATCATCTATGATATACGATACACCAACGCTCTGGGATCAGAGAGAGAGGGTGCTCATTAAGGGGTGGCAAAAACAGGAAGTAGGTAATTGTGAGGGATAATGTAGTGAAGTGGTACAGTTGAATAAACAGTCCAGTGGAGCTGGTGTGCTACACTAAGAGACTTTCATGAGGCATCGGTTTTCCCCAGAGAGAAAGGAAAAAAATGAAATGCATGCACTCACACCCACCCACATGAGGCATCGGGGTTGAGCTTAATTGCTGGACTTCATTAATAGAGCTGGCAGTGTGCGTGTGTGTGTGTATGTGTGTGTATGGAGTGTGACTGGGCCGGTCGCCAGTGGAACCAAAACTAGACGACGTCTGACACACGCTACTCGACTTGATGAACTAATGACACTGTGTATATGAAGTAGCATTTAAAGTTGTTTTCATGCATTTAAAGGGTTTCATTGTTTGTTCAACATTGGAGCGGTAGTACATGTATCATTTTCTTTGATGATGAAAAGACACCATGAACGATAAATTATTATTTACTTAGCATTCTTTATTATGTTTATCAATTAAATCACTATCCGAATAGTCTCGATGCTTTGTGTTGGTAGGATCACATCACAACATTGATGCAGATTTGTCAAGCGCTATATTCAGGCTGCAAATCTTTCGTTCTACCGCATCCCAAAGGTTCTCGATTCAATTCAGATGTGGTGAGTGGGAAGGCCAGTGAAGTATGATGAACTCGTTGTTCTGAAGTAGCCATTTTCAGATGGGTACACCATGGCCATGAAGGCATCAAGTATTTTCTTGGCTCCGAACATGTGGAAAACATTCCCTATACCATTATACCACCTCCACCAGCACCAGCCTGAACTGTTGATCTAAAGATGAACAGGGATATGGCATCATCATTCTATTGATGCCATATTCCACACTAGCATCTGCAACAGAAATTGAGATTCATCAGTACAACCTTCAACTGTCCAGTCTGTAGACTCAGATGCTGGTTCTTGGTTGACAGGAGTGGATCAAGATGTGATCTTCCTCTGTTGTAGCCAATCCACCTCAAGGTTTGACATGCTGTGCTCTCTGAGATGCTTTTCTGCTCACCATGGTTTGTAAAGAATGCTTATTTGGGTAACTGTAGCTCAAACAACTCTAACCTTCATCCTCTGACCCTATCTCACCAACAAGCTCTCAGAACTGCTGCTCACTGGATGTTTTTTTGCTTTTCTGTGTACATTATGGTTGTGCTCTAAAAATCCCACAAGATCAGCAGTTTCTCTAAAACTCAACCAGCTCTTTTGACACCAACAACCATGCCAGGGTCAAAGTCACTGAGATCACATTTTTCTCCCCATTCTGGTGGTTGAGGTGAACATAATCTGAAGCTCTTGACTTGCATCTGCATGATTTTATGCATGGCTCTGCTGCCACATGATGGATAATGCTGCACAGAAAAAAACACCCGTATCCATAAAAATATTCACAATCTTATGTAAAAGTCTCACTGACATTTTGTGCATTTTTCAAGAGAACTTTAATGCATCTGATTATTTTTTTTACACAGTAATGCAGTGTGAATGGTCAGATACCTAATAAACATATCCATAAACCAATAGGCAAATATACCAGAAGGTATAAAAGCAATGTTTGTTTTGATAATAGACAACTTTATGTGATTAATATTTATTAAAAGTTAATCCATAACCTGCAATCATAGCTGAAGCCACCTAGTTTGTTTCTACCATTGCTTTTCGATATTGACCCTTCCAATAACACACATGTGCACACCAAATATGTTAGATTTGTTCCACACACCCACCCACACACACCAGATTTCCTTTAACCATTAGCGAGCCAAGAGCCAATAATCTGATCTTATTTTTGCAATGCTGTGAACGTCCTAAATCCTAATTCTTCTAGGAGTGACCAGACCAGAACCAGAGCTCCAATTTCACCCTCTGAAACCTACATGTTCATGCTTTTAATTGTTCTTAAAACTCAGTACATTCTGAAGATACCTTTGGGATTCTTTGGGGGAAATAAATGTATTTATTAAAACACACAACAGCAACAACAACAACAACAAATGACACCAGTGATACCTTCCATATGGTTTCCATGCTGTTCCTCAATTTAAGATGATATTTTGTTGCTTTAAATATGCTTTATACATAATATGTACTCATTTATTTCCAAGTGCACTGCTCAAAAAATTAAGAAAACACTTAATCTTCACAGTTTAACACCAAATCAGTTAAACTTCATGGATATCAATCTGACCAATTAGGAAGCATAAGTGTTTGTGAATCAACACTTTGCATTGATGCAAATGAAATTAACAACAGGTGCACTGGAGAGACAACAAGACAATGGTTTTGCAGGTAGTGGCCATAGACAATTGCTCTCTCTTCATCCTTCCTGATTGATTCTTCACTAGTTTTGCATTTTGTTTGTGTCCCTGTCACTACTGGTAGAATGAGGTGGTACCTGCAGCCCATTCAGGTTGCACAGATAGCCCAGCTCCTCCAGGATGGCACATCCATATGTGCAGTGGAAAGAGTGGCACATCCATACGTGCAGTGGCCCAGCACAGTCTCAAGAGCATGGAGGAGATACCTGGAGACAAGCCTTTACACAAGGAAAGCTGGACAGGACCATAGGAGAGCAACAACCCAGCAGTAGGACAGGTATCTGCTCCTTTGTGCAAGGAGGAGCAGGAGGAGCACTGCCAGAGCTCTTCAAAATGACCTCCAGCTGGCTACTGGTGTGTGTGTTTCTGAACAAACTGTCAGGAACAGACTCCATGAGGGGTGGCATGAGTGTCCTCCAGTGGGACCTGTGATCACATCCCAACACCATGCAGCTCCATTGGCATTCAACAGAGAACACCAGAATTGGCAGGTCCTCTATTGGCACCCTGTTCTCTTCACAGATGAGAGCAGGTTCACACTGAGCACATGTGACAGATGTGAAAGAGTCTGGAGATGCCATGGTGAACACTATGCATCCTGCAACATCACCCAGCATGACCGGTTAGGTGGTGGATCAGTGATGCTCTGGGAAGGCATTTCCTTGGAGGGTCACACAGACATCCACATGCTAGCCAACAGTAACCTGACTGCAGATAGGTACCAGGATGATATTCTCAGAGCCATCGTTAGACCTTATGCTGGTGCACTGGATCCTGGGTTCCTCCTTGTGCAGGACTATGATTGGCCTCAAGTGTGTAGGTAGTTCCTGGATGACAAAGGCATTGATGCCACTGACTGGCCCTCACATTCTCCGGACCTGAATCCGATCGAGAACCTCTGGGACATTATGTATCAAGGCATCAGACACCTCCAAGTGGTGCCACAGATTGTCCAGGAGCTCACTGATGACTTGATTCAGGTCTGAGAGGAGATCCCCCAGGACATAGTCCATCACCTCATCAGGAGCATGCCCAGACGTTGTCGGGAGTGCACACAGTCACGTGGGGGCCATACACACTACTGAGCCATATTATGAGTTGCCATAATAAAATTCATGCACATTGGATCAGCCTGTGATTTTAGTTTTTTACTTTGATTTTCAGTATGATTTTTTAATCCAGCCCTCAGTGGGTTGGTGATATTGGTTTCCATTGTCCATGATTACATCATTCTGTTCTCACACTATGTATATCAGTAAAGACTGTCAACTGGCATGTTTTGTTCATCGAGTTCCCATGTGTGATTTAAGTGTTCCCTTAATTTCTTTGAGCAGTGTATATCTGTGTGAATACGCTATACATTTCTTAGACCCTCATTGTTGATCAATATTGAAAGAGAGCGACAAAGAGATACATATGTGGAGTATAACTCACTCTGAGCACACACAACCTCACAGCCATGTGCGTACACACACCTGTTAGCAGCACGCGCTAAATCTCACCGCCTAATTGGCTTTGATTATTTATAACTGCACCCTTGTGAGTGAGATGCTTTTCTGCTCCATTAGACAAATCTGGGAAAGCAGAGCTGGTTCGAGGAGCAGCATGTGACCAAAGCCATTTAGCAGCTTCTCTTTGTCTTGTGTGTGTGTGTGTGTGTGTGTGTGTGTGTGTGTGTGTGTGTGTGTGTGTGTGTGTGTGTTATGCGAACTCTTGTGTTTAGTTGTTAAATGTTTGAATCCTGCATAGTAAAATTTAATTATGAGTTTCCTGTGAGTGTTGTGTTTGTGTGTGTGTGTGTGTGTGTGTTTTATTCAAATGATTGGAATGTAACAGGCTTATATAAAACCAGGACACTTGAGCAATATATTCACTTATATCAATATTTTGTAGTAAAAAAAAAGAAAAAAAAACTTGTTTGTAATTTTAGACATTTTGTAGTAGTATAAATTTGCCAGATTGCAAATAAACTGAAATATGGTCCAGATAATATGACAATTAGAAGTGTGTCACTGTGTTATTGTTACCATACAGCCCTAATTACAGCAGCATGTATGTTATTTATATTATTCTATCAGTATAAAAATGTGGTTATGAATTTCATTGAGTGCAATCAAGATTTTTAAGGAAAAACCGGTTACATTTTCAAGCAAAAATGTGATTTTACAGCACTTTCCACCGCTGCAATTAACTGTTGATTTTTGCAGGTGTTTTTCTTTTCAATAAAATTCCAACTTTTTCCTTTTTTAAGCCATGTTAAGTAATAAACACAGTCACTGCACTTCATGACTCTTCCCGATCATTGATTATTTTCCTGCAACAGCACGACAGGACAATGTTTTATTCCTTAAATAAAATGTCACAATGTTGAATTCCTGAAGGAGCTGAACGTCCAATCTCATACATGCCGAAATCTTTTGCATTAAGAAAAGCTATATGTTTGTAATGTAATTTATGTCACATTTGAATTGTTACATTAACCTTTCACTTTTAAATGTTTTTCACTAAATATACCACACGTACCGTTCTAACAATGAATTTAGAATTCTTACATAATTATTATTAATTATTATAGTTTTAGTTTTTAACCATTAACTGCTGCCAAGTTGTGCAAATCGAACAACTGCCGGAAGGCTCAGTCGGATTTATAGCTCAGATGGGTTTTTTTTAACATGCATGAATAAATGAATGAATAAACAAAGACAAAAGTCAGCTGAGAGAATTTAGGCGTTAAAATGGAACGGCGATGCGGGTTACGCTTTGCCTTTAATTATGTGTCAGATTTCATGCGCTTGTCAGACAGTTTGAATGGAACGCTTTTGCAGGAGATGAGTCATAAAGTCTTAAGGTAAATTGAAGGTTAAGTATTATTAGACTTGAACTCTTCAGTGAGACACACACCTCCACCAAACTTCACTAAAGTATTAGTGTATTTACCAAGTTTTACACAGCATGCACATGACACACTCCTATTGATGAAAGTTTCCTGCACGTGTGTGTGCGTGTGTGTGTCTCTGGAGACATTTGGCTTAGTGTGTTAAAAGCACAGATTGCCTCTCTGTGTGTAAATCCCTTCCTCTCTCTGTGCCAGCGTGCTCCGATAAGACAGCTCTGCTTGGCAGCACACAGAAAAGCACATATCGAATTAACTGTCTGTAATTATCTCCAAAATGATGATTGGTGAAGCCACATGGGTGAAGGAATGTGTACGAGAGATAAAAGTCACCAGGATGATTTAGGAACGATGGAAAACTTTGTTCGGCCCGAATCCTGCATGAACCCCGTACACACGTGGGCTTCACACGTGCATTTGTCATCTTTATTTGTTTATGTCTCGCTGATATCATCAACACGGATTCATGTGACACATCACGTCATGTCAAAAGGCCTGATTGGAGTGTGTTGTGTGATGCATCAAATGTGCAGCTTTTTCAGGCTTCACGCTTCAGAGATCATGTTCGGTGTGTGTGTGGTCAGTAATAGCCTACTTATACAAGGACAGATTTGACTTATGTAAGAAAATGTGTTGACGCAGTGCTGAATCGCTGCAGAAGTATTTACGAGTTTCTTTTATAGATTTTCTTTTTCTCTTCATGTGACCAAGAAGATTTTTTTTTTACATGAAACTATTTCTAGTGCTCTTCTTCTTCACTGATATTTAATCTAATTAATCCCGAGCATGAGATGATATCAGAGAAAAAACAATGGCCTTACTTTCAACTTCACTTGATTTCAGTGGAAAAACTTTTCTTTTAAACGCTTGCGCGGATTATAACTTTGCCGTGCTATTTCTACTCTAATGGAATAAAAATTGCATGAAGTATTCACTTATGTAGTATTGTTCTGCACTTTATTCATTCTGCATCTGAGCCTGAAATTATAAAACGATTAGAAGATAAAACTAGCATATTTATTTTTGTGTGGTGTTGAAAAAGACATCAGAGGTTGTTCTGGCAAAATTGTCACAAATGAAGTGATGAAATGATGAAATTCCACATTTTTCTGCTAGTCATATTTATTGGATTGTCCGAATTGAAATTGTAAAACCGGGTTATTTTTATCAAGATGTAATTAAAAGAACAAGCATCCATTTTAATAAAACTCAAGTGAAAAGTTTTGACTCATACTAAGTCAAATTTGAAATTTAAAACTGAAGGTAAAGTAGAGACGTAAAGAAGTCAAACACGAGGTCAAGCAGCAGCGTCGGCAGTGAAGTCCAACAAGCCAATCCTAGCTACTAATTTGTGAAATAAATTTCAAACAGGAAGGAAACTATTTCAGAGGGAAAAAAAACTGGTTCAGACATTTGTCCTTGCCGTGACTTTGACTCTGCTCCAAAATCTAATCAGTTCATGCGCTGGTTATGGAAATACGGTAATTTCATCTAAATCCTGCAAACATTCGACCACTCGTTCTTTAGATATCACGCTAATGAGAATCTCAGATGGACTTGTGGGCGGAGACAAGGATGGACCGATAACAAAAATCTTACCAAGCCAAAAACTCAAGGCCATGAGTTCCTGAAAATGAACGCACACATGGCACTTCTGAATGACAAACAGGAAGGAAGCTTTGGAAGAAAAATGTAATTCAGACTTTTGACCTCGCTCAGCCACTTAGTAGCGGAGGCGTACAAATGATACTTACTGCGAGTGTAGCGATGAAGGATAATTAGTAACGAAAATAAAAAGCTCAGAGCCCTGCTCAGGGCCGAGTATTAACATTCACTCTGAAAAGAATTTACTGCTTAATTTTTGTTTAAGCACACAGACAAAAAATGTAAAAATTGCAAGATTTCATCATTTCTACAACTCATTGTAACCAATATTTACCAATTTCTTCTTCAAGATACAATTTCTTTTTAATTTAGTTGATTTTTTTCATCGCTATCTTAAAGTAAGACGATACAATGCGTAGAGCTGAGGTTTCTCGCGACCTCTGGGATAGGTTTTTCCTGCTGAATTGTTCGGCTTTGAAGCCAACACGAGCTGATGGCCATAATTAACTCCTCTGTGGTGCTCGACATCGACGTCGATAACTAAACCCTGCCCCTTTGGTGGCCTCTTTATAAAGAGGACAGGGTGTCATTTTCATGCCTTTTCTATCATGTCAATGCTGGAGTGAATATGATGGAAGCATTTTTTTTGCCAGACATCCTTCCAACCAAACCAGCGTTAAACAGAACGTTATTAAAAAGTCATAGCGTTGTATTGATTTCCTTTAATGGCACTCGACGATCAGACAAAATGTATCATGTTCACCACTTAAACTAAGGCTATAACCACACCCTTACACTTCTCAAGACAGCTGTGGCCTTGGTTATTATGGGAATTACATGCGTGCTTAGTCGTTATGGATTTAGATGAAATATCCCGTGTCTGTCTGAAAGATGAGTGGAGATCGATGTGGCCTCCCTCTGGCTTCCTGAAAGTGAAACAAAATTCGCAAACACATAAACACACATCACTCAGGAGATCGACACGGAACCACACACGGAGCGCAGACCTCAGGCGTAAACAGTGACTGTGTTCAAATCAAACGTGTGGTAGATATTAAAAAAATATAGAATAATAAACAAGATAACTTAACTCTGTGGCAAAGATCAGCAGGATTTTGCGATGTCTCAGATTTGCTTGTTGATTTTAACAAACAGTTGCTGAATAGCAGCTATTTCCCAAATACCAGAAACCCAAAGATGAGAATTAAGTTCCTGGAAATGCTCTTGTCAGGTTACAGTACAGGAATAAACTCTCAAGGACACGAGAATTAGAAAAAACGCTCCAGGGATTGCGACGTCCTGAGACGTGCTGCGGAATTGCTACCAAGGGTTCCTGCTGGCTGGATCATTTTACCAGATAACTCGGCATCAAAAGTGAAGTTTTTCTTACCAGGAGTCTAGCAAGTGGGAATTTCTCAGCAGATTGTAACTCATTAGTGGTGGCTTCGTGGTAAAAGATCTGGACTGCTGAATGGAAGCTTGTGAATGTGAATCGCAGTACCACTGTTGGCGTCTCAAGCAGGTCATGAACATACATCTGCTCAAGTGGAAGTCGTCTCAGATAAAAGCACAGAGGTGAATTAATAAATGTAAAAGTATAATAATTTAGCTCATGCAATCAGTGGATTTTTCAAATTGTTGATTGTGGCACATTATCAACTATTCCATTATCAGTATTTGTCCACATTTCCGGTTATTATAACCAGTCCTGATGTAAAGGAGATGTAAAACCCAGCGTGTATGGAAGCAGAGGAAGACTGAGGAGGCAGATGGAATTTCAGTAGAGCTCCAGGCTCACTTTTACTTCTCAGCAGCCTTTCAGCGCACTTTCAAAAACTTAACACACACACACACACACACACACACACACACACACAAAATACAATAGAAAAGCAACCCAAAAGGGGCCGTCATTAGCCGTCGGCTTTCAGCTTGTTCCAGGGTAAGATCATGCTCCGTGTGTGGGTGTGAGTGTGTCCATAAGTGTGTGCATGTGCTGCAAGCTCCGCCAGGTACACCACTCTCTCTCTCTCTCTCTCTCTCTCTCTCTCTCTCTCTCTCTAGAAGACACTGCAAGCACAAAGAAACACATCTGAGCAGACTGGCGCTAACAAGACACAGGCTAGAATAATAACGCGTTACCTTCCGGTTCAACCTGCCTCCTCTGCGCCTCCAGCTGACTCTTGGCCACGCCCCCTCTGCCCCAGACGAGATGTTAATGTGTTATTAATCACTAAGCCTTTTTTATTTCTCTCTATAGTACCAGTCAAAAGTTTGGACACATCTACTCATTCATAGGTATTTCTTTATTTTGGCTAATTTCTACATTGTAGAACAACACTGAAGACATCCAAACTGTGGAATAACACATACATATACGAATTATGTGGTAGACAAAATCCGTTCCACATGTTAGGTAGCCAGCGTTTACCCTGAGGAAGCTTTGCACACTTTTGGAATGATCTGAACCAGCTCCATGAGGTCGTCTCCTGCAATGCTTTTCATTAACAGCTGTGCTTTGGCAAAAGTTCATTAGGGGGATTTCTTGCCTTCTTAATACATTTGAGATCATCAAACAGTATGCAGTAAATAGTAAATGATAAAAATACAATGAATAGACCAGTTTTAGTACCATAGTATTCCATATTTTGGAATAGAAACGACAGTCCGTCATCACTGTAAGACATGAAGTGTTTTTTAAGTAATAAAAATTAAGAAAAAGACAAATCAACATTGAATTAGAAGGTGTGTCCGATCTTTTGATTAATACTGCAGCTCTTACTAGAAACTGGCCGTACCACCAACTGATGACCAGTAACTAGATTATACTTCCACCATCCAGTCGGACTGATCCATACTTCATCAATCTCAAACTTCAGTATCTCTAAACCAACTATAAAGGGCTGAACAAAACTGCGAGTCAAAAAGTAGTAATGTAATGGAAATAAATTAGAAACGCGGAAAGATCTGTTAGCAGACTCAAAATACTAGAAGAGAAAAAAAACCCAGAGAATTTTCTTCATCCCATAGCTCGACTCTTCGCGTCTTCACACCCTGCTAGTACACGGACAGAAGCACTCACGCAAACGCAGCGTGGATGGAGTGAGGAAAATGCAGGTTGGATTTCTCAGCATTCTGAGGCATTGTTTTGAACAGGTACATGACCTAACCAGTAGGAAACATTTGTTTCAGACAGGAACTCAGCAAACATGTCGAACCCCATCGCTCAACTAGTGTGGCGAGATGAATCCAACAGAGATCGGCCTCAACATATTCTCTATACAGCAAATTTCCTTTCCTGTTTGTAGATAGTCAATGGCAATGAATTCCAATTTATTAGCATTGAATTATCTTTAGTAGACACCATGAGAGGAAAAACTGACAAAAAAAAAAATAATAATGGCGTCAAAGACCAACTTGTGAAATTCAAAAAGCATCCACAGTTAAACATACTCAAGTATTAAAGATTCAATTTTTTGATTTACCAAATCAGTTTATCATTTTATTTATTTTATATATAAATATTCTGCAAACTCGGGCAAATCTAGACTTCCTGGTTAGCCAGTGTTTAAAAACCTTATTATTATAATGATGTGAATTTGCTTAGATGTCTTTAAACATCTAATAAGTGAGAATGCGACTGATTGGTGGCGTGATAGAAAAATATTAAAAAATGTTTGTAAATTTATTTGAAGAGTACAGGTATTCAGTTTCAATAATATTTAAATGCAAAGTATAAATCTTCCAAAACTAAATTACTTAATTTTCCACCTTAATATATGCTCTATCCTGGTCAGGATCGTGGTGTATCCCGGGAACCCTGTGCACGAGGCAGGAATCCACCCTGAATGGGGTGCTTATTCATACCTATGGGCAATTTAGGCGAGCTAATCCACCCGCTGGCGTGTTTTTAGAAGGGAGAAAGGAACAGACACAGACCTGAGTTCAGGATCGAACCAGGAATCCTGTGATGTAATGCCATGAAAATGAAGATGGCACATATGAAAAGTTCCCACAGGCAATTTCCTGCTGCGATGTCACCCGCGACATGAAATATCTTACATATTGCTGAATAAATTAGGCATTATTTGGTGTAGGGACTGTGTCTTGTTGCAAAGAGCTGATTGCAAATCCACTTGCTTCGCTGTGTTATTTGCCGGGATTATAAACAAGCACTCGTTTCTTTGTTGTTCAGTTTTCAAGGTACTATATATAGCAGGATTTCACTATTTTATTGAGTTACCTGTTTTTTATTCAAACACAATAGCCACAGATAAGTCAGCGCCATAGACCTCTGAGGGTTTAGCACAAGTAATTCACAAATAAAAGCAAACTGGATTAGTTTTAGTCTCACTGGAATTTTCTAAATATTGCTTTATTAACTTTTTGGTTCCTCCTTTCAGAAAATACAAATTTCTCTGTTTATTTAGAAAGAAGAATTTCTTTGTTTATTTCAGAAGCAGCTATATATACAAAACCCAATTAGATGCTTAACTCATTATTTATAAGCCATATTCCAGCATTCAGCTCGTGTCCCATGAGAACGTGTCGATATGGCCGTCCTTATTTTGTCCTTCAGTGATGTTCCTCCATGCTGTAACCATGATAATATTTCGGTTTTGTGCTTCCTCTCTGACACAACCTTAATTCCAGCTGGGTTCATATCATCAGAACCGAGTAATATCATCCAGGAGTTGAGTAACACAAGATCTTCCACTGCTGCTACCAGTCATTTTACCCCCAGACTATTATCTCCTGCCTCGGCTGGAGACGAGATTAAGAGCTGATGTTCAACAAGCCCCGATTTCCAGATAGCAACACTTGGTTGGAATGAAGAGGAGCAAGTCGCATTGCTTACTTCCAGCACCACCTGGGAAGGAAGGCACAATCTGAGCAGGTGATAAATAGGATATAGTCACCTGGAGACCAGTGGACTGGTGCTGGGGTGTTCATAGGTGTTTCTTTCATATGACTCAGGGTGGCAGGGCTGCTGCTTTCCATCCATAATATTTAAACAGACTGCTGTAGAGATTATGAAGAATTAATGGTGCATTTACAGGCTACTAATGTCAACTAATGTTATAGACAGACAATTGAATGCAAAGATGATCAGGTCATGCAATAAAGAAGGTTCACGGTGTTTTAGTCATACAGTTGCCGTATTTGTGTCCAAATTCCTCAAGCCTGAGCCTTCTTGAGAGAATAAAAGGCCCTCAATTACCCATCGTCAATATAACTGACAGATGAGAGAGTAACTCCTTCCATCCCACCCAATGAGGGCGGCTAGTTACGACCCCCGGACCTTAGCTATCTGATAGCTGCTACATTGTGAGGGCAAATCTTTTCCGTTGCGTCTCTCGGGAGCCAGGCGATAAAAATAAAGGTGATGAAATGCATTTCCTCCTAATTAAAGTCACATCATCAATAGTGAACTGCTCAGATAAATATTTGACAACAAAAGCATCCATTCCTCAAATTACACATACTGTTTATTACATTTGATACTTGATATTTGAACTGAAAGTCACCACCAACACTTATAATCAATCATTGGTTTTCTGTTTGTTTTTACCAAGCAACCCTTTATATGGAAGATCTGACGTGTACAGGAACACCTGTTAGCTTAGTTAACCAGCTTTAGTGGTCCTAAACGGTTATCTTAGCGGCTCTGCAATCTGTGATCGGATCAAGCAGCTATTTCTTTTGAATTGAGATTTTAACTCCTTTGTCAGATTGTGATGTCGTGGCTACGTTTTACTGATATCTGTTTCATCATTGTAGTTATATTGTGGCCATGTTTTAATATTTTTCTTTTCATGTCATGAGCCGGGTGATAAAAAAAAATAAATAAAAATGCAGGTGACGCCTATTCAGCCTGACTCGTCCGGAAAAAAAGTTCCTTTTTATCTCTTTTCTTCTTCTTTTGAGACACCTTGCTGGGTTTGGAGCATCACTCATAAGCTCACTTCATATCTATCTCACTTGGATTTTCTTCTCACTAGCTCATGTGGAGGCTGTGTGTGTCTGAAGGGTAGACTATCCTTGAAAAGAAGTGAGAGAGAAAGAACCGGTGCACTACAGTACCCATAAATAATACATGCACGAGAGTCAACACTAATCTCACATTTCTCAAATTCCTAATAAGGGGCTTACAAGGTGCGGCGTGCTGGGCTTTCCACGCTGGCGGAGCCGTGTTCTGAGTGCCTGCTGTTCAGCGGCCGTATGTGCGTTCGCGTAGCTCAATTACAGTTGGTGCTTGTGTGAGGCGGGAGACTGAAACGTGAACGGCAGCCTCTGAAACACTGATGAGGCCGTGGTAATAACTCTAACTCCCCTCCATGATTATTCTTTAATCTCCTGTTGACTCAGATCCACACTGAGCCAAAACTGAAAGGAATGTCTGAATAATAAGCAGCCGATTTCTCTCTCTCTCTCTCTCTCTCTCTCTCTGTTTCTCTTTCTCTCTTCTGCTTAACAATACATTTAAAAAGGTTTCATTCAGTTCCCTGTTGTTATTACAGACTAAAAGCCTGATAGCTCTTGTGAATTTCCTGAAATTGGGTTATGAATGGCCATAGTAATAACACTAGCCGCAATTATAGTCAATTTACATTTTCCAATTATCCGTAAAAGCTACTTGACCTAAAACTTGATGAGTGTCAAAAGAAGCTGAGACCAATTAAGCATGGAGGTGGTGCGCACTTCACATCTCTCTCTCTCTGTCTCTCGCCGTCTATCTCTCGCTCTTTGACTCTTATCTATCAAGCACCACTTTATCACGTTAATTCAGCACCAAAACTCAATTCATCTTAGCAAATCTTCACCACATTTCCACTCGGATAACAGCCACATATTTCCACATCTCAGCAGCACAAATATTTCTGTAAGGAATGAAACACTGCGGCACACTGTTATAGGAAAGTAATCAACAGTGGGTTGGAGTGATGAAGCAGACTTACTGTATGTCAAAGTGCTCTGTTCCTCTTAAACCACAGCAATTTGCTAATAATTTTTTTTTTTTACATTTATTAAAAGAACCACCCAATAGCTAGGTTTCCATTTCAGTTTTGCACAAAATAATTCAGCAAAACACAATTGTGTATGATCTGTGTCCACTGAGCGATGTTAGCTGGGTTTCTCCTCTCGCGATAGCTCTTACAGAGCACCCTTTTTTCAGAAACTTAGCATTTCCATTTGGTCTTCATATCATGTGACTTATATGCGAAAACGTGTTTCCTTTTTAATTTTGCAAAGTGTTGCTTTATCGAATTACATGAAAAATCACCTCACTCTACTGTAGTGTAAAACTTTTTTGTGATATTTGATTTTTTCCGTAATTCAGGTGTTTCCCTTAGTTCGCAATTTTAAATTGCATATTAAGCAGATTAATGGAAACGCAGCAATTGTGATTTAATTTTTTTTTTTATCAATTTATTCTTACAATGTTGTGGAATATCCATGAAACCAGTCTCACTTATGTTATGGCAGCTATAAAACTGAAGTTAATAACACAAAATAAAAACCCGCAAAGTGTAAACCTTTCCGTTTTGAAAACTTGTCTGAAAAGTTACAGCTTTACATCTGACTGTTACAAAACGCTGACACTGGAAATAAACGTCCTCCCCACATCCACGATTACACACGTTTCTTAATCTGGTTATTTGGAGCATCCACCACACGTCCCTGTGAATGAGCTAGTAATGTACAGACGATATTGTTTTGCCATGTTTTGCAGTTCCACTATGCTCTGAACTGCTATTATAGAAAACTAATCAACGCTATTATAATTCAACAGCGCTGTGGTATACAGTAAGTCAATATTGTTCCATGGACCTTGAACTGGGCTTCCAAAAACCCACTTTTTTGGAACCGAGTAGAATGGGGAAGATGTAGAATGTAATGATTCATTTGATTCCCATTAGTGATTCTCATTTGATTCACAACTCTCTTCATTTGAACCAGATTCCAACTTTCTACTCTCACATTGTAAGTATTATTGCTTTTCTGACCTTAAACTAACAAATACTTTTGACCTTTCTCTCATCTTTTATTGCTAACCAGGACAGATCATCATTTTGAGTTTCAGGAAATCTTGGTCCCTAGTGAGCGTCCGGATGAAGGCGACCTCAGAGACATCAGTTTGGGTGCTGCTTGAGTTCTCTTCTCAGTGCTGGAGATCAAGGACGACGTTCCTGGCTTCTTGAGTCTTAAAGATGTTTTCATCTTGCATGATCGACACCTTTTGGTTCTGATCTCTAGATTTTGCATTTGTGCGGGCCGTTGCTTGTGTGGTAGCCCCCTGGCACTCGTCCTGAACATATGGCTGAACCATCGCAGCATCTGGAACCTCGGGATTTGCTCATTGGTCACGGGTTGCTATTCATATCTTAATCTCGGTCTCATTTATAATGATTGGTAATTCTTACAACTTGTCTGACTATACAAAGTGGTTCATTCTAATGATCTGAAGAATTTCTGGTATTGAGCATGGAGGTGTTTTCCACAGCTCACACACCACCGTTTAAGCAAATATCTACTCTATTAACAGCTTCATCCACTGGGCTTTCTTTCTCCACTTTGGAATTTAAGGGGCTAATACATGTATTTCCAAAACATGTTGCATTCCTGAACTTTTGCTAACAAACACAAAGACTTTTGACCTTACTGACTAGCATGTAGTCTAGCATTATAGCCTGTTGATTAGCTTGAAAGACTTCCAATCAGGGCTCTGAGGTTTAGAGGGTACAATTTAGAAACGTTTGCTATTTCTTATATCGTGCCGTTCTGGCCTGAGATCGATGATGTCGTTCCTGGAATCTGTTGTTCCAGAGCTCCTGGGGTTTGACCTTCCACATTCCTATTCCGGTTCTTCTCAAAGTCCTGATTTATGAATGTCACCATGGCATGTTTAAATTCCCATCCACACCATCATCTCTTTATAATGCTGTCCAAATATGGTCGAACCCCTATGACATCACTTACCTGTCATGTTGTCAAGGTAGGTGTCAAGGTTGTGATATCTCTTTTTTTTCTCATTTTATGAATGCTTTCATGTGCTATGCTGCTACTTACTATTTAACTGAGGAATAGCACACTCTGTGCCAGGAAAATAATCAACGACAGGATCCTGTGATGAAATGGAGTCAATGTAACCACCTGGGAGTTGATAATGTAT
>JAQMYM010000002.1:2019559-2031447 GCA_030014255.1 Parauchenoglanis ngamensis
TGTGTGTGTGTGTGTGTGTGTGTGTGTGTGTGTGTGTGTGTGTGTGTGTGTGTGTGTGTGTGTGTGTGTGTACACGTCCCTCCCGCTCTCTTTCCTCCATCTCTCTCTGCACCTCCTGAAGCAGGAAGTGATACTTTCTCTCTCTCAGACTGATTCAAGTGGCTGTTATTTGATGCTTGTCCTGAAGGTTTAGCTCAGAGCTCCACTTCTCTCCTCCTCCTCCTCTCTCACTCCATCTTTCTCCTCCATGATGGAAAGTTGAGAAGTTGAGGGATATGATTTCCATTGCAGGGGTGCGTGTGTGTGTTGTCATGCCATGAAAACGCAGTATGTGGAGTGTGTTACGTGTGTGATATCGGTCATATACATAACCTGACAATGCTTCATGTTCATGATGTGTAAGATGGGAATGAAACTAATTCCTCTTATACAATATATTATTATTATTATTATTAGTAGTAGTAGTAGTAGTAGTATTACTATAGCCTATAACATATTCTATTAGTTTTTATTTATTATTCTAATAGTTTTGAATCAGAGCTCAAAACAGACACTTTAATGCCATGTTCACATTTGCCTTTTATTTATTTATTTACGTATTTATTTTCTCAAACATCAGTACATGCTCACAGTCGCTGCCGCTGTCATTACTTTGGGCTTTGAAGAAACACCATTGCTTTTTTTTATCCATTTATAGTTATATTTAACATTGTGGAACTTCCATGAAACAGGTTCGGTTTTACGTTATAGCAGCTCGTTCCCTCAGCAGCCCCTCTTTTTTCTCTTTCTTGACATTAATAAGACAAAAATGGAAGAAAAAAAACCCTGAAGTGTTAACATTAGCATTAGCTTAAGTATTCAACAACTTAACACCTCTTTCAAAATATTTAGCAACAATTCAGCTGGATGCCTAAAGCATGTATTATAAATCTTATGAACCTATAAATTTACAATATGTCCATGAGAAAGCTGAATGGTGGGTAGCAACGGTTGCTAAGCAGTGATTTGAGGAAAGAAGAAATGAAGGCGGGGCTTAGGATCAGTCAGTTAGGAAGAGATGGAGTATCACTTACTTCCAGTTTTGTAAAATAATAAACGTGATGGTTGTTGTTAGTTCATTATTAAGGCAACATTGTATTTGCTGGAGTTCCACAAATTCCCTGACCAGCCTCTGTTTCTTTTTTCTTCTGTGTAACCCGAAGACAAAACGTTACCAAGAAACCAAAAACAATAAACTCATCTGTCCTGAAGATGTCAGAAACCTTAATTAAAAGGTCCAGCTTTACCTGACTGTTGCAAAGTGCAGATACTGAAGACGCCTCCCATAACTGTTTAATAAATGTGTTCTTAAAGAAAACTTATATTTTACTTTATATTTTAACAAACAGTAAATACAGGGTGTATTATCATTTTTCCATTTAAAAAATCATGAGGGGGCACAAACTTTTGCACAGACCTATACTGTATCTATGTGTGTAGCCACACTATTTGTGTATATATGTTTATTCGAGACTCTGAGTGTGTGTGTGTGTGTGTGTGTGTGTGTGTGTGTGTGTGAGTGTGTGTGTGTGTATGTGTGGGTGTGTGTGTGTGTGTGTGTGTGTGTGAGTGTGTGTGGGTGTGTGTGTGTGTGGGTGTGGGTGTGTGTGTGTGTGTGTGTGTGGGTGCGTGTGTGTGTGTGTGTGTGCGTGTGTGTGTGTGTGTGTGTGTGAGACGTGCTCCGGCTCTGACAGTCTGATCGGTTCTGCACTTTAGGCTTCACCCACACAAAATGCCGTGTGCGTCTCTGTTATTTCCGTCAGGCAGTGCCAAGGTCAGCCGTCCCCTTTAATCCACATCCAACAGAAAAGCCAATTTCTTTGGCATCAGGACCCTCACGGCCCCCGGGGGCCGCCGCGCTAAACCGTTATGAATCCTGTCAGCTCCCTAATGGGAATGAGTCTCCGATTAAAATGCTGTTTTCTCTCCACCAAACAGCAATGAGAGACCCATTTTCTCCCTGCACACACACACTCACACACACACACACTCACACACACACACACACACACACACACACACACACACACACACACACACGCACGCACGCACACAGCAGAGGCAGACGATGTCCTTGAGCTGCTCGGGATGTTCTGCCTGATGGACGCTTGTGTTGTGGCCAAGTGTGAGAGAACGAGTTTAAATAGCTGTTATTACACAGCGCAGCGTCGGTGATTTGGAGCTCAGTCACTAAACGCGCTCGTTAAAGAAGCTAGTTGTTGGGTAATTGTCGTTAAAAGTGAAGCGAAACTCATGCCACTGCTGTCAGAATCAATTTCACTCTTCAAATATTGTTTATATTTTCATTATATTATCATTATACTTTCTGGGGTGTCAAAATAGGCTGAATAAAATGTTTACGTGATGCAGGAACCTGGCTCCTAGGAGCTGCAGCATACTTTCTATTCACATGGTTTTCTGCATCTCTTTATTAGGAACACCTGCACACCTGTACGTTCACAATTATCCAATCGGCCAATCACGTAGCAGAACTAGAGAGTTAAAGCCGTCCTTTCCGAGCTACTTCCTCCCGGTTCCTGTGCCCAGTGCAGCATCACAGTTTGGCTGACTGGAGTGGAAGCCGGCGTGACCTGCTGCTGAACCCCACTGGCCTCGACGTGCTCAGAGGCTTTTCTGCTCATCACCTCAGTTACCTGTCCGTAAAACCAGTCTGCCCAGCGCACCGTGATCAGGGAGGTCCTATTAAAGTGGCAGGTGGGGGTATATACAGCATTAGAGCTCTACATAGGCAACAGGGCGCATGCTACCGAAGGGGCAAAAGTAATTGCCCCCAAGACAATGCAAAGAATTAGCAAGTATAGAATCTTAGATATAAGTGAATTCATCTAATACAAACTATTTAATCTTTTAAGAAAGTAAGTAAGCAAGAAAGAAAGAAAGAAAGAAACAAACAAACAAACAAAGCAAGAAAGAAAGAAAGCAAGAAAGAAAAATAAAGTAAGAAAGAAAGAAAGAAACAAACAAACAAACAAAGTAAGCAAGAAAGAAAGAAAGAAAGCAAAAAAAGAAAGAAAGTAGGTGCAAAAGTAATTGCCCCTAGACACTGCCTAGAATTATATTATATAGCAAGTAAAAAATCTTAAATTAATCTAATATCGAATAATTATCTTTAATGAGAATTAGATCAAACAAATATCCAGTTATTATATATATATTTAGACATTTTTATACTAACTTAGGATTAAAACAGTTTCGGCTAATAACTGTGTTTCCTTTTCTGCTCAAACTGAGCTGTAAAATTTAAACAAATGTAAAATCTCATAAATGCGCCATGAAAGCACAAACGGAATCGACCAGGAGACCTGCGGTGAAAACTCGGAGACGTATCGCAGATATCTCCCCTTCCTGGTCCAGTCAGAGCGACGCGTTGAGACCCTCGCTGATCGGGAACGCCAGCGAGCCTGGATTATTCAGCAGGGCAAATATTAGGTCCTGTTTTTAAGAGAGGTTTGTGAATAAGATGCGCTGTTGTGTTTTCCTCCCTCCAGTCAGGTGTTTGCATGTATGTCTACAAACAAATGTAGAAATTTACAAATGAGTACAGTGAGGGATCGGTTACGCCTCCGCTCGGGTTTTCACATCTGTCATACTTTCGAGTTTAGATGTGGGGGAAAAAATCGTGGCCAAAAAAATAATTAAAAAATGCAACATGATAATGATGTAAAAGTGGTTTGAAGTGTAATAAGCAAAAAAAAAAAAAAACCACTTTGGTAATAAATTTGTTGGTTATAAGCAGATTATTAACTAAAGTTTAATGATGAATTCATCTTTAATTTGTTTGTTTTTCATTAATCTAATGAACTAATGTGCAATGTGGTAATATTTGTGGATAATATTGTTTTTTTTAAATACATTTTTATATAACTAATGAATATTTATTGTTTAAGTCACAATTACACGTTTCACAAGGTATTAACAATAAATAAAATATTTTTGCAGAGATATTTTTTTGCCTGATGTTTCATGTTAATGTTTATAAATAATAATTGGATGATTAGTTTTATAGTTTTTCATCAATTTCTAGATAACTTGCGCTGTATTATTATATAAGGGTGAATAATTCATGAATAATTTCCTTTTATGAATATAATATTTATGAACAATCTGCTGTTTATTATTTGATTTTAAAATACAGTTATTCCCGATACATTACTACTTAGATCTAAAGTTAAAAAAAAAGAAAAGAAAAAAAAAAAGGTTTAATTTAATCAAACTATAAAATCATAAAACATTTTTTAGGAATTTTGGAACGTCTGCCAACCTGTTCATTTATTTGTTTATTTCTTTACCACTCTATCTATTGCAATCAATGTATTTGCTATTCAGAAGCTGATTCTATTTTAGTCTTTTTTTGCACTTTTTTGTCATATCTTATAACCAATGAGGAGGGAGTGGGAGGAGAAAAGCAAAACCAAGACAAGATCAGAAGGACTCTGTAGAAGCTTAGCGCCGTTCTTTTGTTGTAAAGGATTACGAAATCGAAGAAAAGTGTGGAAACCGAGGGTTATTCGACGAGGACGTCTTAAAAACAGTACTGGAAAGAAGCTTTAATTTCATTAACCTTCTTCTCAAATATTCTCCTGCAATGAGAATTTCATATCTTCCTGTCAGGCGGTGTGATGTACGAGCATCCCAACTCATAATGCTAAGAAAAGGCTGGCGAGGGAGCGTGAACACGATCTAAAATAAATATAAGATATAAAACTTGCAGTAATCAGTAATTTTTCACTAAGCTGCTTTCTTTAGCCTGAAATTTGCTCTCTGTGCACGCAGGAAACATTTCTAAACTGGGTTTAACTCCGTCCAATGAGCAGCGCTTGGCATTTACCCGAAGGAAGGTGTGTTCGGTCTAAATCAGATTTTCGCCCCGGTGCCCTTGAAGCGAAACGAAGGTCAAACACAAATACCATCGAAATGAAAAGCAGGCGGGAGGAGAGCAGTTGTGGCCACGTTCATTTCCCTCAGTCATTTGTCATTCAAACAGGTAACACGACCACATCCTAGTGGTGCCGGCTCATTGTGGTGTTTGTGTTTGTGTTTGTGTGTGTGTGAGCAGGAAATGAGGCAGTTTACTGCTTCAGCAGGTGGAGTTTCACTGAAGCAAAGAAACGGAGAAAACGAGAGACTGAATAAAATCCAGACTGTCTTCATGAGCCACTAAATACCTCCTAAACACTCGGTTTATAAAATCCATAAAGCACAAACATCCCAAAGAAGAAGAAAAAACACTTCCTGAACATCTTCATCTCTCTCTCACACACACACACACACACACACTGTATACTCAGGAAACACTCCAGGTTTAAAAATAAACACACTCGATCTGAGCGGGCCAGGCTCTGTGACCTCTCGTTCGATTTCCTGCCTCGAGCCAAATAGACAGTTTATCCTGAACAAAGACACAATCCAGAAAACAACACTTAACAACTGAAACTGTGCACTGCACACACACACACACACACACACACACACAGAACGAGAGAGAGAATTAGATTTAACATGGAATGAAGCCATAAACATGACAAGAATGCTTTACCCACAGCATAAAGTCTGCTTTTCTTATCATGATATTTGATCAATTTCTCCGCTATTTTATGTCATTGTTGGCCGTTAAAGATAAAAACGTGCACATCATGGCTGAATTCTGGAATCAGACTGGTCAGAAGGTGTGGATTACTTTTATATAAATGCACAGCGTAGGTTTGTATTAATACACTTGTTCTAATATGTTATGATTTCTATAGTAACAGCTGTTTCACATCTACATTAATATTCATGTCATTTGGCAGACGCCTTTATCCAGAGCAACTTCCATATGTCTCATTTTTTACAAGTGAGCAGTTGAGGTTAAGGCAATGCTGGGATTTGAATCCATGACCTTCCGATCACTAGTCCAACAGCTTAACCACTGAGCTACAACCGCCCCTGTATAGTGGCATGTACATGCACCGTCCCCTCCAAAAGTACTGGAACAGCAGGGCCAATGATTTTGTTTTTGCTCTGCAGCGAAACATTTGCGTGTGAGATCAAAAGATGAATACGAGAGTTTCAGATTTCATTCCCTGGTATTTCCACCTTGATATGTTAAACAACACAGGTATATATGTTTAACAGATAAAAAGTGTAGGTATGGTGACGCTTTCTGTTCGTAGATGTTTACTTAGCATTAACTGCAGCAGTCTCCAGTGTCAGGGTTCAGGACGGACATGTTTACTCTTTCTGGTTTCTCTGTAACATGACTTTATTTTTTGCCTTATTGACTTCACAGACTGTTTGTCCGTTCTGGGCTCCTGTAGCGGCGCAACATGGCGGCTCCGTAGAGGTGGACCCGCTCCCTGTGTAGATATAAAGGGGGTGAAAACGCAACGATTCAGAGTTACAGATAATTATACACTAATGAGGACATACTCATTAAAATTATATTCCATTTCTGATAATAGATCCCTCTAAATTCTACATAGTGCACCTTTAAATAGAGTAACAAGTTTTTCTTCTTTACCAAAGCTACAAGAGCATTTTTTGCAGGATAGTGAGCACTAGCTGGATAGGTTAATTTGTTGGTTAGCTTGTTTTCAATTCTTCCTCTGAACCCTCCCCTCTTTTTTCCTATTCTCCAATGCCATAATCTGGATGTTTACCTTGCAATACTAGTATCTCAGTTGCCCTCATCTGAAATTGCCACATTGCTCATGTTTATACAGGTAAATGATTTTGTTAATGTCCCTTGTGGCCCTAAATCCTCTCTCCCTCTCTTCTCTTCATGGGAATACTCAGTGGAATCTTGGGAAAGCTGATAACAATTCAAAAGCAAAAAGACTGGCAAAATATCAAAGGATTACAGCGCTGTACTCTTGAATCCACTTCCTCAACTCCTCCACAAAAAGTAAAGTCATGGTCTCGAGGTGACAGCACTGCTGTTAGATTTCTGCAAGGAAATGATCGAATGGGAAAACTTCGCCAGTTCTGAAGGATGAAGTCAATCTGAAAATCTGCATGTACTGTATTAGACTGTTTCTGGCACAAGGACTAATATTAATAATATGAATAATTGTTTTAGTAATGCTTAAAATGTCCGGGCCAAATTCTATGCAACATTGAAGATATACACTCTGTAACAGAGAGAGTGTAAATGATAAAGAAACGGCTTCTCGGTCTGAATTTTATGCAGCAGTATCTGCATTTTTCATTTGACATTTTATCCACACAGAATATGAGCAGGAAATTGGAGCATTTACCACACTACAGTTTACAAGGATGCTGACGTTGCAAAATGGAAATGCATGGCCATGTTTGTCCCACTTCTCACACACACACACACACACACACGCTGCCGCACAGTATTGAAACTTTGATTAAGTTTCGTAACTTTCTGATTAGACCGGTATAATTCACGAGCACCTCTAGAGATGAAACACAACAAACTGTGCTGCAGATGCAGTGAAATGTAAAAAATAATATCCTGGCAATATGTACAGCTACGTTCAGAGGTGTACATTACCGTTCCAGACTGCTGTTTACTTCAGTAGTGTGCAGTTTCAGTCAAAGCTAATGAAACTGTTAATGAGGCAGAAGAGGAACTGCTGAAAACTGCCACAGCCACTGACTATAAATTATTTCTGTCCATCTGTCCACATATTTATTTATTATTCTTCTGGAAGATCTATTTTAAACAATAATTATTAAACTAAAGCAGGATATTAAGATAAACAGACTGTATTTGTCTAATCTACTAGAATAATTTGATTATTTCATTACCTGGACCTATATTTTTTTACATTACAAGGGCTGTATTATTGTAAAATTGCAAGTAGACAAATTCTGGAAGTTTTAGGGTTCTATTTTTGAGCCCGGTTGGTTGGATGTAAGTGCTGAGAAACGCATGTATTTTCGTTAGCCAGGGTGCAGTGGTACACCGAACATGTAGGTAAAGTTTTGCTACAATGGCTTAGACCTACAATTGCCATGAACAGTTTTGCACTGCACAAGTCTCCATCAGTGAACAGTTCGACAAAACAGACTTAATGTTAAAACTATATTGAATTTCCTGGCTACACAATTGCACTTTTTGCCCATATAGCATTCAGTTATAGCAGTGAGTTAGTTGTAAGCGCACTATCCGGTGTCACCCAGACGAGGATGGGTTCCCGTTTGAGTCTGGTTCCTCTCAAGGTTTCTTCCTCATGTCTTCTCATGGAGTTTTTCCTTGCCTCCATCACCCCTGGCTTGCTCATTAGGGATACTTTTATAAATTGTTTAAAATTTATATATTTCTGTAAAGTTGCTTTGTGACAATGCCCACTTGTGAAAGCACAATACAAATAAAATTGAATTGAATTAAAGAACCCTTGAGCCCACGATCCAAAATTGTACTTAACCTCTTAAGGCTTTTAAAGTCCTGTCCCATTCCTTGAAATCCTGTTTTATAAATGTATATTTAATGTCGCCTTACTTCACCACAAATATGATACGGCACCCAACTACTAACTAAATCCTTGATCCATGAAGACATGGTGTTCAGGTTAAGGTTGGAGTGGTAGAAGTGTATCGAGTGTCCTGCACAGAGCCGTGACCTCAACCCCACTGAACACCTTTGGGATGAACTGGAACTGGAGCCTCCTCGACGTCCCAACATCAGCGCCTGACCTCACTAACGCTCCTGTAGCTGCATGAACACACATCCCCACAGCCAACCCAAACAGACGAGTGGCGCGCGTTACAACAGGAAGCACACATGGGTGTGATGGTCAGGTGCCCACATACTTTTGGCCAGATAGTGTATTAACTTTCTTTGGCCAGTGACCACATTTTAAGGACTCAAAAAACTTACACAGTAATTCCCAGAGGGAATATATAGAAAGATAGTCCTACTCTTGTAAACCTTCACCGGACATTACTAGAAATAAGTGCACAATCCAAGTCACACAATTCTATATAACTTTCTTATCCAAAGAATAAATCTGATCAATCAATTTTAAGTCAAAGCCGTTGATGCTCATCCATAAAGTATAAAGGATAAAGTAATCGCATAAAGCAAACATCACATTTATCTGTTACAGATAAAATAAAGAAAGATAATACATGGGTTTTTATATTTACCTTTTAATGATGCTTTTATAAATCATGATGCATTTCACACTTGCTGTGTCTATAATGAGAGGACTGGGATTGTGCGTCACGCAGCAGCTTACCAACTCAGGGAAAAAAACACACATCTCACCTCATCTCAGCTGTTACATTCAACTTACTTGGATTTCCTTACACAAGTAAGTGCAAGAACTTTAGTTAATTGGTTGAGTCTTGTCTATTATGTTGTAGTTCACGTAATCCTTTCATGAGCATGTTAGTACATTCACAAAGTTTGGATTTTAACGGATTCCCAAGTGTATGTTGTTACAGTCTGCTGCTACAGGCTAAAATATTGCCCATGTGCTGTTTGGATTATGCACACACACTGCAAAATATAGCACAAATGGTCATGGTGTCAATGTGGTCTGGGGTGAAATGGGTTTAAGAAGCACTCCAAAGTAAATGAATGAAATTATTAGCTTAAAGTCAAGTCTTTATGCACATAAATAATGGTTTGTAGGAAAAAAAAAATAACTATGACTATTAGAAAGCACTGACACTAGAGACTCCTTCTATAAATGATAAACATCTCTCACTAAAAACATGTTTCCAATACAAGTGTTTTTTTTAACAGGCTCATTAATATTAACCTGTCATTTGTAAAATGCACTACTATCACAGCTGCTACTACAGAAAATTCATCAACACCCCTTCTGACCAATCAGATTCAAGAATTCAACAGATACATTCCATCCTGGATGTGTACATGAGCTGTGAGGGTCCCTCCTCCACCAGATGGCAGTATTTCTACATGTGTGTCCTCCTTGCAATTCCATTTCATTCATATACACTTAAAATCAGCTCCCCTGTCGGCTTAGCTATTCATGAGCAGACGGACTAAAAGCATGTAGGGCGGCTGAGGAAGGAAAGAAAAGGAGAATAAGAAGCGCTGGAAATGTTCTCGGTGCTGTGAAAGCTGAATGGTTTAATCCCAGCCCCCATCGACTGAATGGCAAAATCAGCGTACGGTGTGAAACGTATGAAAATCGGAAAATTAATGCATGCTTTGAATGAATGCTTCTTTTCCCATTGTAGGCATTTCTATAAATTTATAAATCTCTCTCTTTCTTTAGATGGAGGAGGTGGAGAGGTGAAACTCTAATTTGAAAGAGAGAGAGAGAGAGGATGAGATGCCAATGCAGGCTTTTATCAGGTTAGTGCAACTTCCCATACAGAGTAAGGTGCATGAAAATGAGCGAGAGAATGAACGTTTGTGTACATTTTCATGTGTGTTTCCACACAGGTCCTTTTCCAAATTCTGGTTGCCAAGGCTGCGTCTCCATGGCTGCGATGCTGCATGCTGAACTGTACCACGGGCAGAGTGTGATTGCAAAAAAATAAGAGTGGCTGAGAGCCAGGTTAAACAGTTTAACCTCAAAAGCAGTGCTATACTAATCACTGCTTAAAGACTGTAAACTCTCTTTCCGTGCTTTTAGTCTCAGCGGGATGTAAACCACTGATACTTGAATATCAGTTCTGTTTATACCGCAGCACTGTTGAAGTCTCCATTCTGATCGGTCAGAAAGCCTTGCTTCATTTTCTATAATTGCAGTGTGGCTGTGTTCGGTTATAAAATTAATTGGGATGTCATGAATCGATTTACATTAACCCATTTTATTGAAGTGTGAGGGAAGAACTATATATTTAACACAATCATTTACAAATAAAAGCCTGTTGAATTTGTGATTGCATAAGTATTCATTCTCAGTGTAGCTGAGAAACACCTACAAAATACTTATATAGGAAAGAGACACAGCTTCAAAACATCAACCCTTTAGTTTGCTAATGAAAAATTATGTATCATTAGCACGTCTATAATTATTTACACTCTGGGGAATTACAGAGGCTAGCTAGTGAAATAACAGGGACTAGCTAGTGAAATAACAGGGACTAGCTAGTGGGAAAACAGAGGATAGTTAGTGAGAAAACAGACTAGATAATGGATTAACAGAGATTAGCTAGTGGATTAACAGAGATTAGCTAGTTTTAGCTAGTAGAGATTAGCTAGTTAACAGAGATTAGCTAGCTAACAGGGACTAGATAGTGGAATAAGAGATATTAGCTAGTGGATTAACAGGGACTAGCTAGTGGAATAACAGGGTCTAGCTAGTGGATTAACAGCGGACAGTTAGTGGGAAAACAGACTAGATAATGTATTAACAGAGATTAGCTAGTGGATTAACAGAGATTAGCTAGTGGATTAACAGAGATTAGCTAGTGGAATAACAGGGATTATCTTGTGGAATAACAGAGGATAGTTAGTGGGAAAACATAGACTAGCTAGTGGATTAACAGTGACTAGCTAGTGGTATAACAGAGGATAGTTTGTGGGAAAACAGAGGCTAGATTAGGGTGACCAGACGTCCTCTTTTCCCTGGACATGTCCTCTTTTTGAGACCTGGAAATTGCGTCCGGCCAGGATTTTAGAATTGTCCGGGATTCTGAGCTGCCTAAACATTCGTCACGTCATGGGCATCTCTCAATAACTAGTTACTATCCTACACGCTTATTCACTTCCGCTCGCGCTAGTGGATCTAAGAGATAAGGGGAGGAGGGGTGAGCGAGGAAGCAGTTTTGGGCTTTGGATATCTCCCTGATATCTCCCTGCACGTTCTCAGCCTACCGTCATTGGTTGTTCGTCTTAACCTTAAAAAAAATTAATTGGTCAGCACCGCAAGTAGCACCAATCACTGCCATCAGCA
>JAQMYM010000002.1:2044075-2055404 GCA_030014255.1 Parauchenoglanis ngamensis
CCGGAGCACCCGGAGGAAACCCACGCATGCATGGGGAGAACATGCAAACTCCACACAGAAAGGCACCCTGGGTGACCTGGGGATCGAACCCAGGACCTTCTTGGTGTGAAGTGACAGTGCTAACCACTGCACCACCGTGCATACGTTCATTATGTATTTATATAGATATTTAAGGTTTTACATAACCATCAAGTCAGTCAAGATATGCTAATGTCCCTCTGAGCACGGCAGCATCATGTTTTGGCTACAACATGGACGCCGGAGCTGTTCGCAGCCCCTATGGACAATGCTTGTGATTTTACCAAGCGGGCTGTGGCAAGTTTCACAAGCAGCTCTCTGGTAAAAATACGCTCAAAGTCTGTTTTTGCTGCAATCTGCTTTCAAGCCAGGCAGCAAGTTGAGCAAGGCATCACATTCCTACATTAATGTCTTAATCCGTGGCATCAGGCCAGAAGTCAACACTCAACTTCTGAAATGGACGGAACAAAACTGTGTCCACAATCACAAGGTCATAGAACTGCACCCGGAGGTATCAAGTGGTTAGACATTAAAAAATGTGGGTAAATAGGCCCTATTATGACCAACATTATAAACAGATGTATTCCATTTAAAATATAAAGACTAATAGATAACAAGAAGACTCGACATAGATAACACTGTAAAACCATGGTTTCAAACAGCAATGTAATGCTTTCACAAACTGGGAATAGGTTGAATCACTAATTGTGTTTTATCTTTAGTAAAAAAGAAAAAAAGAAAAAAGCAAGGTACTTTATTTATTTCTAAAGGTTTGCTTCTTGAATTGTCAGAATTTGCTCCTTACAATAACATATTACATTAACATATCTTGTGAATTAATATTAAGCTTGTGTCTTACTTATGCAATGGTATGTTTGAGAAATATCAAAGTATTTTACCTCAGTTTATGGTTTTTATAGAACCATGTTCAAATATTTAGTTTAAAATAGGAATCAATACTAAAGTTGTTGGCACATCTATTTTTTAAGTTCTGTTTTTTATGTATGTTGCAGTTTACACAAAAATAGTTTGAATGTTTCATGTTTACATGGTTTCATGCATACTGATTCCTTCATATACTGTATTGTGTCACACATCATGTAACATCAAAAAAGGAATGTTGAAATATTGGGGCGGTTTCTGTACAACTACACAACTAGTTCTACACAACTAGAAGGCTTTCCTTCATCATGACAAAAACAAAACAGAATTGTACTGTTTCTTAACAGACATGTTCATTGCTCATTTTGAAGATAACAATAAAGCTGCCACTGTCAAAAAAGAAGATATCCTTACCAACAAAATGCCATCAGACAAATAATTACTGGCACAATCCCCCATGTAGAAGCAAACACTCACATGGCACAACCATGTGGCAGTAAAAAGACTGAAGTAAACCAGTAGAGCTAAAGTTCTACCTCTCTTTCTTGCACAGATAGGCTGTGATACTACACCAGCATTCTAAGGAGATGGGAAATTGACAGCCTGGGTAAGATGGAATGCATTTCCAGAATTAACATCAACCCTATTAGCATTACATAATTCCCCAATGACAGTAGAAGAGGATCATTTGAGAGTTGCTGAAAGAGTTGTCATATTATTGTATGATCATACAAGCAAAACATCTGACATTGATAAAGCAAGAAAGAAGTTGTTTGCCAAGAAAACTGCATTAAAAGAACATGTCAAGGAAATCTACAATACAAAAACATCAAAAGAGCAGTACACCAAGGCAGCCTCAATGGCTCAATGTCTACTTGCAAGACCAAACATCTCTGTCCCCATTTGATTGGGGGTGGAACCAAACAGATGATGGTTCCTTCACCCCACACTGAACATCTCGCCTGAGGCCTCACAAACCTGTGCTGAACTGATCTCTTGTGGTTGCAAGAAAGAGTGCCACAAATGATGTAATGCACAATTGCGAATCTGAAATGCACTATTCTCTGTTCCTGTGATGGTGAATGCCAGTTAGATATTTAACTGATTCTTGGCTTAAAGATCCACTATGTATGAATTTGAGAGTATCTATTAGCAGAAATGGAATATAATATTCATAAGTATATTTTCATTACTGTATAATTACCTGTAATTATGAATTTTTGTGTTTTCATAAGCTCAGAATGAGCCCATTGTATCTACATAGGGGTAGGGGGTCCACCTCTATGGAACCACAATGTTGTGCCATTACAGCAGCTCAGAACAGACAAACCTCTAGAGAGTGCCTTCTGCATTTCATGTTTTTGTGGCAGAGTGAATGAAAGAAGGAAACACCGGAAGAATGCCAAAGATGATGAAATAAGAGGAATCAGTTTGCTGGTGCTGGCTAACAAGTTTGAGAATCAAAACTTTGGAGATCATGGAGACAAAAATAAAATAAAGTAGAGCTGGCAATTAGTCCTTGCTATACCCATCCACTAATTCTTGTGACAAACTGGCCACAGTTTCAGGCTTTAGCATGAGAAATGTCTGTGGATGGGTCCTGCAGAAGCGAGACACAGTGTGGAATTTGCACAGCACTGTTTGGCAGTGCCGAGGCCATCAAAGGGCTCCACCCCTTCATCTTTCATTCCGCTCAAAGGAATTTCCTTTGGAGCAGTCACAAAACAAAACCCTGAGGTGCACTTTCAACCAAGTGAGAGTGATTGATGGTCATCAAATTCAGAGCTAGTCGCTCTATCCCACCTGTGTTTTTTCAGATATCATAGAGATCTATAGTTATATTGAGTGATGCAGGAACACTCCATCTAAGTAACAGACAACCAAACTGTTTGTCCCAAAGAGGGAAATGCTGTTCTTGGTGGCTCATAATAATCCCATTGCATGTGGGCATGTGGAGCGGGCATGTGGAGCAGGATAAGACACACTAAATCTTCTCATGGTTTATGTCCTCTGGCCAAACATTTAAAGTGCAAGGAAAGGAAATGAGGAGAGAGTGAGAAGCAAGTCAGTGAGTTGTTGTCCATAGCGGGAAGCTAACCCCAGTCGCTGCCACAGGGAAGCTCGAGGCAGGAAGGTGGATGAAGTAGTGTGTGTGTGTGTGTGTGTGTGTGTGTGTGTGTGAAGGCAGCAGTAGGATGAATGGCAGCTGGACTGACTGGAAGGCTGAAGGCAAGATTCTCATGACCAGAGAAGGATAAAGGAGACTAGTGTGAGACAGGCAAATCAGGCAAGAGAGCAGCTTAGGCACAAATAAAAAAAGACAGGCCAAGAACATATGCTACCACAATGCTGCAATAATAAACTGGCAATTAGTTAAAATGAAGCTTGGGTTTAAATGCTGGAGATGGTGGTGATAATCAGGTAACGTCAAACAGTCATGCACCCAGATCATGTGGCATCATCTATGGCAGGAACAAACACGCACAGAGAAAGAGAGAAAGGAAGAGAGAGAAATGGTGTGCATACCTGAACTGTGACAGAGGGACCTTCTAACACAAAAATGGTATGTTCTGGACTCTCTCTTTCTCTCTCTCTCTCAAAAAACTCTGAGTCTATACTTTGAATCACCTAACAAAGGAGAATTTGTGTCAGGCCAAAGAACAGCAGTCCTGACTGTATGGCAGGAGCTCGATTATAGGATTTCACACTGGTAAAAAAGTGCTCATAATAGTGCCCATGTCGAAGTCTAAATTAGTTGCAATGTGCCAAGAGCACTTTGAAGTCATACAGTGATTTGAGGAAATCAACTATGAGGTCAAGGGTATGGGCAAGAAACCTCAGATGCCAGCAGTCACTCAAAGGAACTTAAATGTTTAAAAGAGTTTAAGAAGAACTTAAAACTTAAAAAAAAATTCTCAATTCAGTACGCCTAATTCACTTCAGTTCACATCATACTGTCAACACAAATGCCAGTCTCTCACACACACACACACACACACACACTGTTGTCACAGCAGATTAAATCTACACATTTCGAAAACTTAACATTTCATACATTACTTTACACACTTAACACTTAAAGTCAGCAGCTGAATGCATCACACTTAAAAAAATTATCAAATGAAACAAAACTGGTTGCACAAAATAGGCTGATAAAATTAGAAATGTTTATACTAAAGAATTTTACAAGTGCGTTTGATACTTCATTAAGCCAACCTGAATTTTACTTCCGAGAACTTTTTAAAAAAAAAATATAATGTAGCTTTATAACCTTAAATTGTAAATTTTAATACTGCAAACAAAATATTGTTAAAAGAAAAATTTAATAAAATAAAATCAACAAATTCCATTAATTGTGTAAAGTAAGATTTCTTTAAATCTATTTGGGGGAACAAATAACATTGTGCCATGATTAATCTTTGGGTGCAGTGACAATAATAATAATAATAATAATAATAATAATAATTATTATTATTATTATTATTATTATTATTATTATTATTATTATTATTTCAAATAAAATAATATTAAAAAGTAATAATTTTTTTTTTTTACTTTTTAAAAGTGTGGAGTTTAAAAGAAGAAACAGCCAGAATGGCCCACTGCCTACTCAGATTTTTTTTAATTTAAATCCATTCACTTACTACAGCAAAATAATTCAGATTTTGAGCAACAAAAAAGAAATTAGGTATAATAATTCCTATTATTAATGTATTCAGTACACAGTTATACTTTTAATAAGCATTTATATTACAGTAAAAAATAAGCTTTAGTGTTGCTCTATGGACTGCAGTTCTGTTCTTCCACTCTTGACCTCCACTCTGATGTCACATTCCAGTATTAACAGAAACTCAAATACATTAATGTTATTATATTCTGACTACAGTGAACAAGCAGTGGGGAAAAACGCATGGGGTGGCATCCGTTTCGGAGAAGGTAAAATCTTTATTGAACTCCGTGACAGTGAATAAGTGGCACCCTCTCTAATTATAATCCCATCTATAAATAGTTATAAAACATTATCAAGCAGGATTCTCTCACCAAACTTGATTACTCCTGAAGAGCAGTCACTTCGCAATGTTGATACAGTGCCACCCGTAGTCATAAGCAGGCCAACAGCTTTGTTAAATCTGAGAATTTACAAAAAAAAATCCATTAGATGCCATGTAATGCACAACTACTGCTGTCCCTTAACCAATCCATTAAATTACCTGATTTGCCAGTCACACAAACAATTTCAATTTTATTTGTATAGCGCTTTTAACAACAGACATTGTTACAAAGCAGCTTCACAAAAGTATATAAATTCTGAATATAAACTTATGAATCTACACAATTATCTATATATATATCCCTGAAAGGTTTGATTCACTTAAAAGAATCAAATCTCTTAAAGTGAGGAGGTTGCATATCATCACAATCTCTGAATTTCATTTGTCTATGCCAGGAAATTTGCAAGTGTTTGTGGGTAAACAAATATCACATGCAGGACATGAGCAATGGCAGATGACATGATGAAGCTGAATCGCAGATTTCTATGATACATTTATTTTCCAAATGGACACTGAGAACCAATGAACACAAAATGTGATAATATTGTAAAATATTAGCGGTTGTCATAATACAAAATTGTTGAAAACATTCATTACCAGACATTTCATAACCTCGATCATAAATCCAGGTATAATGTTAAGGGGAAAAAAAGATTTGTAATAAAACTTTCTAAAACTTTTACACATATACATCAACTGTCAGCTATATGTGAAACTTTCGTCCTCCTTTTAGCAGGAGATGGTCCTGTACGTCCTGCTGTTCTTCCCAGACTATGATTTGCATGTCTTCCTGATGTAAGTGTGAATGTGTGGCTGGACGTGTCAGAGTTTCTTGGTGATGATTGCGGATGTGTGGGTGGGATTACAGTTGACTGTAAAATGTAAATTGAAAAATACATTTTGCTTTTTGTGTTCAACAAAATTACGGAGCAGGCAAACTATTGATTACAACTGTATAATCATATAAACATAAGAAAGCAATTAAATGACCTTGCTATTAGTGCACATAATACAGAAATGCAGTATGATATGTTAAAGTGCACATAATACAGAAATGCAGTATGAAAAAAAACAAAAACCTTACACTGGATCTGCCTCTAAGCCAGTCACTAAGGGCTAGCTAAATTTTTAATAAGACTCTTGAAATAAAAACAACTCTCCTGTCAACGGGCGCTCAAGGTCTCGTCTTATTCTGTCACCACACACACACACACACACACACACACACACACACACACACACACACACACACACACACACACACGCGCGCGTACACTTCCAAATGAAAGCATTCTCCAGGCCCACGGATGAAGCACAATGTGAAGAGACTAGGACTGACAGTTACTGAGACAGTTACAAATCCAACCCACACACACACACACCCACACACGCGCACACACACACACAAACTGAAACTGACCAGTGGATACATGCCACATATGGCCATCAAATACGAAGGCGTGAGAACAGACATCGTTTGCAATCTCTGAAAATCCAATTTTCTTTCTTTTTTTTCAGCCTACTTTGCGAAGAGGAAGGTTCTGGAGCTGCCCTGTTTTCTCTAGATCAAGCAGATCTCTGGCTCTGAGATGCACAAACTCAGTTAAGACGCAGCAGATGATGCAGTTTAAAGATGCAGCCGCTGTTTCTGTTCCACGGGCCGCCTAATAAGATCGACTGACCCATCTGCTGGAAGTCTGGAAATCTGTCTGAGCGGACTTCTGTCGCAGATTTAGCATCAAAAGAGCAGACGCGGCTCGTATCTGCTGCGATTTCAACAATTAGGATTGCTCAAGACGGAGAACATGGAGGAGGCAAATCTGTTGGATTAGCCCAACAGGAAAAAGTTTTGTATGGTCCATTATGTTTAAAACTTCCAGTGTAAAGTTGCATCTTTACCGCTGAGTGATACAAAGCGCTGACACTGGAGACTCCTTCCACAAGCATATCAATAATTACACGCATTTTTTTTTTATCTGTTTCTGTGGTTTACGTGAATGAACTGCTATTAATACTTGTTCGAATACTATAACATATTAGAGCAAGGACATTACCAATGAATAAACCTGTGATTTGTAGCTATGCTACTGTCAGAGCTGCTGTTATAGAAAATGAATGACCGCCTTCTGACCAATCAGAATCGACATTTCAACAGCACATCATCTAAGGATAAAAATAAACAGATTATTTAAAAAGTGATTTTAAATGATTTCCGTAATAAGAAGTTGAAGGCGTCTCCGGGGTCAGAGTTTTGTAAGTCAGAGGTCAGTCAGGTAAAGCTGAAAATGTTTTCAGACGTCTTCAGGACAGAGGCGTTTATTGGGGTTAGCCTTGCGACAGATTGGTGACCTGCCCAGGGTGAACCCCGCCTCTCACTGGGATAAGCGGTGTAGGTAATGGATGGATGGATGGATGGATGGATAGATGGTTTTCTCTCTGGCATGACAGGGTCCAATGTTTTCTTTTTGGAACCTCAAGAAAGAAAAAAAAAGAGAGACTGTTAAGACAAGTGAACAACTGTTGGATGACGTTCCACAACAGTAAACATATCAATAAACGGACAAAAAAACCCATGACGTGTCCCTCTATAATAAGTAATAACTTATCATAACTTAATAAAGGAACAAAACACTTCAAGACATGCTATTATTGGAAAAGAATCAACTTCAGTCTTACGTGGTCTTAATCCATGTACAGTCTGTGATATACTGTAGTTCCAACAACATTCACGAAATAAATAGTTTTCAAGACCCGACTCCAAAGACAGCTCCGGATTAATAACTGAATTGGTTTACTTGATAAATTAGGAACCGAAGAAGATAAACTGGAGAATATAGAAGAACATTTATTTGAAAAAAAAAAAAAAAGTAAATAAATATATAAAGGCCATCTCTATGATTCCATCCTTAGTAAGTCCTAACTGCCTGTGCAGTCGCGTAGCGGGTGGCAAGTGTCGCATCTCCCAAAGGGAAAAAGATCCATCTCTCTATATTAAGGCACTATTAAGGGCACAGCCAAATTCTAAATCGTAATATTGGATCTTTCAGATGCAACCTGTCCCATTCTGAACGAGTGAAAAAGCCTTAATGTCCTGCTGAGAGCCCAGAGCCAGCAGCAGTTTACATCCAGTTTGGCAGAGTGCAAAGCGGAACATTACTTTCTTTTCTTTTTTTCCCGCTCCTGGAAACCAAGTGCACCAATTTATATTCTTGAATTTCTTCAAGCTTATTTATAGGCCTTACATTCACCCTTTGAAATGGGTTCAAATGCAAACTGTAGATCTTCCCTGGCATGAATGTAAGTCTGCTAAAATCAGTATATCTCCCTGAGATCTTTGGAGAGCGCTCTGCTGGGAGTAGCACATGGTTAGCATTCGCTATACATTATTGATAGCATTCAGCTTGCACACACCCGACTCTTTTCTTTTTGAAGAAATGAAATTTGTCCAATCAGTGACTCTACAGCCCCGAATCGTGTATCCTGCATGAAAAACAAACCGGCTTCCGAGCAACATACACTGGAGTTACATTTATCTCATAATTATATACTGAATATTTTAGGAGTCATAAACTAGTGCTTATCATGAGAGTTCAAATGTATAGAATATATTTGATGGTCATATCGACCTCTTCTCCATCCCTCCATCCAACTTCTTCCATCAGCCTGCATCCATTCTTCACCCATCCTTCAGCAAGCTCATTATCACTCTTCCAATCTCTCCGTTCCTTCTTCCATCCACCTCTTTCAGCCTGTTCCTCATTGCTTCATCCAACTTTCTCTACTGACCTGCTCCATCCCTCTATCTATCTTTTCTCTCAGCTTCCTGTCAGCCTCATTATCCAGCCTCCTCTCTCACGTTGCTCCCTATCCCTCAATCCAGCCTCCATCAGCCTGATACTTACACCTCCATTCTTTCTATTCTATCATTCTTCTGTTTATCTCTCCATCCAATCTCTTCTGTCAGCCTGCTTCCAATCCCTCCATCCTTTCTCCTTTATCAGTCCACTGTCTATCTCTCCATCACTTCTCCTCCATCGGTGTTCTCACTATTTCTCCATCCAATCATCTCCATCAGTTTTCTTCCTATCCCTCCATCCTTTCTCCTTCAGCAGCATACTCATTGTCTTTCCATCCAACAACCTCTATCAGCCTGCTCCCTTTTCCTCCATCGTTCCTTGTTTATGGAACTTCTCCACGTCTCCTTATCCACCACTAGCTACCAACTTGCTCCCTATCCCTCCATCTGCCTCCACCCAATCATTTGCATCAGCCTGCTCCCGCTCCCTCCATCCTTTCTCTTCTATCAGCCTTCTCCCTCTCCCTCCATCCTTTTCTCAATCAGCTTACACTTTATCCATCATTTCCAGCAGCCTTCTTTCCTACCTCCTTTTCCAGTTTCTTCTTCTTCTTCTTCTTCTTCTTCTCTATGGAGCTACATTTATATAATAATCCACAGCAGAAGATAATCCAATTCTCAATATTCAAATCAGTGTTTGGTCCCAAATCTTGAAATATTCATGATATAAACCTGAATTTATCCAGTGCCTCCGGCCTCCTGGCGGAATTGAGAGTGTTAAGTGGAGTATGTGAGTGCCACTGGCTCTCCACAACTTGATTTAAGAAAATCTCTTTTGTTGGAGGAGGTTCATGTTTATACTCCACTGGCGTATTAAGATGCATTCTGGCAGGAAGTCTTTGAAATTTCTGTTTCTGGAGGGGGATGCTCTCGATGTACCCATCAATCCCTGCGTTTTGGCATGTGGGGTGTCAACACTAGGGGCAGTTGAGCCTTGATGAGCCACTTCACGCCACTAATACTTCATGTTTAGGGCTTATTTATGAAGCTGAGGCATCGGATTAAAGTGTATAGTTTACTCTTGTACTCTATTATTCATACAACAAAATGATGTACAAGGATGAGTTGACTACAAATTTTAAACATGGAACATAAATTACAATTTTGATTTTTTTTCCCCACTTCATTACATGGAATAGAAATTATATAGAAAACATGATGCACTTTTGTGACACTTATTTACATCAACAAATACATCAAATCATACCAAATACCCAACAATTGTATTACTCCTTTATTTAATGGAATGGACAAATAAATGTCTGTCATGCTGTGACAAGAGAAAAAAAATCAATGACATGATGGTGTGATGAAGTGGAGTTACCGTTACCACCTTAACGGTGATTATTTTCCCATAACAGCACATCCTGAAGTGTAGCAATTTGCCAGTGATTCCATTTTTTTTAAATTAAATAATGACACTGTACTTTTTATCCATTTATAGCTGCAAATATATTGTTGCAGTTCCTGTTATCACTTAGCTATAAACACCCTTGCTTTTTCATGATGTTAATAAGAGAAAAAAAAAATTAATAATAATACAAATTAAAAATGCAGCTTGTCATGTTAATGAGAAAATTCAAACTCTTGTGACACTGGCGACTCCTTCCATAAATGCTAAAAAACACATCCTTACAGAAAACGTCATCTTTTCAATGATAATATATTGCTATGTACAATAGAAATGATAATATATTGCAGTAGTATTAGACCAAGAGCATTATGGTCAGAGCTGCTGTTATGGGAACTTAATCAACACGTCACAGAGTGAAGACTCAAACACAGACTGAATGTAGGAGAAACATGCGAAAAACATTTGTTTTTCGACAACGTAATGCAAAGATGAAATTTAAGTCAGATAACTTGTGATAACTTCAAACCTGTAGCTTTGCTTGTGAAAGTAGCAGGAACAAACGCTGGAACAAATTCATATCAGCCGCAAGAGATTACTTTAAAGCGAACAGTGTATAATGATGATGTATGATGATTATTCTCTGAAATAAAAGTGGAGACTTAAAACTTTGTAATTGTCTGAGTAACCATTGGGGGAGGGAGAGAGAGAGAGAGACAGAGAGAGAGACAGACAGAGAGACAGACAGAGAGACAGACAGAGAGAGAGAGATCAAATATAGTGTCTGTTATTTGGAATAGAAATGTTAATGCAGAAGGAATATGACATGATCTTAATAATGATGTTAATATCAGGACCGGAGCATTCTAGTAAAGATATAAATATATATATATATTAATAATAAAATTCTCTTCTGCCACAAAGGACAGATCGATGGTGCAGCTGTCAGCTCACTGTACCTGCGATAAAAGGAAATGTAAACGAGTACAAATGAGCAGGATCATTGAGATTCAGCTCCAGTCTGAAGAGCTGCACTATGATGAGTGGAGAAGCAGAGCTGATTTCTGACAGCAGGAGGCGCAGGAGGCACGTGGAGAGAGAGAGAGAGAGAGAGAGAGAGAGAGAGAGAGAGAGAGAGAGACAGAGAGAGAGAGAGAGAGAGAGAGAGAG
>JAQMYM010000002.1:2057192-2082328 GCA_030014255.1 Parauchenoglanis ngamensis
AGAGAGAGAGAGAGAGAGAGAGAGAGAGAGAGAGAAAGAGAGAGAGAGAGAGAGAGAGAGCCACCGGCAGGGAGGAGAAAAAACGAGGAATGAAACGAAACCTTTCAATTTAAGTGACTAATAATAATAATAATAATAATAATAATAATAATAATAATGCTTTCATGAATCTTCCAAATGATAACTTTTATTTATTTTATTTGGTGTATTGAGGTTTTAAGTATTATTTAATAAATTAATAAAATAAAATGAAATAAAATAACTGTCAACTTCACATTTAGGCCAAGAAGAGGAAGAAGAAGGCATGCACGAGATTTAAATAGATAATAGTAGCTTTTTTATTAAAGTATTTTAAAAAATATAAGTAATCAAGGATGAAAAAAAATATGAATAAAGTATCCTTATTTATTTATTTATGTATTTATTTATTTATTTATTTATTTATTTATTTATTTGAACCTTTAAGCATTTTTAGGAACAAATTGAACTATTGGCTTGATGGATATAGAATTGTCCTTCTTTTTTTATCACAGCTATTTGTATACATTTGTTTGTTTGTTTGTTTGTTTGTTTAAGAGACATTGATTTCTAGTAAAGGCTGTGACGTGGACACTGAATGAAAAATAAATGAAAGTTAAATGATTAAAAATGAATGATTAATATGATTAAAAAAGTGATAGTTGTTTAGGATTTGCTCTCTCTCCAGGCTGATCAGAGGAGCTGCGGCTCTGAGCGTCGGGGTGGGCGGGGCTTTCTCATGGCTTGTGGGCGGGGCTCTAACCGGAGTGGCGTCTCGCGCGTCTAACGGCAGCTCGCGCTCCATTCACGTCGAGAGCTCTGATTGGCTCTCGAGGGCGGGAGAGGCGACAAAACCCCGAAGAGCCGAACGCTCCAGCTTCAGTAGCGCCGCGAGCTCTCAGTCAACGCAGAACCGAGCAGCGGCCAAACTAATCGGACTAACATCTTCATCATCATCTTCATCATCACATATTAATGCCTGGATTTCTTTCTTTCACTCTGTGGATTATGATTTTTTATTCTTATCTTAACCCAAATCTTTTTCTTGAACTGTTTGTCATCATAGGAATGTGCGCTCGTGCAAGATCAAAACATCCACGTCGAGTGTGAAGCCAAAGCTCAGTAATTTGTTTAGTATTTTTATTTGTTTTTTTTTCTTCTTTTTTGTGATGTGAGACGTTTGCACCGGGACAACGGACAACATGATTTTCAGGCTCTGAAGGAAAAAAACCAGGGACATCACTCCGGTTTGTTCTGTGATGACTGCTGCTGTGTTACGCGCGGCTCTGCGGGGGTAATTTTTATGCCCAGCCCCCCAACCCCCCCGCACCCCTACAAGTTCTCCATATTTAAATTTTCTACATTTATATTTGTATTTTTGTATTTATCCCTGCGGATAAATTAAGAAGACATGGAGATGCTCTTGCTTTGGCTCGCGCTGTGTCTGGCGCACAGGGTCGCCTCGCAGATTCGTTACTCGGTACCGGAGGAGACGGAACGTGGCACGTTCGTGGGCAACATCGCCGAGGACTTGGGGCTGGACCTGACCAAACTGGCCTCCCGCCGCTTCCAGACGGCACCGGGCTCTCGCGGAAGCCCGTACCTGGATGTGAACGTGGAGAGCGGCGCGCTGTTAGTGCGAGAGCGCATCGACCGGGAGCGCGTGTGTAAGCAGAGCGCGTCCTGTGTGCTGCACCTGGAGGTGTTCTTGGAGGATCCGCTTGAGCTCTTCCGAGTGGAAGTCGAGGTGACGGACGTGAATGACAACGCACCCAGCTTCCCGGAGAGCGACGTCACGGTGGAGATCAGCGAGAGCGCCACGCCCGGGACGCGTTTCCCGCTGGAAGCAGCCTTCGACCCGGACGTGGGCAGCAACGGGCTGAGGACGTACGAGATCACAGCAAACGGTCACTTCGCGCTGGACGTGCAGACGCAAACTGACGGAAACAAGTTCGCAGAGCTGGTGCTTGAAAAGCCTCTGGACAGAGAGCAGCAGGCGGTGCACCGCTACGTGCTCACGGCGGTGGACGGCGGGCAACCGGCGCGCACGGGCACAGCGCTCTTGGTGGTGCGCGTTCTCGACTCGAACGACAACGTGCCAACGTTTGACCGGGCCGTGTACTCGGCGAGCCTGGCCGAGAACGCGCCCGCGGGCACGTTGGTGATCCAGCTCAACGCCACCGACTCGGACGAGGGCTCAAACGGCGAGGTGGTTTACTCTTTCGGCAGTCACGTGTCGAGCCGCGCGCGCGAGCTGTTTGACGTGGACGCGCGCACGGGCCGCATCGAAGTGCGCGGCGAGGTCGACTTTGAGGAAAGCAGCCTCTATCAGCTCTACGTTCAGGCCAAAGACATGGGGCCCAACGCCGTGCCCGCGCACTGCAAGGTGCTCGTCAAAGTCACAGATGTCAACGATAACGCACCGGAGATCGCCTTCAGCACAGTGACAGAGTCCGTGAGCGAAAGCGCGGCACCGGGCACCGTGATCGCGCTGCTCAGCGTCACCGACAAGGACTCTGGAGATAACGGGCGAACGCGCGTAGAAATCCTCGGAGACGTGCCATTCAAGCTCAAATTAGAGTTTGGGAACTACTATACAGTGGTCACGGACGGCCCGCTGGACCGCGAGGTCGCCGAGGCGTACACGGTGACAGTGACCGCGCGTGATGAGGGCGCGCCGCCGCTCTCCTCGAGCAAGTCCGTGGAGGTGCGCGTATCGGACGAGAATGACAACGCGCCCACATTCTCTCAGCCCGTTTACGACGTGCACGTCACGGAGAACAACGTACCCGGGGCTTACATTTACGCCGTGAGCGCACGGGATCCAGACGACGGAGATAATTCGAAGGTCACCTATTCGGTCTTGGATCGCGAGATCCTGGGCATGTCCGTGCTGACCTACGTGTCCGTGAACCCAGAAAACGGGTACCTGTATGCGCTACGCTCATTCGACTACGAGCAGCTCAAGGAGTTCAGCTTCACGGTAGAGGCGCGCGACGCAGGGAGCCCCGAACTGCACTCAAATGCCACCGTGCACGTGGTCGTAGTGGATCAAAATGACAACGCACCCACTGTGATTGCGCCTCTGGGCAAAAACGGGACAGCCAGAGAGCCTTTGCCGCGCTCAGCCGAGCCGGGCTACCTGGTCACGCGTATAGTGGCCACGGACGCAGATGACGGTGAGAACGCGCGTCTTTCCTACAGCATCCAGCGCGGGAACGAGGATGGATTGTTTCGCATGGATTGGCGTACGGGGGAATTGCGCACGGCTCGGAGGGTGTCTGCAGCCAAACGGGACGCGCAGCAACACCAACAGAGACGCCTTTACGAGCTGCTCGTGGAGGTGCGCGATCACGGCCAGCCTCCGCTGTCGTGCAGCGCCGTAGTTCAGGTCGCGCTGGTGGACGGACTTCCGGCGGCGGCCTCAGCGGAGGGACGCGGAGGAGGAGGAGAACGTGAGCGCGGTGGCGCGGCCCGAGCCAAAGACGCGAGCCTTGACCTCACCCTCATCTTGATCGTCGCTCTCGGCTCCGTGTCATTCGTCTTCCTGCTCGCCATGATCGCCCTCGCCGTGCGCTGCCGCAAAGACAAGAAGCTGAACGTGTACGCAGGCTGCAACGCGTCCTGCTGCTTCTGCTGCGGGCGACAGGCGCGGTCATCCCGAGGGGTCAGCAGCGGCAACGGCGGCAGCAAGAAGAAGCAGAAGAAGCAGAAGAAACTCAGCAAGTCGGACATCATGCTGGTGCAGAGCGCGAACTCGGCGGATGTGAGCGCGCACGCTGGAGTTGGCTGTGGAGTCGGGAGCGCGCAGGTGCCCGTTGAGGAGTCTGGAAGCTTCGGTTCGCTGCGACGAGGCCAGAATTACTGCTATCAGGTCTGCCTCACTCCCGAGTCCGCCAACACTGACCTGCTCTTCCTGAAGGCATGTGGAGCGGGAGCGAGCCGCGCGACCACGGACACCGAGCACAGCCCTCGAGGGGGGATACACACCACATACACGGAGCAACAACAACCCGACATCATCTCCAACGGGAGCCTTCTGTCCAGCGAGGTAACTATAATAAACATTATTATATAATCTATTGCTAGCATTTTTCTTACAACTTCTCAACCATAATAATGACAACAATTCTTAAGATTTAAAAGTAAAAAAAAATAATCCTAAAAGCGTCTACTGCAGTGATCATGATCATTCTGTAGGCCAAATAAAGCAGCACAGCAAATGACCTGAGCACAAATGAAGACTATATATTTGATTAACCCTATAAAAGTTAAATAGAAGTGTTAATTCAGCACTGTAAAAGCTAATGCAACTCTGTAGGTGGTAAATGAACACTTTCTGAATTTATTCCACAGTTTAGTAAGAGTTCCTAAAAAAGCCGTCCCTTATTAAACATTGTAAGAGAGAAATGAACACTTTAAGTACCGACTTTTACTCTAATCTACAGTAAAACCTCATTTTGGTGGTATTTATTTATTTCTCCACTGAAGTCATGGAAGTGCACAGGATGAATCTACACTACTTTTAGAAAAGAAATGTTTTAGAAAGAAACCTTGGATGCAGCTTTGCTTTTCCTACAATGACAGGACTTTCACAAAATAGTAAGAATCAGCCATTTTGTTTGGTCTAAGACTTCCCTTTTAGCTTGATTATCCCAACAATATTAATATTCTTATTTTTAATTTCATGTTATGCCCTGTTATTTATATTAAAAAAACTGTGCCCAAATGATGTCCTTGAATGGAAAAAGAGGGTTAATTTTCTGTGTATTCTCTAAAATATAAAAGTTATGAGTGAGAGATGAGAGTCAAGATGGTTTCCTGGTATAACATGCTACGCAAATGTAAGAGCAGACAAATATTGTACATACATACATACATATATAACTATATATATATAATATATATATATGCAAAATAATATGAAGGACATTATGGTTAGGTCTTGTTGTAAATTATTATTATTGTATCTGCATTAATCCAGTTAATTAACTGTTGTTCAACTGCTAATGGCCTTGCATATGGGTTTAATGAAAGAAATGAAAAAAAAAAAAGCTTTTACATCCGCCAACACAAATTGCAAATGCGGTGGTCTGTACAGAAACAACACAGATGCATAAAAGCCATTTGTTCCGCTCTGAGGCTGTTCTCAGTGTATGTCAGTGTGTAAGGACTTCCTTAGACACTTAATAACATTTCAAACACTCACACACACACACACACACACACACACACAGAGTTGTATTATGGATGCCAGTCACGGTGCTGCGGAGGTTCACAGGAACAAAGATGTGTCTATAAGGGAGCTGCTCTGAATAGGTGCAAGACAAATTCCTGGTGCTCAGGGGATCTGGGAAAAAAATCAGTGCATGCTATAATCCTTATAATTGTCATTATTATTAATTATTATTGTTAGACATCGTAACCCTCATTGTAGTGTTGAACTTCCTGATACGGTGCTGAAAATGATCACTGGGAGGAATATACAGAGCACATAATGTCTCAAGCCAGCATTTGCAGAGTGTTTTGTTTTCATTAACAGAAATGTTGTTCTTTTCCAGACGAAGCACCAGCGTGCCGAGCTCAGTTACCTGGTGGACAGGCCGAGGCGTGTGAACAGGTAAGGATCACCTTCACACCTGAACCGCATCACCAGAATGATATCTGTTCATCCGTCAGTCCTTTTTTATATGCTAGTTTTAGTTTAAATTCATTTTCAACCAATTGGAACTATTCGTCTTCAGTAAGCACCTTGTTCCATGTTAGAGTATCCCAGGAATTCTGCGTGTGAGACAGGAATACGTCCTATAAGGGATGCATGCCACTCCATCACACACATTCACATGTAGGGTTAATTTAGTTTAGATATAGCACTGGGAAGTGGAAGGAAACCTGAGAACCGGGAGGAAACCCACACAGACACGGAAAGAACACGCGGAATGCCGCACGTCTCAGGATCGGAATGAGGATCCTGGAGCTATGTGGCAAAAACATTCCCCGCTGTGCCACCCACTGTTAAAAGTTTTATAAAAAGTGTTTGGATTGATGTTTCCTTGAATCAAATTACTGACAAAACGGCTCATTGACGAAATGCTGTAAATTCTGACAGCGATGATGACGAGACAAAAGAAAAGTGCTCAGAAATAAAACATAAAAATGACTCACAGTTGGAAATATGAAGAAAGGAAAATATTGTTATCAATATACTTGAAGTTTCTTGAAAATGCAATGCCCCTGATTTAAAAAAAAAAAAAAATGTAAAGTGTTTCCATTTGTTTGTGTCTCATGAACAGATTTGTGTTTTATTTGGGGGAAAAAAAAGAAAAAGTTAAATTTGAAGAAAAGAATTTCTTTTCTTTACTTTTCTGTATTTATTTTACTTGCCTACATGAGATATCAACAATGCCAATAGCCCTGTATTAAGTATCATACATTCCAGTTAAGCTAAAACCATAATAAACTCTTCAATCCTGGACTAACTTCCAATTAAAAAAGAGCTCTGGTGTTAAAATTTCCATGCTCCAAAAGTCACACAGCCCTGAGCGTCTCCTGTTTCCTCTTCTTGTAGTTCGGCCTTCCAGGAGGCCGACATCGTCAGCTCTAAAGACAGTGGACACGGAGACAGCGAGCAGGGAGACAGCGATCATGACGCCACACATCGCGGGCACTCCTCCGGTCAGTCCTCACCAGTTCCTCTCAGTTTAAAGCTGGTTTATTTCACAGCACTGAGCTACGATGCTAACGCTGGTGTTAGCATTTGACAGGCTGCTATAGTACTTCATATTAATCTGTATTATTAAAGGTGCTGTTTTTATGCTGTGGCTAATTATCACAGTTAGAAACAGGATGTTGCAGTATGTGAGACAGGACAGTTTGTGTGTGTGTGTGTGTGTGGGTGTGTGTGGGTTAGAGCTGAATAAGGAGGTGTTTGATGTAAAGAGCCACTTTCTCTACACCCTACTACACAGGGCATGAAATAACAGCTTGTACTACATCTTTAATTTGGGGTTGGATTTTGTATTTGGATGTGAGGTGGTTGAATGTGGGAGGTATTTGTTGTACAGGGGTATACACTGTAGAGTCGTGTTGTTTTTAAGTGGTATTTAAATGCTGGGGCTATTTTGGTGTATTTTGGGTGATGTTTGGATGAAAGGTATTTTGTTTTTGCTTTTGGGTGGTTTTCAGATGTAGAAAGTGTTTGTTTTGGGTGGAATTTGAAGTTGGGGATATTCTCATGTGGTCTGGGTGTGAATGTTGAGTGGTATTTGGAGGTACGTTTTTTTTTTTGCTTTTAGGTGGAGTTGGGATTTGTGTGGTATTTTAATGAGTTTACTTTAGAGATTGATTTTGATGTAGGACGTCTTTTCGGTGGTGCTTGACTAGAAGAGTGTTTGTTTTGGGTTGTAGGGTTTTTTTTTGTTGTTGTTGTAGTTTGTTTTGCTGTTTGGGTGATATTCCCTGTTTTGGATGGTATCCGGTTGTAGGAATGTTTACTTTTTTTTTGGATTTGTAGAGTAATTGAGTGTGTATATAGGGGTTTGTTTTGGGTGGTATTTGGGTGTAGGAGTGTTTTGTTTGCTGGTAGTATTTGGATACAGGCGGTGTTTGCTTTCGCATCTTGTTTGGATGTAAATGGTGTTTGTTTTCTGGGTGGTATTTGGATGTAGAGGGTGTTTGTTGGGAGTTATTTGGATATATTCTTCAAGACAATAAGAGAAAGATGCCTTTTCCCTTTGAGGAAACCCTTAAAAATCTATAAACATCAGAACTTTACACCAGGTCACAAGTAGAGCACATGTAGAAAGTTCACCATTCAAAGAACTCTTGAGAAGACCTTTTCTTTACAACAACGAAGTGGTGTTTGTTGTGTTTGGGTGGTGTATGCGTATGTAAATGTGTGTAGATGTAGTCAAATGGTTGTTTAGGATCTAGAAGTTGTTATTTGTGGACATTTGACTACACACTTGGCTGTTTAGATGTACGCTGTAAATGGAAGTGTGCATGTATTGGAGGTATTGGCTGTAAATAGGATGTTTGTTGTTTTTGTAATAAGGTGTTGGAGGTATTTCTGTACAAGACGCTTTTTGCTCGAGTATAAATGGATGTATATAGATATTGGAGGTGTTTGTATATTGTGTATTGGAATATTTGGGTGTATTTGGCTAACCCTTACCCTAGGTTTTTGGATTATTTGGGTGTTGAAGGTATTTGTGCAATCAGTGTTTGCTGCTGTAGTATTTGGGTAAAGAATGAATGGATGCTTAGATGCATGAGGTTGCTTAGATATAGAAAGGTATACATTAGGGTATTTGAATATGTAGTGTCTGGAGGTACGGTAGAAATAGATGTATCTGTGATTATTAATGGAATATTTGGGTGACGTGTTTGGATTTATAGTGGAAATTTATGTGTGGGTGTTGTAGGGATGTATAGAATATATAAAGATATAGAAAATATATATATATAATGAGGTATTTGTATATGAGGAGTTTGAGAGTGGAAATGATGAATGTGCCAGAGGTATGTGTATACGTGGTGTTCGTCTCTGGAGCCTCTGTGTGTAGAAGGTGTTTGGATTTATGGTATAAATGGACGTGTTGGCGTGTGCACACTTTTCTGGCTTTTCTGAAGGTATCTAGGAGGTGTTTAGATGTAAAAACCTGTATATTTGGGTATTTGAATAGGAAGTGTTTGGATATATGGTGGACGCTGGAGGAATTTGTGCATGGGGTGCACAAAGTGTTTGGATGTTTGGAGTTGTTGGATGTAGGTGGTTGGTGTAGAGAGTGCTACGTGTTTATTGTGTACACAGTGTATTGGAACATATGGGAAGGTTTACATGTGTGTGATACTATCACTGAACGAAACAGATAAAAAAACCCAGCACAGAGTGTGTTAGTGAGGCGTTTATGTCACCATGAGTTGCCAGAAGAGCTTCACTGCTCCTTGTCTTCAATTCTACACATCTGTGGAAGTGTAGTGGAGCTAGAAACACTGTTTTTCCAAAAGGCATTCCTTCAAGCGGTGGTGGAGAACGCGAACACTTCGGGCCAAAATAAACAGATAAAGATACAGATAGAGATGGGGCTATTTGTACTACACGCTGATTGGATAAGAACAGTGTTTTGGTGGTCCTGATATTTAGCGCTCGTTAACATGTTCTCTCGTTGACATTCCAGCCCAACTTATCTTTCATCTCCTCGTGTTCGTGGGAAACTTTGTTCTGGAACAATAGCTCCTAATCCCGTTGGGTGTAATCCCGTTGTTTGTAAATACTTCTCTATAATGAAGTTCTGCCGTAGCGTGACCTTCACTCGTTCGCTGGCCACTCGAGAGACGCGAGGGAATTTAGATCAGGCCGGCGGTCGGCCATGCACTGTGTGGGAACAGGACCAAATAGGCTGCGCAGCAAACAAACGAGCAATTCATTGACTACTCGCTCCCCTCATCCCCTCCTCCCCTCAGCCCACATTCTGCTGTCCTGCGCTTTTCATGCTGAATCCCAAACGGCCGCTTGCTCCCTACTTATATGCACTATATAGGGTGTGATATAACAGCCCGTACAGGGTCCAGTAGGGAGCCATCTGGGATTTCGCTCTAGATTTACAGCCTAGGGTGCGAATTAATGGATTTTGCACCCTACGTAGTGCACCATATGTCCAGTATAGACATGAACTATATTTATAGCAATTCAGGATTCAGCTCTTTCACTCTTTTCTTATCCTAGTGCACTACAAATGATTTAATGTGCTGCATTTAAATTTTGTTATAGTGATATAATGGCACTTCCACCCTACGTAGGACACTATACGTCTGCTAGTCCACTATAGAGGGTAAATAATAACACTGTTTTTACCCCATGTAGCGCACGTCATGTCTATTAATCAGGCATTTGGGATTCCTCTTTCTACAAGCGTACAGTGTGTGATATAAATTAAGCAACGATATCTTTTCCACGCTACTGAGTGCACTAAATATCCATTTGAGACCCAGCTCTCTTTTTTTCGAAAAAGGTCTGCCTCATGAGGCATGAAATAATAACGTTTTTTTATTCTATTTAGGGCACTTCATGTTGAACAGCGTGCCTTTTGGGATTTAGCTTTTTATTTCCCATGTAAGTGCATGATATATGTGAAATAGTATCTTTTACATCCTGCAAAGTGTGCTACGTCTCTGATAAGGGAGCAAGTGTGATATAGCAGTCATTTCGCCCTGTGTAGTGTTCATCGAGGCGCCATTTTGGGATTCATCTCTCTATTCTCTCCCTCTCTCTCATATGGACTGTGTTGCTATAGCTGTAACTGACCTAACTAAGGTTAAATTATAAGAACTAAAACACTTCATATCACGCTGTTACAGGACAACATTCAACAACGGGATGGTGTGTGGAAGCAGAGTGACTGTTACCATGGTGACGTTGATTATTTTCCTATAACATCACGCCCTTGAAGTGTTTTATTCCTCTTATATTACAGCAATTTGCCAAACATTACAATGCTTATAATTTTTTTCGTTTTTAAAGAACGACACATTGTACTTTTTATCCGGTTATGGTTATATTTAATGTTGTCAGGTTACCAGCGCTGTAAACTGACGATGTTGAAAACGTTACAGCTTTACTTTTGAGTGCCCCCAGACTGCTCCTATAAACAAACGTCTCCTTAGAGAAAACGTCACCATTTCAATAATTACATAGGTTTTATTAATATCCGTTTACAAATCCCTGCGTAAGTTGTTACTATAGAAACTGGCTGTGGACTTGAAGCTGCTGTTATGGACAGTAAATCAACACCCCACCTTCTGTCCAATCACGTTAGAGAATTCAGCAGCATTGTTATATATATATAACTGAAGGCAATTTGCGATTCAGGACGGAACTCGCTTTAAATAATGGCGTTATATAAGTGCATTGCATATGGAAATGAAGTAATATAGCGATTTCCGTGTCTAATTTCGAGCCGTTCGGGATCGGGCTGAGCGCTGCCTCGCTCTCATCAGTGTTCATTCTGTTATCATAGCGAGCAGAGAAGGCAGTTTTGCTGTGGGGTGACAGTCACACACCAAGCCCTGCGAAGCGAGTGTAATCTCATGTAGGCTCATTATGACATAGCTGTGTACAAATAAACACCACCAGACAGACGCAGCCGATTACCATCAGTTTGTCTTTCGGATGAGCGTTTGCCCTCTTCTCGTCTCCAGGATTTAGCCTGGAATGTTTTTTTTTTTTTTCATTTCCTGTAAACCCTAAACACTTCAGAACTATATTTGATTGAGACGTAATGTTCCATCTGGACGGTGCATCGTATTTACATTTTCATCTCTTCCATAACATAATGCATCTCCATGCCCTATTTGTAAGCTTGTTTTTTTTTTTTCCCTCGTCTATCTCTCTGCTTCTCTCTCTCTCTCTCTCTCGCCCTCTAATTAATTGCTGTGCTGCAAAGTTATCTTGTTTAATAAAGATAATTGAAAGCATACTGACTTGTCGGGGAATCTTTAAGCATGCCAGCTTTGTTCGTTTTAATGAGATCTCTCAAGATTCTTTTTCCCTTAAAAAATTGATTTCGAGACCCGAATCGGTTCGATGCATTTCATACGGACCGACTCGTCTTTAATTTGTGCTCTTTATGTAAAAACGAAAAATGCATTAGGGAATTTTTCCATTCAGTCAAAGAGCGAACAGCAAACAGCGCATTGCAGATCAATTTAACATTTTTTTTTCTTATTTAACGTACAGGATGTACATCAGTGATTCATTCTCTCCCTCTCTCTCTCTCTATCCGACATTTCCTTTGTGCCCCAAATCCCTCATTTGGATTGCGCTTCACGGCAGCACCTAGAAACAGCTCAGTGATCAGTAATTTCTTTCTAGACTTGTGCATACCAATTAGCAAATGAAGGTTATTATCCCACCCGGGCCACGCACAGCTTCCGAGCCGGAGAGCGCAGCGGAGCAAACCGGGCACGACGGAGACGCTAAAATGGGTCATTTCTTCATCAGCGTGCACATCGGGCTCTCTTTCTGCCTCCCAACCACCCACACTCATACACACACACACACACACACACAAGCTAATTCACTGTTTATGTCTAATGGCACATATGCAAAGCAAAGTGTAAAACAATTCCCTTGTATAGGGCAATTTGTATCTCCAACTTTCTCATAAAGCGATTATATAATTACTTTTCCAGGTTTCTGTGAAAAAAAGACAGCTGAATATCACTTCAAGTGTTTAATTTTCTGCAAATGTCAGGGAAATTTCAAGATGTCTCACTGTGATTACACCAGCATGGAAGATTTCCTTGGCCTTTCGCCGCCTTATCTTGTTCTTTCTAAATATCAAACTCTCAGTTCATCACTCCCGCTTCAGCCTCTCACCTGTCTTTCCCACAGAAAGGATGACTAATTTGTTGCCACGGCATCTAAGCAGCCTTGTGTTAAGGAGGACACTGGCATTTGCGTCAGTCACGTGTAAAGAAACGTCAACGCCGAAATTGGACCGACGTTGAAAACAGATTTGTTTGCTTGTCATTTTTTTTTGCTTGCTGAACGACTCTAATCCTCTTTTAGAGCAGAAAGGCAAAGACTCTATGTGCTGACCAGTCTGTCTGAGGATTACCCCACACACACACACACACACACACACACACACACACACACACACACATTTGTCTTCCTATCCTTGCGAGGACCTTCCACTGACTTAATTATTAACGCAGCGAACCCTAACCCTATGCTACAGCATATCCTTCACCCCAGGAACCAAAACTCTTGGCTTTTGAAATCGATTAAAAGATGCAGTTTGTTTCTAATTAAAAAAAATTAATTAGCCTAAAAACAGTTTTCATAATCAGCTTTAGTCAACACTATCAGATATTTCTTTCCTTGTGGGGACATTTGGTCTCCACCGAGATAGAAAAACACGCCCTCTGACACACACACACACACACACACACACACACACACACACGTCAGTACATTCCTCGAGCATGTCACTTTAAAAAGGCGCTGCATTAACACAGTCCTAATTACTCACTGTTTATGATAGAGAGTAGTAAGATAAGGAGGAATTGGAAGTGTTCGCTGTTCACACACACACTCACACACACACTCACGCACACACACATTGGAACAGCTTACACCTGGTGGGCTGATAACTGGATTCCTGCTTTGGTCTCTTTGCTTTCTGATTATTTGCTTATTCTGCTTATTAAAGCACGGGCTCGCTCAGCGTCTCTGATTTCTCTGCTAAGCGAAAAACCTTTGAAAAAATAAAACAAGAACAACAACAACAACGAAAAAAGCCTCCTTTCGTTCTGCCCGAATGATGTGCTGAAGCGTGACAGGCGGTTGGTTGAGTCTGCTTTGCGTCAGGGAGATGAGACTTGCCGTATTTGCTCAGCGTAAGAGGTGAAGGCGTGTCGGGAGTCGGAGCAGAACAGGGTGGAGGAGACACGCACAGAGAGACAGGGTTTCATCCGCGAGGTTTCACTGACGTCCTGGCTTTCTACCTAGCTTTGATGTCAAACAGAGGGAATAAAAAAACGCTCACTCAGTGTGTCGCCTCGCACGCTTTGATCAAGGTAATTCGACATATTAAGTCACTGCAGAAAAGGAAACGGAGCAGAAGTCGACCCTGCCGTTCCTCCTCAGAGCCCGCAGCGCAGAAGCAATTTCATGCTCGCGGCTTTAAATACGCTCAAATTGAATGACTGGTATTACATTTCATCAGGTTTCTAATTCTCGAATAAAAAAAAAAAGTGTGGGAACCTCGGAGATGACGAGTCCTGACATTCCGCCCGTATCCGAGCCGATACGGATTCAAATGAAATCTCTTCACGCTTTGATTATGAGCTGCTGTGGAAAAAAAAAAAAAAGAAGATATATTTATATATTATAGTGGTACACACCGTGATATCTCTGCAGGAAGCTGATGAGTATCATGACTGCATATAAAATTCACAGATAAACAAAGTAACAGTGTGTTCTAAAAGAAATATGTAAAATGCGTCATTACTCTTTGGTGGCGATTTGGTTTCGCAAGCGCGGCTAATCGTACATTTTATTTTACGTAAAATATCAGTCATGACACAATAAAATTGACTAATCCAAATGATTAGGTTCTCCAAACCTCCCGCTCCCTATTCATCCACTCTCACAACTTTAGTTTCCCATTTCGGCCTGTTCCTGTGGATGTCGCTACTCACAGCTCTGAGCTCAGATTTCATGAAACAAGAACCTAACAAAAGGAAAACGAAGGGAAATAAACTACACTGTAATGTTCTGTAATAGGAAACTAATCAACAACAGTGTGGTGTGATGAAACGGCGATACTGTTACCACCATGAACAGTATTATTTTCCTAGAACAGCATGCTCCCGAGCTGGTTTACTCCTCTTATACCACAGCGACGTACCAATGATTACAATTCTATTTGTTATGGAATGACACGACACGTTTATAATTACATTTAAAGCTCCACTCTTCCTCTTCCTCGTCTTCCTTCCAGATTTATGCTCTCTAGAGGTTTGTCCGTTCTGGGCTACCGTCAACATGGCGGCTCCGTAGAGGCGGACCCGCTCCCTATGTAGATATAAAGGGCTCATTCTAAGCTTACGAAAACACAGCCATTCATAGTTACAGCTAATTATACACTAATGACAAAATACTTACGAATATTATAGTCCATTTCTGCTCATAGATCCCCCTAAATCCTGCATAGTGGACCTATAAAGTTAGGAAATGAAACAAGTTCCTATTATTACTTATGTTATAGCAGCTGTAAACTCAATTTAATGAGACAATAAACAAACAAAGAAACAAAAACGCAGCTTGTCATGTTACCAAGAAACCACAAGGAAGCATAAACTCCTCTGACCTGAAGATGTTGGAAACCTTAACGTTACAGTTTTACCTCTGGCTGTTACAAAGCGCTGACACTGGAGCCTCCTGGCATACATGCCAATAGTACACATTATACTGTAGCGTAATTACTTCAGCCACAACTGTTTAATTAGCCCCAAAAATTACAGCCATGTTTAACGCAGGAATTTCCTTCTTTAGCTTCTGAGCTTCAAAGCTATTGGAAGTTTATGTTACCTAAAGTCTTTGAATATTAAATAAAATGAAATTAATAGAATACATTTGTCTCAGGCTACATTCAGTTATTCGATGATGTGCAGTTTAACTCACAGAGGGATGTACTGTAACATGTAGGAATGTGATGATGGCAGCCATCTTGTCAAACTGAAAGCATTTCTTTTTTCCTTCAGTGTAGTTTAAGTAGCACTGCCGCCCACTAAGCCCCGCCTCCCGAAGCCCTACGGTGGAGTTGCATGTAAAAACCGGAAGTTTACTACACACTCGCTTTTATTTTACTAATTACTTATTATATATGAGATTATAGAACTTAGACATATTTGACTTTTTGGGGGGGTTATTAGCTCCGTGAGGTACAGCCAGGGGGTCCTATTACAGCTGTGGAAACTCAGTATTAGCAAAGCTAGATTTAATATCCAGTTTTAATAATTATTAGCCTCTAGTCAGTTAAATTGAAGCCATTAACTCAAAAAATACACACGCTTATAATTAATGTTATCTTGAAGCTAATGACAGTTTAATAGAAATGTGTGCTGCGAGTGAAAGTTCAGGAATAAAAGCTCTTATGCTGCAATAATAGCGCAAATATTATTATTTATATAAAATGAGCCTAGTTGAACAGCTCTGCAGGAGTGGGGATGTAGTAGCCTACAGTGGTTCTTTAAGTGGGATCTGTGAAGCACAGCCAGGGGGTCCGGGACTTTGCTACGGTGGTGGAACTCACAATGTCACGTCATCAAATGAATTATATTTAGGGGTCCAAGCACCCCAGTCAACTCCGACCTAATGTGCCCAATCAGTGGACATTTCAGGAACAGGACGTCCCACAGCTCCAAAAACACATCATTACATTTTTTTTACTGATGTTCCTGGAATAAATCTATACTTTGGGGCTTTGGATTTTATTTTACAGGTAAAGGGGACCCTGGCTACACGATGCTTAAGAGCTAGATTAGCTCATGGCTGAGGAGTTAAACTCATCCAGGTGGATGGACTGCATGTGAAGTGGAAAATTGTGCAAATCTCATTTAAACTTTATGCAGCAGTGTTGACTACCCGGACTGTCCATGTGGCACCTTGGTTTGTTCACTTCCTGATTAGTTTTGATGACCTTTTCCTCTGTTCCTGCAGGAGCGGATCTATTTTCGAACTGCACGGAGGAGTGTAAGGCGCTGGGCCACTCGGACCGCTGCTGGATGCCCAGCTTCGTGCCCACCGAGTCGCGGCAGGGCGCCGACTACCGCAGCAACCTGCACGTGCCTGGCATGGACGCCGTGCCCGACTCTGAGGTATTTGAGGGTGACGCGTTCACGGGCGACCAGTCATTCTCCACATTCGGCAAAGAGCCGCTCCACACATACCAACACCAACAGCACCTCCAAGCCTCCACGCTAGACACCAGAGAGCTCCATGCGCTCCTGTCTAACTCGCGCACGCCTTACAAAGCCAACTATCTGTGTGAGTATCCGAGAACAGGCAGAGCGCCCACTCGTTCTCTCTCTCTCTCTCTTTCTTCCTCTCTTCCTTTCCCTCCCTCTATCCGACCTGCTCAGAACTAAATTTAGTCACACGGAGCTCCTCCTGTAACCTCTGGCGTGAAGTGCTGTTCGATTTTCCTTCCTAGCCTGCACTCCCTCCTTCCTTCATCACATCCATCCGTTTCCTCCTCATCTCTGCAGTAGGCATGTGCTGCTTTTCTACCAGCTCACGACCATATCGTCGTCATCGTCACCATCCTCCTCATCGTCATGTTTACCTCAAGCTGTCTCAGTTAATACGTTTAAGCTTTGAGATGTAATGGAGTCGTGTTTTAAAAAAACAAACACGAGAACGCCGTCTTTCACAATGATACTTGGGATGTTTATTCAAATTTAGCCAAAACAAGAAAGCCCGATTTCCTTACACTGCCTCCTGAATGGGTCGGACTGCCTCAGGATCACAAACACTTCGCCAAAACACGCTGGACATTTTGGCCTTTATGTTACATTTCTTCAATTGAAAGATGCTTTTATCCAAAATAGCCGATAACTTCGTAATAAAACATAAATATATCGATAAATGAAGATCTGCTAACCAAATGGCTTTAATACGAATACTTCTACACCTATCTCAAACCAACCCAAATGTCATTTTTACAAATTAGACAAGCCTTGTAATAAAGACTTTCTTTACAGGATAAATAGTAGCGAAAATGGAAAAACTGTATTATACAATAAATAAAAATAACTACAAAACATAAGCGCTGAGATTGAAAATACTATTAAGTCTTTTTAGTCATTTAAACTCAAAATATCTAATAAACTAATGAACTAAGAAATAACAATTACTTAAAATGAATCCATCCATTTATTAATATGTTTTGTTTATTATATAAATAATGCTTCTTTTGTCTGGCCGCACATCAGTCGTGCACTCGTCGTGTACATTATCTTTATTTATTAACTTTAACATCCAAACAAATCCTTTCATAAGAAAAGATATGAACTGTAGCTCCGCCCATAACCCTGCCTCTAACCCCGCCCATAACTCCGCCCTAACTTTAACCTGGGTAACATTTTATATGAATTGTTTGAGGGCGGTGTAGCGGTTAGCGTTGTCACCTTGGTCCCGGGTCGACCAATGGCGCCTTTCTGTGTGGAGTTTTCTCCCCCTGCAGGCGTGGGCTTCCTCTGGGAACTCCAGTTTCCTCCCACAGTCCAAAGATTAGGTGCGAGTGTGAACAGTTGTTGGTCACTGTGATGGATCGATGACCTGTCCAGGGCACCCTGCCTTGAGCCCCAAAGTCAGCTGGGATTGGCTAAAGCGTCACTGTGACCCATAATGCATAAGTGGCGCAGAAAATGAATCAATTGTTGCAAATTTGCAGACGATGATGGAAAAAAAAGGAAAAATATTTAAAAATCATTTTTAAACACCTGATTTGATTTAAGCTTTTATACTTTTTTTACATTTGATTTCATTTGATTTTTTTTTATATATTTTTAATTGTGGACTCGGTACCAAAAAATGAAGTCTTAATGAAGTTTCATTAAACTGAGTACATTTTTGAACCACTGCGCCTTTTTTCCCTTTTTCCTTTTAATGACTCATTATTGTTCTGTAATTTTCCTCCACTCAATTGTTTAAGTAACATTTTTAACTTCTTGTTAATGTCTCAGTAGGTTATTCTCATAAGTATACTTTTCATTTTTTTGCATTTCACTGCAGCTTCTGATTAATTCACAGTGTTTAATGAAAATGATGGTTTAAGATGCATAACGGAATAATAAGCTTGGATGTTTAAGAAGTTAAAGTCTGCAAAAAATTAGTATTTAACCAGAAAAAAGCAAAAATGCAGCATATGAATATGAAAAGCAGAGACTGTGTTCGTATATTAAAGCGTCTTTGCTAGCTATGTCGTCACATATTGCTTTATTTTTTTTTTTGCATAAATGATCATCGGCACATGCCGACTTTTCACTTCCCTCCTTTTTCCGTCCCTGATGAATGATAAATATCTCCTCATTTAAATTCACTCATTCAGATCAATGTTCTAGTTTAGCACAAGCATTTATAATCCATGTCATGCTAGCATATTTATAATATATAAATCAATTATTCATTCTCTCTTTTTTTTTTTTTTAACAATAAAACGTTTTATTTATTTATTTAGTTTTTATTACATTTTTTTTATCACTTTTTATTTTTTTCCCCTGCTCTGATCCTGAAAGTAGTTTCGCGTCTTTTCGACCCTGGGAAGATATTCGGGGCTGGATTTTTGTGTGTGTAATGCATTATATTTCGCTTTAGGAATGCGCCTCTTTGAAGAGCGAGAGCATAAAAGGCGGTTTCTCTTCCTCTTTTGAAAGAGGAAGCCGGAGAAAGATCATCCTTTTATCGGTAGATAGTGGAGAGAGCGAGCGCAGAGACACTCGAGATGGACTATTCCCAAAATAACCTGGTGAAAAAATACATATGAGCTAAGACATGAAATAAAACAAAAGCAAAATCAGACCGAGTCGGCGTCGATACAGCTCTCTCACGCACGGACAGGAGACGGGAGTCGTGTGAACAGTCGCTTCACGTGCTTCAAGCGTGACTTGTGCAAAGCTGCCCTACCTGATCGCCCGAGGCTTTGTGATGTTTCGGCTTGTTCGCTTCACAAAAGAGCGTAAACAGATTCGGATTCATGCAGGGAGACAAAGAGGAAGACAAAGAGGATGGATGGATTTGAGATCCACTCTGTATCTCCGTTTAAAACGCCGACCATGGCAGCTTGTGTTTCTATGTGAAACGTACCCTAATTTTATAAAAAAAATATATATATATATTAAACATCGCAGTGCATCAAGTTAATATCAAAGTGTTTGTGTTTATACGTGAAGGACGTAACGTTCCTCGGGTTTATAAACCAATTAACGGCAGCGTATGGAGGCTGATATGGAAGACGCCGTGTTCATAAGTGAAGGAAATAACGCACCTCGGTGTTATTTTAAAAAATAAATAAATAAAAACAGCGTGTAATAAAAACCGAGAATTCCTGAAGGCAAATGTTCTGAGAAGTTTTCTGAACCCAAGATGACTTTAATGACGTAAAACATATTCAAACCAGGAGCAAATTTCCTCAACGTCTTCCCAGCATCGGCGCATCTCAAACTCCCCGAGTGAGACGCTTTCTCACAGGAGATATTGCACTAAAGAGCACGCTGTTTATATCATTTCTTTCTCTCTGCGATAAATAGCACAGATGTTTCACCAGTCGTTCCTTTTCTCTCTTTTTTCCCCTCTTTCTTAAAGTTAATGCGACAAAAACATTTGTTGCGTTACAGACACTGGAGACTCCTTCCATAGATGGTAAATAAACATCCCTTTACAGAAAACGTCACCGCATCGACGATGACACACGGAGTGCGGCGCGCAGCCGTGCACGTCCCTCGGAATGCGCCGTTACTATAGAAACAATGAAGTATCCGTGATTTGAAGTGCATGCCCTGACCAATCCGAGTCTAGAATTCATGGTTATGTCCATACGTGAAAAAGGAGCTTTAATATCTGATAAATCAAATATAAATTGTGATAAACAGAAAACATGACGTGATCATGCGCATCATCCACACTGACCTCTCGACCCTCCTGATGTAAGTCTGAGTCACGGCATTTTACGAAAGCGTCGCCGTCTGGTCACGTGACCGATTTCTGTTTGTGATGAACGAAACGCAATTTACTATTTTTTTGTTTGTTTGTTTGTTTGTTTGTTTACTAGCATTCAATCAAAAAAACTGTTACCTAAATTTAAAAAAAATACTTTTGTCTGTTTGGATTAAAACAGTCGGTGTGCACGAAAGCTTGGTCAGAAAGTAAAAAGAAAACCGGTTTTCTTTAAGGACGCTTTTTACACCTATTAGTCAGATTCTGAGCAAATTTGACACCTTTGGTTCATTTGCTTTGGTTTGTTTTCTCTTTCCAGATAATTAAACAAACAAAAAAGTTGTTCGAGAGGCGCGTAGCGAAGAAAGAAACAAAACGGAACAAAAACTGCCTTCGTTTATCGGGCAGAAATACGACGAAAGACAAAAAGTAGACAAACGTTGACATAAAAATCACTTAACTTACCGAGAAAAGCGACTAAACGTGTTACAGAAATGAGCGGTTTGTGGATCCATCCAGTGTTTGTCGTCTTCTTTTTTTGGTTCATCGGTCCAGAATTTCCAGAACATCACATTTGCAGCTCAATTTACACACAAAAAAGGCAATTTTGATCACAAATAGATGAGAGTTTTCAAACCAAGTGTTTTATTAAATTAACTTTTTTTTAAGACTTTACGCATCTTTGCGTCTCTCGGTAACATGACAAGCTACATCTTGTTACATTTAACAGAGAAAAACGAGAGGCTGGTCAGGCGAGGGATCGACTGTTTATAGCTAAACGCTAACAGGGACTAGCAACTTCAAATGTGTTAAAAAGTAGGACGCCGTTTAGTGAGGAAAAATAAACAATTGCCAACAGATAAAAAATAAATGAATTTAACCAGCTTTGAGTGAAATCGGTAAGAATAACACGAGCTCTTTTCCTATAATGGCGCTTCATGTAGTGAATCCTGGCCTGAGAATCAGATACTGGAATGAAACGCTGATGCGCTGTGGGACGGAGCTGGACGAGGAGCTGTTTAAAATATCAGGAAAGAATGAGAGAAATGTGCATCCTCATGCATATTCATCATGTTCTTATATTTGATGATGTTTTTTGTTCCTGGTGTTATTTTAATGATCGGGTTGAAGAGTACTTTCACGTGTTTTTACGCACTCTGTGTCCTAATCTGCACGTTTCCTCTGGTTTCACAGCGCGGAAAAGGATTTGTTAGCTCCTTCCGTGTGGACATCCCAGAGACGGCGTGATTTTTTGCACAATCGGTCCAACTGTCGGAGAAAAAGAGCATCATGTTTCGAGCATCGAGTCAGACTCTGTTTCCTGAAGTGTGTACACGGAGGGCAGCTGCGGCCCCCCGGGGCCCGAAACAGACATAAAGGCAAAACCGAATTTCAGGAGAGATGCCTGGACGCAAAGACCACACACTTCTCAGCGGGACTGAGACGGATTTAAAAAATTCACACGCGTGAGGACGGGAGGATGAGGACGCTGACGACGCTGACGGACAATCGCTTCTCTTGGATCCTGCGTGTGCCTGTTTACAGCACTACCGTACAAACGAGAAAAAACAACAATGGAGATATTCAACGAGCCCTTTAGATGTTTGTACACACACACACACACACACACACACACACACACACACACACACCACCGGGAAGCCAACTGTACAGGAAACTTTGTGCATTACAAATGCAATATTACTCTTTTAGACATGACTGTTTTTTCTATTTCGTACGTGGGCGTGCGTGTGTGCGTGTGCGGTAAGGTGTTTTTCCCAAAACCTGTACAATTTTTTTTTTTTCTTCTTCCAGAAAGCAGCGTACCGAGCGGAGCTGTCCTCCGTTATTCGTTTTGTTTCGTTTTTATTTGTTTGGTTTCGTTTTTGCTTTGTTTTTTGGAGAGCGGTGGCCTCAATCGTACTCTTCGAAACATTGCGTAGGTTATATCACGTGTGAGAAGTCCAATTGTACTCTTTTAAGCTTCAAAAATAAATATAAATCTATATCTATAAATCTATATATATAATTATCCTTTTTTTTGCAAAGTGTGCTCTCCATATGAGGTTTAGTGTCCCGGGAATCCGTCCATCCTGGGAAGTCGATGTTTGACGACGGAAAGCCTTATCTCCACACTTCACACACCCATCCTTTTACACTTTTGGATATTCATCAGATATTCATGTAAAAAAGGAAAAAAAGAGTAATAATCTAGATTGGAATACATGGTATTTCTGTGTTATTGTAGCCAAAAAAATGTTTTAAAGTGAGAGGCCAAATATGGAAGGTGCACCAAGTGCAAAACACACACACACACACACACACACACACACACCTTACTGCCGAAGGTGACCAATAAACTGACAAGTGTATACTGTAATCTTTAACAGACTCCTGTGTGATTTATTTTATTTTATTATTTTTATTCATGTGTAAAATACATAGTAATTAATAATTATTAATAAATAAAATATACTGTATTTCTTTAAATGTAGTAAAAAAAATCGTTTTAAAATCATGGACTAAACAATCTGTCCCTGGCGATGGAGCTGTGACCTGCGTGTGTGAGTGAAGGAGGCGTGGCCTGCATGTCTGTCATTCATAGCGAAGGAGTCTGTAGTAGCTCAGTGGTTAAGCACATTGAACTAGTGATCGGAAGGTCATGAGTTCAAATCCCACAACCGTCAAGCTGCCGTTGAGCAAGGCCCTTAACCGTCACTGCTCACTTGTATAAAAAAAAAGATGTATGTAAGTCGCTCTGGATAAGGGCATCTGCCAAATGTGGCCTCAGAACCTGTCAGTCTCGGTGAAGGAGGTGTGGCCTCAGTACCTGTCAGTCTCAATTTAGGAGGCGTGGCCTCTGTACCTGTCAGTCTCGGTGAAGGAGGCGTGGCCTCTGTACCTGTCAGTCTCAATTTAGGAGGTGTGGCCTCTGAACCTGTCAGTCTCGGTGAAGGAGGTGTGGCCTCTGTACCTGTCAGTCTCGGTGAAGGAGGAGTGGCCTCTGTACATGTCAGTCTCAATTTAGGAGGTGTGGGCTCTGTACCTGTCAGTCTCAATTTAGGAGGCGTGGCCTCTGTACATGTCAGTCTCAATTTAGGAGGTGTGGCCTCTGTACCTGTCAGTCTCAGTGAAGGGGGTGTGGCCTCTGTACCTGTCAGTCTCAGTGAAGGGGGCGTGGCCTCTGTACCTGTCAGTCTCAGTGAAGGGGGTGTGGCCTCTCTACCCGTCAGTCTCAATTTTGGAGGCGTGGCCTCTGTACCTGTCAGTCTCAATTTTGGAGGCGTGGCCTCTGTACCTGTCAGTCTCAGTGAAGGAGGTGTGGCCTCTGTACCTGTCAATCTCAATTTTGGAGGCGTGGCCTCTGTACCTGTCAGTCTCAATTTAGGAGGCGTGGCCTCTGTACCTGTCGGTCTCGGTGAAGGAGGTGTGGCCTCTGTACCTGTCAGTCTCGGTGAAGGAGGTGTGGCCTCTTTACCTGTCATTTTCGGTGAAGGAGGTGTGGCCTCGGCCTATGTGATTCCTGTTGAAGGAGGCGTGGCCTGTGTGCTCGTTAAGAACATGGATTTAAAGCTGTTTTAATCACCTTTAACTGTACATTTCAGGTCAGATCTTATTAATATTCAGCAACTCGTATTCAGAATAACGAACACACGCCTCTAATTAAAACTGCTGAAGGAGGAAAAAAGCACAAAGCGTTTTCCAGCACATTAAAAAGGTTCAATTGGACTTCATTCTCGCAGAACTGAACTTAATGCAGCGAGGCAGAGAGGAGCACGGCCACGGATTCATATCTCATTTCTCCTAAAATGAAATCCATTATGTCTGACCTCGACTCACATTAATCTCTCTCAGCAACTGGGAGTTTTAATTGCAGCCTGTAGGAGTGGACACGTGAAGCTCGTCAGGGTTTAATTAACAGAATTCAAGGAATAAAGTAGATGAATTAACATCAGACACACGGTGACTTTGAACGCAGCACAGATGCTCAGGGTTCGGTTTAAATAAAGAATCTGGATTTACGGAAACATGTACGCTGTTGAAGTGTTTATTTGAAATCTCCTGCATAAAAACGCACCATGGAGTCTGTTTTGGAATGTTCTTTACCTTTTTTATTATTATTTTTAAAGACTTTTACACAGAAATGTGCAGAAAGTGTATAAGTACATCAAGAAACATTGTGACTTTCTGGAAACAGTTTGAGATCTTGATTGCTATGTTTAGAAACATCCTTTCTTTCTTGTTTTTCCTTTTTTTTTTTTTTTTTGCTTACTCAGTATTAGGGCCACAGTCAAAGCAAGAAGGTCCTCAATGACAATTAAATTAGCCAAAATATTTTAAAAAATAAGTTTTCATATTTGTGTACAATAATCTCTAGTGTGTAGAGGCTAAACATTTAAACATGTAAATAAAATTTACAGACAGAGCAAGTATCAAGTGTTTGATAATATTTTTCCTAATAATCTGATTTTTTTATTTTTTTTAATTTATTAATATATATTTTTTTATTTAGTACACATAGAGGGGTCCGACAGCACCAGTGAAAGTGCCTCTGTTTGGTGTCATTTAAAATAAATGTTTTCATTACAATTAATATTATTAGCAACAACTTGTATGAAAAGTAGAATCTTAAATATATTTACATAAATTTCAGACTTTCTTAGTATTCGGTACGTCCCCTTTCTGCTTTACTGACAGTGTGCACTCGAGCTGCCATGAAGTCCACATGTTTCTGTGAAACCTGATGATTCCTGTTATGCCGAGATCAGACTACATGATATTTTTGTCTTTCCCGACCAATCATGGTTCATGTCGTCGGGGAGGAGGGTCAAGAAACTGTCAATCATGGCTACAGAAGGAACATCAAGGAACACGTCGTAGCAGTTGGCAA
>JAQMYM010000002.1:2085396-2110520 GCA_030014255.1 Parauchenoglanis ngamensis
ATCACTGATAAAGAATCTCTGAGCTCCATTTTGCAGTTACTGAAGATGACTGAATGAATGATGTTCATTTTCTAACACATCTTTTCCTGAAGCCCTGTCACTCGTCACTTCACTGTCATTCATAAGCATTAAAACAAACACCATTTAAACTGGGTTTAGGACGAGATCAAATGCAGTTTGGTTGTGTTTCTGGTATAAACACCTGGAATGAACTTGCAATAAAAATGACCTTGTTATTTTCTTTAACAGCTCAAACTGATGAAAAGAGAATGGAGAATGCAGTCATAGAGGAGTGAGCAAAGTCCATGTATAACAAGAGGATGCAATGCTGTTTTCTTGAAGGTTATTTTAAGGAATTTTATATTAATACTGTTGTGTTGCTTTAATGTTATGCTGTTAATAGCAGAGTATCTTACAGACTGCTTTGTAGTTCTGACTCAGTTTGCTTAGCTAAAGCCTGCAAATGTTGCTAATGCAAAGTACTGAATAAAAATAAACAAATTAAATATCCTTAAAAAGCTAATATTTTGATGCAGTGTGAGGATTGGGGTGTGTTTTTTATATTTTGTTTGACTTTCTAAGCTATGTAAACTTTAATTATAGCTGTGTGAGGAGATTTGTAGTTGGAGTGGTTAGTTTTTAGAAAATAAATGCATCATTGACAATTCACTGATTTAAACCTGCTTGCAGTAATTGTATCACATGGTGTACAAGAAAACTCTGAACAACTTCTGTTCTTTTTAAATATCGGCATTTGTTTTTTGTATTTTTATACAACCATGTATCAGTACTAAAAGATTTATTGTACAAAATAAAAATAATAACAATTAACCCAAACAGTGTGTACTTTATTTCTGTTGCTAAAAGCAGATAACTGGATCCTGCAGTAATATTCAATGTAAGTAGAGGACCTCAGTGCAGTAAAGTTCAGGAGTAAATGAGGAATCAAACAGAAGTGTTATTACTTTTACTGCATGTCTACACACTGCTACACTGATGTACAGGACTAACATAACACTGAAAATGGCCAAAACACATGTATTTATTTTGTGTATTAATGTGTATATTTTAGGTTTTGTTAAATGTACGAGCCAATGAGAGCATAGCGTGAGGTCAAGGTTAACAGGAAGTGGAAGGGAGAAAAAAGAATGAGAAGTAGAATACGCAGGAGAGAACAAGTATCACAGCGAGTGTACTTGAAAATTCCACCATGTTAGTAGGTGTAAGTGGTCGGCTAGATCACTATAAGTGACTATACTGGTGGTAAACTCTGTCTGTGTTTTAGTAGAATTTCAGATAGAAGTTTAAGTGCTTTGAGAACATAGCCAAAATTTCCGGTAAGCTAGCTGCATGGTAGCTAGTCATGGCTGTGCTTGGACTGAGCTAACTGTTCACGGACCGCCGACAACGACGATAGCGCGGAGTTTCCAAGACACGGAGGACACGGACTTCGACCAACTTCGTAGCTGGGACTTAGTAAACATCGTGGATTACCTTTGCTGAGGGATTCTACTTTTCCTCACTATTTTGGATTCCTGCGCGCGTGATCCACTTGCCTCGTGAAGGTGGTGAAGCAGCCATTTGTGTTTGAGGCTATCATGCACACGAGCGACGTACAGGACTGCAACATTTTGAGTTGGGTTGAACATTTTAGTTATTATTGCTGGCATTAGGGCTTTAGCGTTTAAGGTTTTGAGTTCATTAACAGGAATTTTTATGTTTCTGGAACTTTTGTATTGAAATACTGATTTGCAGTGAATGCAAAGACTTTTGTATTAACTACTAATTGAATATTGATCTGAGTAAAGGGTAAATGATTTTGTACATATTGGAGTGTGAATTTTCCTATTGAGATTTAGCTAGAGTTAAAGGTTGAAGTTTGCATAGGCTAATAGATATTTCCTGTTAAATGTAAATACTTTAAAGACTGAGAACCCAGGGTAGCTACCCCAGCTATTGCCAGGAGGGCAAAGGGGCGCTACACGTCTATTGGAGAGGAGGCGCTGGGAGGACGAGAGCCCTGAAGAGGAGAATAGCAGAGAAAGCAGCTGAAGGTCCCTCCCAGCGTGACGTCACTTAGCTTTAAGTGGAGTCTGTTGGACAAGCAGGGCAAAAAGAGGTTACGCTGAGCCATACTCAACTCAAACCGCCGCGAGCGCTCCCTTATATACTCTGGCAACTTCCCCAGAGGGTAGATTTGGGCAGTGGTAGCTCAGTGGTTAAGACATTGGACTAGTGATCGGAAGGTCGTGAGTTCAACTCCCAGGACTGCCAAGCTGTCACTGATGGGCCCTTGAGCAAGGCCCTTAACCCTCAACTGCTCAGTTGTATAAATGAGATATATGTAAGTCGCTCTGGATAAGGGCGTCTGCCAAATGACATAAATGTAAATGTAACTTGCATGGTTAATAGGTCATTCTTTGGCCACACACACACACACACACACATTCACTTCAAAGCACTTGCAAGTTCTTGAGAAAAGGAGTGATTGAAATGTTAAGTGTTTAAATGTAATCAACAGGAGTTCAAACAGCCAAATGGGATTTTTTTTACCTGCTTAATAGTGACAGAAACAGAGAGGTGCTAACGCTAATTAACCTCCTGCCGCTTAGTTTATTTGTCTGTCTTAAGTGAGAGAGTGGTGGAAATCACTTCTCTGTCTGTGTGTGTGTGTGTGTGTGTGTGTGTGTGTGTGTGTGTAAACCCATGCGGGTCAAGCTGAAATGCCACCTGGGTGCTAATGAGTGAGTAATTAGAGTCTGGCACATGCACAGACAGCTACACCTCGGTGCTAAGGACCCCAGCCACCATATGCTGTAGCAGTTGGAAGAGCAACTTGCCAAAAAGTAGAGAAGAAAATGCAACAAAGTATGTGAGAGAAAGAAAAACACAACCTCTTTGACGGGAATTTTACGTAAAAATCACACACACTTCCCACGTGATGACATCGGACCTCGTCTGTCGAACTGGATACGGACGGATTTATTATTGTTTAATATCACGAACAGATTTTTTATTTTTTAGAAGTGTTTACACAAGAAATGGAAATTCGTGAAAATGTTCGTATGTTACGTTTCGTTCCCGAGTTTGTGTAACGTTAGGCAAAAGTCAATAGTGTGACGCTTGATTGTACTCAAATCATATAATAAGATGCAATGAGTCACTGCAGTTTATAAGCGGGTCATCGAGTTTTATAACACTTATTTGTTTCAAAGCGGACAAAAGTAACGGCGCCCTGTAAAAGGAGGAAAAGTAAGTGTCTGTCTGTGGTCGCTCGCTGTCATGGCCAAGCTGTGGTTCTGGAAAAGTTTAACGCATGCTGCATTTAGTTTAGTCTTTCACCATTTGCTCAGCGTTTTATCGTTTTTGGGTCTTTAGACTTTTATGGAGATCAGTAGCCGTGGCATGGTGTGAATGTGAAGATTTTTGGTAATTTATGGCTGGTTGATGTTTCTCAGTATACGCACATAAAGATAAATAAAATTAGACACTTTTGTAAATCTGGTTTGAATTCTTATCTCAGAAAACATCTTGATAAATGAGGTCCATTGTGGGCTACATGTGCAAAAGAATGACTCACATATAAAAATTACATGAAAATAAATTAATTGTGTGAAAAAAAAAATTAACATGATAAATATACAATGTTATATATATATATAGAAATTATGTAAAAATCACATTAAAATTAAGTGAATTGTGGAAACAAATTGCAAATGAATCGTATAATCGTGAATGAATCGTATATAAATATCATGATAAAAATAAATGAATCGTATGGAAAAATATCGCACGCGAAAATAATGAATTGTGTAAAAATACGAAACAATTGTCAAAACTAAAATGGCGTCCATATTTGAAAATAAATGGCTCATAAAAAAATAAAGGAAAAATATATATATCATAAGACTACTGAAGCTAGTGTATTTTTTTCTTAACATAATAAATGAAAAATAAAGAAAGTAAGAAACCAGATTCATTACTTGTGAAAAATCTGTGAAACATGTGACTTTTCTTTGAAGTGAACTACACAACGTGACACAGATGATATATGGAGTCAAACTCGGCCTTTCGTGACCTTGAATTCAAAACACCTAACATAAAATGTGAGTAATATGGTTAAGTGCGATGGACGTAAACGGTGTAATTTGTTAAGTGCCAGATCTATTCAGTCGTGTGTAACGTGATCCCTCAGGAATCCCGAGCCTCCACAAAGAGACAAGGGTGTGTTTGTAAAGGGCCAGGTAACACGAGAAGACGGAGCCGTTTGAATTCGCCTTTTTCCCTGACTGAATTGTCCTCACACGCTTCACTGTTGTTTTTTTTCTCCCTAAGCATGGCAGCGCCTACAAAACGAATCTCTCACAGCCCTTGGGGTTATGAAAAAAAATAAATAAATAAATAAAATAAATAAATAAAAAAGCACCAACACCATACGTTCCTATCTGTGCTTTCAGCAATTGTTGCTTGATGGTGAGCAAATAAGCAGATGCTAGATGAAGACACCAAATGTTAGAGAATATTCAAGAGGATTTGTGTGTCAATGTGTTAAATGCTGAGGGAAAAAAAAAGAAAAAAAGGACTAGCGAGAGTTGGCTTTCATGAACTATCAGTGAGTCAGACGTCAATTCTGGGTGACCTTTGCACCATTTGTAGGAGATAGGAGAGTGTAAACCAAACAAACAGGCACTCAGACATGCGCACACACACACACACACACACACACACACACACACACACACACACACAGCCATCTGGTCCTTGTTCTGCTTGTCAGGGTGATGCGTGACCACAAACAAACAGTCAGCACAGAGAGGAGGGTGGATTTGCCCCGACCGCCATTTGGCTCCTTGATTTTTACATTTTTACTCCTCTCTAAAACACAATCCAAGCAGGAAATGAGCCCGACGGGCTTCAGATAACTCTTTAAAAATCAAAAGTGGCATTTCAGAGCTTTTTCTTCCTCACTCTTCGTGTTAAAACCACAGTAAATGTAGAAAAATTTTCATTTTTGTTTTGCTTATATTTCATCATTTACTGGAAAATTATAACTTTTTTGTGTGCAAGGTTTGAGTTTGTCCAATTAAATGCGCTCTATAATGTTTATGCCCTGCCCCTGGGGGTGTTTCGCGCTCTAAAGAAGAGCGTTATTGGCAGTAAACATTGTTCAACGGCATGCTCTTGGCTGTGTGTTTTTCCGTACACTATTCCCGTTTCCAACCATCGCTCCATGGAGTAAAAGTAAACGATTGCAGTTCATTTGGAAGCTGCGACTTTTCAGAAGAATCTTTTAACCGTTTAAGTGCCAGAATGTCACTACGTCATACTGACGTATAAAGAGATTCCATGTCCAGTGTCATGATTTGTAAAAGGACGATACTGAGACGGAAATCAGTCGGTCATTTTAACACGCCAAATAGAGCAAATCCCGAGCCATTACGCTAATCTCTGATCACTAAGCTGATTTCGAGGACCGTCATGCTAATCGCGGTGTTTCCTTTCTTCGACATAAGCTTTATTAGAGGAGCAGGGTTCCTGTCGCACGCTAAAGCAGGTAAAGGAAAACTCCACGTTCTCCAGAGACGACCGGATCGATGTTATCGGCCACGGTGTTTTGCGAAGCTCTGCCAGCTGTGTCGCGGTCATTAGCAGCAGTGATTTGTGCGACACATCAGAAGTTGTAGCCGAGACTCCTTATTGACATCTCCTCATGTCCCTTTATGCAGAGATCTCCAGAGGGAAAGCCATTTATTACTAAAGCAAGCCATGGCTAAAGTCAGGCCATATTTCTCTCAGTGTGAAAAAACCCCAGAATCATGCATTTATTTTGCTCTGTGCAGCAGTAAGGGGTTTGGTGAGAGATGTAAGTGCCATCGCTGACAAAACAGCAAATCTCCAATCAACTTTACGACACCGAATGGGATCTTAGGGATAATATTGTGGATGCACTGCTAAAAAGTTTATTACTGTCTTAGAACCTTTGTCTTTAATATTCAGGAATGTGACACGTGCCCCAGTTCCATATATTTTAATAACTTATCAGGACGCTGTTGAATTCTTTATCCTGATTGGTCAGAAAGAAGGTGTTGATTGATTTTCTAGTGCAGGTACAAAATCACAGGTTTACATTAATGCACTCTTTCTGATACACTATCGTTTCTATAGTGACAGCATTCACAGAGACTTGTACGCTTCGCATGAACGGATTTTTTTTTTTTAAGTAAAAAAAAAAATTACGTAAAGTGCACGTCTCCTCCAGGAGGCGCTGTCGCATGAAACACCAGAATCTGCTGACTTTTCACACTTTTCGCCATGACGTGTAGTTACATTGTAGAGAGGTCCACGTCAGGTTGTGGCGTACTCGTGCGTGGCTATACAGCGTAGATTCGACGCAGAAGTACACACTGGCCTTCACGCCGCCGCACAGAGTGGTTTATTCCTTACGTTTGGTCAGAAAACGTTTACTCTGGACTGAAAATGGAGCTGAAATGGCATCTTAATGGTCTCTTTTACTTCCCTGTAATCTGAGCTGAGTGATGTTAAACGTAAAAGTGCGTAAATGTAGAGAAAAATATAATGTGTCCCTGTTAATTAAATTTTAAAAAATGTAATAGTTGGAAAACTGCTGAGAAATAAGAGGAAATAATGAAATTCAGTGTTGTAACAGGAACTCGGCTTCATCACGCTGCCCTGTTGTTGATTATTTTCCTATAATAACACAACCTGAAGTGCAGAAAATCAATGGTTAAGGATCTTTTTGCCCCTCAAGCCGCTCTCTGGAACTCCTGCCATATGAAACCACAAACCTTTGGTCTCTTCCCTGTATGTACGGAGTAATAGATCACTTGCCAAGGATAAAATCTACGTGTATTAAACATTGATAGGTTTTGGAGTTCTCTTCTGACTGCTGCTTTTGTGTTGCGTCGGTGTAACGGGGGAGATGGAATTTAGCGAACCAATCAAAAGGACAGCAAAGTCCTTATCCTAGAGATAACAGTAACAGCCATGACTTTTGAGATGCTAATCAAAATGGAAATAAGCACAGATAAGAGCAAAGATTGAGCCATGCAGCCAGACGTGTGTTGTGAAGTGTTTGTATGGGCATGTTTTTATGATTTAGTGGGGACCAAGGACAGGAACAGCTGAGAGTTTTGACATTGTAGGGACATTTTGCATCTCCCCATGAGGAAAGTGTGCACTAAAACTGCTTTGTGTGTATGTGTGTGTGTGTGTGTGTGTGTTTCTTTCACAAAAAACCTGCAACTAATATTTTTTTAAAAATGAAAAGGTTTACTTTTGGTTCCTGGGGTTAAGTTTCGGGTTAGATTTTGGTGTAATGTAACGTTTATTAGCTGTGCTAATAATTGTGTTAATGGACAATGGAAGGTCCTCGTAACAATTGTGTGACAAAGTGTGTGTGCATGCACATGTTATTATACCCTTATAAGTACCAAATGTCCTCACAAGTACAGTAAAATCTGACAATTTTGGCCTTGAGTAGACATTTGGTTGGTCCTCACAAGGACAGTGTTTTTTATTTAAACAAAAACAAGAAAAAATAAAAGAGCCAAAATGTTTTCTTGACCGAAATTAAACTTAGAGTTAGATTTAGGTGCAGACGTCGAATGAATTAGCTGTATTAATAATTATCTCAATGGAAGGTCCTCACAAGGATAGTAAGATGGACGTGTGTGTGTGTGCGCATTTTTGTTTATATTGGTGGGGACCAGCCAAATGTCTTCATAATGAATTATACATATATTGTTGTGTATTTTGACTTGTGGGGACATTTGCCTGGTATACACACACACACACACACACACAATAAAAATTCCTGTCTCCAGCACACACCACCCATCAGATCTTAGCGGTTTGGAGAGACGGCTCCGTCTTCAATAGATTAATGGATCCTCATTGGCATTCCTCAGGGTTCACTTTGAGGACCTGTGCTGTTTTTAGCATGAATCACTGCAGGACCTCGAGGGAGATTTCAGCACATAGTTATTTTTTAGTTTGCTGCAACATAATCCAAATCTCAATGAGTGCTGATGAAGAAATCAAGCTGCCAGAACTGTAAGCACGTCTTGGAAAAACTTCAGATGAATCGGATACCTTGCTCTTTTTTTCTTTTTTTGGGGAATAAAACCCCTTTGGACAGCAATTCCCTTCAGCTTCGCTGCTTAATCTGGTTGATTCTCCCAATAAGGCTCAAATTTGTGATCGTACACCAATCAACGAGAACTGCTGCAGCAGAATTGTTTGATAGCGTTCTCAGAACCAGGTCTCGGGGGAGGTAGTGTGGTATTCGGTGGTATGTTGGTGGATTGGAAGAGCATAAAATTAAATCACAGCTTCCAGACAGAAAGTTTACTGTGCAGGACTTTAATCAAATCACGAAGAAAGATCTGCAGAAGCACATATACATACTGTGCTATTTAGCGCTTACAACTGTTTAACTATTAAAAAAAAAAAAACACCTCAGGCAAGAATATCTTATTTTGTACAAGGTTACTTCTCCGCCTTTTGCTCTTAAATGAGTTGAAAGTAAAAGTTTTTAACCATAGAATTAGCAAATATACTACATGCAGCTAACTAGCATTGATGCTACAGGAATGAGGACTTTAGGAACATTCTGATCCCTTAATAAGTTTTATTTATTATATGTTCACTTTGAATCTATATCATAAATGGAGAAAATAAAGACAAAACAATGAGAGAGCATACGTTTATTAGTCACTCAGTCATCAGGAAATTAGGATGATGCAACTTCCTGTTGACTCATGGGGTGAATGGGTAAAGGCTAAGCGAATGAACAAAAATTGACATTTTTCATAAGCAGTAATGGATTTCTTGTGTAAAAGCATGAGATTTTAAACAAATTCATACGTTAATAGAAAAATAAATTATGATTTTTTTAAAATGCTTTAATGAGTCTATTTCACTGTGAAGTGTGGATATTGTGGGCTGGGTTAGACAAAGTGCTGCAGATTTAATTTATATACAGCACTTACTTTTAAGTCTAACGTAAAGTCTGAAAATCTAAAAATAGCAGGGGCTCGGATTACGCGGCTGCTCTGCGTCGGGGATATCTGACAGTTTAAAATAATCACAGTCCAATATTCATGCCACATCCTTTATTAAGACGTGTATGCACTCACACACATAAAGGTCTGATGGTCAGATTAATCCACTTCAGGAGAAACCATTATTGCAAGAACAATTGGTGTGTCTATCCGTGTGGAGTGGTCATCCATCACTGTCACAGGAACTTATTAAGCCAACCCTAGAAGGGCTCCTCATTTAGGCTTCAACCAAACTCTGATAGGCGTTCGCACATTTTGCATGTGATATTTCTATCATGTCCTGTTGTTCATGGCCTATCACAAGAAGCCATAACAATGGACAAAGGAAATCAATTTATGCATCACGTTGATGCAAGCCGGTGCAAGCCAGTTCTCATTTTTTCTCTCATCGATCATCTGTTTTGGAAATACCAGAGCTTATCGGAGTCATTTGGAAACATTTGGGTTTTGCACTCTGTGACAAGATGCATCGATTCCGATACCGGTACCCATGCAAATGCTAAAAAAATGCACTTTTGAGTTAAAAATGCTATCATAGCAACATCTGATAACATGTGACACAATGTCATGTAAGCCTAGACGAAACAATATGGCAATCATATCAAAGTAGACAGCAAAGTGTGTGACAATATCATGAGGAACCACAATAGCTTCCTACATTACCTGATAAAACATCCTACACGGAACGTAATACGAGGAATGATGAGTGAAAATAATAAACATGTTCCAGCAGGAGGTTCTTGATGATCAGTTGTTATCGGTTATTGACGATAAAATATAGTTTACTTACAACTGTGAAGCAACTGCAACCCTGGTTGATCCAAGGTAACTAACATAGCTAGCTAATGTGCTTCATTTAAAATGAACTTAATGTTATAAGGAACAAGCCTTGTAGCATAGCCTAGTAAATACGCACTTGGAATGACCGCTGTTTAATCCTAGGAAACATAAACAGAGTTAAACAAGATGTCCCGTGATGTGATGGGGTGATTAATGTACCAAGACTTTTGGTATCAGTGTCGAAAACTAGTATCCTATTTGTGACATTTTTTTTAATTCACAAGCCACATGCCAGCCTTCATCAAGTGGTAATTAGTGGCATGAGTTGCTGCCTACATGCCAAGTGACCGTCTGTAAGTGACTCAGAGCGACAGCAAGAAGAACTCCGAGTTCTCCACATGGCTAGATCTCAAGCACTAAAACTTACAAGCGTTCCCAAATGCAATTTTTTTAAAGGTCAGGGATGGAGGCAGCATTAGCTTCTGTGATGCTTTAGTGGTTAACAAGGATTAAATGGAAATTCACCACTTTGAATCCCTTTAATCATTATAGCATGTGGCACATTTGTAAAAACTAGCACAAGTTTAGAGGGAAGTTACAAATTGGTTAAACTTTGGCAGTTTGAAGAACCATTTCAGTTTCCACTTTAATTATGTAATGTGGAATACTTATAATGAGAGCTGTAGCTTATAATGATGAACGACACGCACCAACATGCGCCAGCTGAAGTTTTTGATGAAATGTACAGCAAGTAGGGCAAATTTCCCGATTTCCAGTTAAGTGGCAGGAAAGAATGGGATCTTCAGCCAGTTACAATAAATCAACCAATCACCTGTCAGGTAAGCAGGCAGGCAGCATATGCAAAAGCAGGGAAGTTTATTTAAGTAGGCAAACAAAGTCCAAAACATGAGGCAAAAGTCAAGTTCATATATAGGCAATGGTCATAATACATGGCAAACAGGTACATCAAAGCCAAGGCTATGGCTATGGCTTTGGAAAATAGTATTCCAAAAAAACAGGTAAACAAAGAGCATGAACAAAGGCTGGTGTTAACTACAAACAGCTTAATACTACGCTACAAACCAAACAAACAAAGGAACGTAAATAGCATGACTGTGAATACAACCTAACTCAAAACAGGTGCAACCAATCAATAAGTAGAGGCCTGTGAGTGCAAAAGTGCAGAGGAGTGCTGAGAGTTGCAGTCCTCAGCCGCCTCGTTCAGAGGGAAACAGAGTCCGTGGAGTGCTGAGACATGGAGACAGAGGTGATGTGACACTCACGTAGCACTCGTATCTTTTATTTTATAATGGCGTCATCCTCAGGAGGCAGTGGTAGCTCAGAGGTTAAGGTATTTAGGCTACTGAAGAGTAAATCGAATGCTACATTTGTATACATTGGAAGTGGAAAGCCAGAGACCAGAATTATGTCATTCTTGACCTTCAAGCATTAGAACTACAACGTGGGAAAAAAAACAAAACATGGACGCCTCCTTTAGAGTGTATATAAGTAGTTGTAGCAGTATGCACAGCAGATTGTGGAGGGATGTCAAAAATAAATAATTGTATGTACATAAGTGTGGGTTTTACACAGAATGACACTTCAGAATGATTTGACATTACTTGATGAACTCTGAGGAACTTCAAGTTGAGTCCATCCTGAGTTTCCAGGTAGGAATTTCAAGTTGAGGGGGCGTTTTCTTTATTGTTTGTTTGAGAGGTCAGGAATTACAAGATATGACCTCAAGTCAAATGCAGCAAAATACCAGAATCTTCAATCGTAAGCACCTTTAGGTCCTTGACCCTTGGCCCTTAACTGCTCAGCGGTATCGCTTTGATAAAAACAGCAAAATGATGAAAATATAATGTTACTTAAGTGAAATGAAATGAAAACGGATGCTCATTAGTATTTTTTATAAAATTCTCATGAAATAACGTTGGTAAACTAGTAAGTATGATTTTGAAAATGTAAGACAAAATTCTTCCCCTCACTTCAGGTCATTCCCAGTTTTCCCAACTCCCAACACTGGACAATGCAAGCATTAAATATCCACTAAACTCTTAAAGAACCTTATTTTACCAAACGTTTGTCTACTGACTGGGTTAGTGTTTGGTACAAACTCCGAATTATTGCTCCTGTTTAATACCTAGAACCTGACATGTGTTTAAGCTTTAGCTGGTACTTGTTATACTCTTAGAAATAAAAGGTTCTTTGAAAGGTTCTTTAAGGGTTTGTTGGAAAAATAAAGGTTCCTCGTGAAAGCACTTTTCTGACAACTCTTTTCTCTGAATGGTTAGCCTTTAAAGGTTTCTCTAAAAGGCCAATCAAAGAACACTTAAAGGTCCCAAGTTTTCTAAGAGTGGGTGTGCTAATTGTTTTTCCTGAGATTGGCGGGTAGCTGACTGATGAGGTCGTCTCTGTTAAGGCGGTTTTACACTGTATTTTGTTGTCACAGACAAACAATACATATTCATGGGTGTGAGTTGAGCTCAGCAGTCTTCGAATGCATAACGTGACATTCCCGTATTCTGGGCGGACAATTTCAGGATGACGCCAAACTCATGAGATGGCTACAAGTGATGGCAAAACTAACAAAAGGTGTGAATGGACAGATAAATCTCCTTGTTACCTCAAGCTCATTTTGTACAACATTGGTGATTTCTGGTTAGCGCTGATGGATGCGCTAAAAATTGAATTTTTTTTTTTCATCTTTAATCACAGATCTATCATAAGAGGCTTTTCATTGTATAATGTTATAGAATTCAGACAAGATTTTATCATCAAGATTTTGTACAGTGACCCATCAGGATATGCAGGCGATACTACCACTTTACTAGTTGACTAGTTGGGCCACTCCTGTAACAAACAAAACAAACAAACAAACAAACACTTGAATACATAGCATTCCAGCTAACTAATTTTAAACTGAATGAAACCGTGTTTCAAATCCGGCACAAAATGGCCCAAAGCTACAAAGCTTACCCGTTAATAAAATTCTAATCTAAACACTATGACAAAATCTTAAGTACAAAAAAAACCCAAACACGTACTGCGGTTTGCAGTAGAAAATGTAAACCCAGCAGTGCCGCCGTTATCGACGCCGCTCTCAGACGTTGAGATTAGAGTTTGAATAAACACCTGCAGAAAAACGCCATTCTTTGAAATCTCCAAAAGCAAACCGAGGTACAGTCTCCTTGTTGTGAATGCCGTGCAGCTTCACAGCCATTCTTTTTTTCAATCTAATTATACTCAAGGTGACTCAAGAGAGTTTAGCTCGCCCAAGTATTAGTCCCTGTTAATCTTTTATAAGCTGCACATTGATTCGACCCTGATGTTGCGTTAGTGGTTATATCGGGATGTACATGTGTACGCTCCTGTCGAGTGTTTATGATGGAAATAAGCTGATAATGAGATGGGTTTGTTATTGTCGTGTGTGAGTGTATATGAGAATGCGCAAGCAGGCATTCATCTCTTTCAGTCTAAGAAGCAGTTTGTGAATTAAAGCTGTAGCCATTATGATGATCTATTAGCATTACCAAGCATTAGAGTATTGAAAACGTGTTTACACCGCAAGCTATTTTAATCCTACATAAGCAACGAAATTAAGGATCTGCTTTCTAGGTTTTGAGTAATGAAACGGAGAACACGGGAGAGCAGGAGGTCGATAGCGGCGCTGCCTCGCTAATCCCATTCTCCTCTTTCTCCTTTGTGCTTTTTTTTATGGAGAGGCTTCCTGCTGTAGTCGGGGTAGGAGTCAGTGCGTTTGATGAAGAGCACGAGCAGGGTGCTTGGCACATCTACAGGCCACACACAGCGCTGTCTCCTAGGCATGGAGAGAGAAAGAGACCGGGTGCCCCGGAGACAGCTCATCCATTTATCTCTCCTGCCACTTGCTACAGCTACAGCCCTGTTTCTCTGATTATAACCCAAACCCAAAAATAAGGCAGGTGAAGAGGGTAGCTTCACATCCTCACAGCGCCAGGATTCCGGGGTTGATCCCGAGCTCAGGCAAGTGTGTGTGTGTGTTTCACGGCATCCTCATATCCATGTTAGTTTCTTTTAGGTTTTCAGATTTGGTGTTGGCATCTTATCCAGACCGTTTTCCCGCTTTACACCCAGCGTTCCATAGGACATTCTCATGATCCAGAGTTCCTGGTTCAATCCTGAGCTCTGATTGGGTTACCATCTGCGCAGTGTTTTTTTCATTTTCCTCATATCCATATTGACTTCATCCAGGTTTTCTGGTTTCTTCAGATCTTTCCAAAAACATCGAAACAGATGTGAATGAAACTGTATTTCTCTCGCATACAGTGTTCCAGGGAATGGTCTCCAAATAGAGAATTCCAAATCTCATCCTGAACTCTGGTTCCTGTATGTGTGGAGTTTCATGTTTTCCTTATAATCAAATTGACTTCCTGCAGGTTTTCTGGTTTCCTCCAACATTTCCAAAAAACAGGTATGAATGAGTGTGTATGTGTGTGTAACATCTTTTCCTAGATGTATTCCCACCTCACACCCAGTGATCCCTGGATAGCCTCTAGAATTATGGTTCATGCTTCAATGTTGAGCTCGGGTTGATGTCTGAGCTGTATGTTTTCCTTGTATCTGTATTTTTTTAATTTAGTTCTACAGTTTCTTCCCACCTTTCCAAAAATCGGAGGCAGGTGTGAATGAGTGAATGTGTGCGGCATCTTATCCAGACAGTATTCCCTTCTCATGTCCAGTGTTCCTAGGATTGGGAAAAGTTTCGGATCAGCTGCAACCCTGGCTGGGATAAATTGGATTCTGTAGGTCCATGGTTCTCACAGTGGGGTCCGGGGATCCGTGACGTTCATTCCTTCATTCATTTATCGTCTTCAGGTTGAAAAAAATATTATAAATAAATACCCTAAAAAGTTACTGTACACAGTTATTATATTGTATACAGTTGTTGTGTTGTATTGTAAAGGACGCACCTAATAAGTGAATAGTTAGATGACGTTTATCAAATAAATATGAAGGTGTCTTTGGATGTTTTTTTTTCAAGGATCTCTGAATGTGAAAAGTTTAAAACCTCCTGCTATAGATGAATAAAGGAATAAATAAACCTAAATGTCTTGTCTCCGTTCAGCAAAAATGTTTCATTTTAATGCCATTACTGTAGTCACTAATCCCGGACTAAGCTGAGTAAATAATTGCTAAAACGTGACTAAAGCTATAAAATGACAAAAGATGAAATACATATTAGTGACACTTGTTGGAAAATATTACAAACTGAGACAGACCTCTTCAATGCAGTTTCATTTCTTTCTGAGTCAATACTAACAAACGGACAAGAATGGGGGGAAAAGTGCTTATGTTTAACCGAATCAGGAAAACGCAGGTGTTTTGCGAGCACCTGCATGAGAATAAACGTCTTCCTGTTTCACCTGTGTCTCCTCTTTGATTCCTCCACACCTCCTTTTAGCTCTGCCTGCCTGGTCGGATTTGTTTGTTTTCTTTTTTTCTTTCTTTTTTTTTCAAAAATGCCACCCTCATCTTTTTTGATCACCGACTCCATCTCCTCTCCTGGTGTCTGCATGTGAAGGTGCGCTGATGGATATCAGGCTCATCCGCATCGAGCACGCTCATCCATCCTCGCCCATCCTGTGTAACGTTCTCTCCTTCTTATCACAGGAGGCAGGTGAGAGCGCTGGCCAAACAGCACGCATCATTACCTGCGTGAGTAACGTCTCGCAATGCTGGAGCTCACAGCCACGAACGAATCATAACAAATAATAAACGCTTGCGTCTCACAGCCAGCTAACAGCAGATCACACAGATAGCTCACATAAGGGAGATGTTATGGCATGGAAACACTATGCCTCGGGCTGGAAACATACCTGATTAAAAAAAGAGCAAAACTGTTAAGTCGAATAATATGTCGGTGTAATAATACAATAATAAACTTTATTTACAGAGCACTTTTCAGACATGCAGTATCTCAAAGTGCTGTAAAGTTAGTAGTAAAAATTAAATCAAAATAATTATAAACGTAATGTAATAGAATGCACAAGGACAAAATACAAAATTAGTGAAGTGCAAAAATAAGTGTGAGGAAAGATAAAATCTAATAAAATACAATCATTTAACTGTAGAATTATATGTATGGTAGAATACAATACATAAAATATGATTAGATTTATTCTGGAATGTTTATATTTTATGCATAATTTCTATTTCCAATAAAATAAAATAACGACTATATACTAGGGAATAAATAGAATAAGGAAAAGTATTTTTTAAAATGTTCACATTATATATATATATATATATATATATATATATACATACTGTATATATACACATACATACATAAACAGGCCAGAAATACTTAAAAGACAAAAGTAAAAATGTAACTGGCTGGTTTTCAATATTTTAGAGCTTTTATTGTATAATATATTTTATAGTAACACATTATTTAGCTACAAAGGCTGAAACTGTTGGTTTTGAAGAAAACATATCAGGTCTATCTTTAATGCATTGACATTCACTTTGCGTTGGAATTGTGTTTACTGTCAGAATCTGATCGGCTCTTGATTGCATCTTACTGAACCAAACGATGGCCACCTGTCTGCCTCGTCCCAGATCAGTGTGTGAGGGGTTTAATGCGCCGTCTGCGCCTCGTTTCAATCTTCTGTTGTACTGTATTGCAACTGATCAGTCAGAAGTTTTGTTTGTCAGGCGGGTGTTTTGGGCGAGAAAGCTCTGGAGACTCAGTCCAAATTAAAAGGATCATGAAAAAACAAGAGCATCAATTGTAAAACAATTCCTTCTGTTTTACACATCATTGGGTACAATTTTATTTGTTCAACAGGATAATAATCCCAAGCATTCTTGTAAAATTGGGCCAAGATTATATCCAGTCCAAGGAAATCATGTCCCCAGTCTCCAGATCTTTTTCCCATTGAGCTGGCTTGGGACGAGCCGGAGCGACAAGTTCGAAACGAGCGTCCAGCAAATGAGACAGAACTGTTTACATGCCTGAAAAGGTGCTGGATGGTTTGGATACACGTTTTTTCCAGCAATTGCTTCCCAGTGGTATTGTACTTTCAAAGCCAGTCAGGTTCACAGAAAATTAAAAGCTAAAAGAACGAGAGACTTTTCTTTTTCTCGTGATCTTCTGGAAATTTCTTAGACGCAACTTCTTGTTGACTTAATATAGGAAGAAGGTGTTCAGGTAACAGGGTTGAGTGAATAAACTACAGTGGATGACTTGTGGAAGCAAAAGGATGTTTCAAGCATGATATGTTAAAACATTAATTTGAAAAGATTAATACGGCTAATTACTATATTTTAAGGTAAAGTGTACAGACTGTTATATAAATATCTTTATAAAAAAGTTCATCTGAGACATGCTCATAGTTTGTTGTGAAGGATGTTTGAAATGTCTATTAGCTTTAGTGTACTTACGTATTTGTAAATTTAATGCACGCAAGACACAAATAGAACCGTAGTTGTGAAATTCTCTGATCTGCGTCTCTGTTGTTTTTGTAATAATAAAGAAAATGCTTTGGTACCCGCATAAACGCTCAGGCATCAGAATTACAGGGCTCTGGTTCAGGTTTCATATATCCAGGGCTGGGAGTGGTGTGACGTGAGCGTGTGATTTTGGAGCAGCTCCTGCACATTTGTCACTCGTGGAAGGGGAAACAACACATTTTGGTCTGAAATGCCAGTAACTCAATCATGCACAAAAACACAGGGACAGGCGCGATTACAGCACTCTGACGCCGACCTGCCGGTAATTACAGAGTGCCGAGTGGCTACGCAGCTGCGGCCTACGCTCAGTGTGAAGCTCAGCCCTGCGCTTTGTGCCATTCAGCACACACACACACACATATTCTCTGTTTGCTGTGACAGAAAAGTGGAAACGCAAGACACTCAGGTGCAGATGGGTTGCTAGCATTCACTCCAACCTGTCAAGACTCAGGAAATCACACAAAACACACACACACACACACAACAACAACACCCTAGTGTCTATGTATACCCACACTTACTGTGTAAGTGCTAAGAGCTAATTATTTTATTCCTTTAGAGAATGAAAACAACACTGGTTGTACCTAATCATCCACATCCTAGTGCACTATGTTGTAAGGGCACTATTTTGTACTTACAAGTCTATCCAGGGCATCTTTCTGCTTTAGACTCGGCCATACAAGATGTTGTTTATGTGAGACAATGAGGACTTTTCTGCTGGTGTCCTTTTGGGGACCATAGTGCACAGATAGAAAGAAATAAAATGGTGTTTTTAACAAGATGTGGTTTGGGACATGTCCACAGTGGACCGTACACGGTGGGCTTTGTATGATGGTATCTATGGCTTTAACGGTTAATGGTGGCCTATTGGGTAAATAGTTTGTGAGGTTGGGACACATCCACAACGGACTGATGGTGTTTATATGGTCTACATAGTGAAGAGAGAGAGCGGTTTACGGTATTTAAAACATGCCCACAGTAAGTGAAGGCATTTCGAAAGGTGCTAATGTCACCTATATAGTGACCTGGGGGTGTTGTTTGGGACACGTCCCCAGTAAAATGTGTCATAGTTTTTATGTGGCCTATACAGGGAATAGGGTGCATGGTGTAGTGGGGCATATTATGCAATCTTGTGATCGTGTTTATGTGGCTCAGATAGTGGCCAATAAAATGTGTTTAGTGTGTGTAGCTTGAGACATGTGAACTGATGATTATCAGATGTACAATTCTTAGTCATTTGACTTTCTGAACGTTTAAGGATTAACATTCATCTTCAGGGTTCAGGGGCCACAGAGGCAGACGGCAAGCTTGAGGTGAGCCAGCAGTGAGAGATTCACCATCAGTCAACAGGAAGAAGAAAGTTTAGTGTGGAAAGATGTGTAAAGCGAGGATGACTTCACTCCCAGCTTGGTCTTGTGGGAAGGTTTAATTGCCTGACAGGTTGCCAGATCTGTCTGTAACCTTTCACGAGTCTAATTAGTCAACAGGTTTGCTCTCAGCCATGCTGTAATCACACCGAAGACTGACCACTGCTTCATCGCCATGATGTAAGAGGGAGAAAGTACACAGTTAAACAAATGCAAACACACTGAGCTGCTGGTTTATTCCTTACGCGACGCGGTGTGCCGGGCAGCGCTGTTAGTACGAGTTTCAGCATTCAATTAGGAGACCAATGCTCATAATATTTGCATATTTGAAGGCATTAATCTACAGTTGAATGTTTGAGATAGGATAAAATACATGTAATGTACTTTTAAACATAAATATCTTAAAGCATTACCCCTGCATTGCTTTATGAAGGAAAATGGCTCTCAATAAATACGGAATACATCACTTAAAAAGCTGTATTTTATAATAACTGAATACTGTGGTATGTTTTATTACTAATGCACATAATTATGTAGTTAATAATGCACATACTGTAAGTAGTTAGTAATTTCCAACATAGACACTGTTTTACTGTGGTTAAATATAGTGAGAATACTATACTATAGAATAGAATAGTGTAGTATAGTATAGTACACAACATAATATAGTATAGTGTAGTGTAGCATAGTATAGTAGAGTATACAACATACAGAATAGCACAGGTAGTTAGCTTGAGGGACAACTGCATGCTGGCAGGTGTCTGAATGCCACATTTACCCATGATCCTCCTCTCGGTGTTGAAACACAAAGACGCAAATAGTGATTAATTCAGAAATTATAAATCAACTTTAATAAATCGTATTATTTATTACGTTTTTATTTAAGTCTCAGCAGCATGAAGATATTACTGCCGGTCAATCAATAAAAACGAATAAAAATACAACATAAATATAAATAAAAAATGTCTGGAACATTGAAATAATAATAATATGAAACAATCTGAATGTATTTTAAAAGAGTTTAAAACCTTTTCATTCACACACGGCCAAAAACACATTTGTTAATTTTTCACTCCAACACTCTCTGATTGTAACACTCCTTTATTCTCTCTCATTCATACACACATTTCCTTCACCCACCTAACACCTTGAAAATCCCTCTCACTCATCTCTTCCAGCCTCTCACTGAGTGTGGGCTTGTGTGTGTGTGTGTGTGTGTGTGTGTGTGTGTGTCTGTGTTTGTATGACTCACTCAATATGAACACCATATGCATGTCCTAGTCACAGGTTTCCTGAGAAAACATTTACATGCCAAATTGTGTTTGTTTACATGAGGTTAACACTTGCAATTTGTTGCATCAGTGTGTGTATGTTGGTTGTGCAGGTATCAGCTGGCATCACAAACATTAGTGGTTATGTTGGGGTGGGACCGGGAAGAGAGGCTTTCCCTCAGGGCATCATTACCCTGATGCTAACTCAGCCGAGAGGAATCTCCCATCTAGCCTCCTGTGACCAGAAAGCCTTTCTCAGACCTCCAGAAAACCTCCAGAAAAATTCTGTCAAATCATCAACATCTAACAAATGTGTAGGTTGGTAATCTTTACCAACATTGAGAAACTTCAATCTACTCTTTTTCAATTATACAAAAAAACAAAACAAACTTTAAGCCTCAAATAAACATTTCCTGACTTCCAGGCTCCTCACTTTCAGCCTCCAGCATGCCTCAAGAAACACAAAAGAAACCTTTGTGAAATGTTGGAGCTACGGCATCTACAAACCCACTGCCAGAAACTCCAACTATCTCCATCAAACCATTAGTAAAGTTAAGCCAACCACCAGAAAATGAGAGAAAACCTTCACATAACCTCCACCAACTTTAACAGTTACCATGGACCTTCAGCAAAACCTCATCAACATCCAGAAACATGCAACTATCTCCAGCAGTCTTTTAGTAATCGCCAGCAAACCTTCAGATACTTGTAAAAAAAAAAAAAAGAAGCAACTTTTAAAAGTTATTTGGATCTCCAGTAAACTTCCACCCACTTCCAGAAGCCTCTATTATTTCCAGGAAAGCTCCAGTGAAACTATAGAGAACCTCCATCTAGCCACTGGCAAACCTTGAGAAAATGTTTACATACCCTTTACCAAACTTTGTCAATGTCACCGCGGACCATCATGCAATCTTCACCCACTTCCTGAAAACCCTCAACTATCTCCGTCAAACCTGTAAATCACCTCCAGCAGCCTCAACTGGTCATTGTAGACAGGTAGAGGTTTTCTCCAACCAACCCCCCAGCTGTCTCCAGCAAGCCACTGGTAACTTCCAGAAACTTTTAGACAACAATTCGTGTAGCCTTCAGAATCCTTTAACAGCCAGTATGGAAATCTTCTCTTACTTTCATTAACTCCCCCAATCCCCTTTTTTTCTCGAAACCTCTAGAGAAACCCCAGAGAACCTCCACGCAACCTCAATAAACTGCTTTTGGCCAACTTCTAGCACAGCACGGCAGGGTGCTCTGACGCACATGCACGCGTGTTAAGACGTGATAGATCGCCTCTTTGTTCCGTGATCTGTGTGTGTCGTTAAATTTCAGTGACTCAAAGGCAGATGCCTGATGTCCATCACTGCCTCCTACTCACAGATCTCAAGCATAAATCACCAGCGATTCGTGACGACCACGAGAAGATGTTCAGATGTCTTAAATGACCAAAATGTGTGTAGACTGAGAGTTAGATGCAAAGCTGCAGGCTCACAAATTAGACTGAAGTCTGAAAAGAAAACACACATTTTCAGGTTCTTGAACAGACCATAAGATGCTGCTGCTTGACAGTTTCACACTTAATAACTGCAAAATTTCATAAAAAACCTCCAGCGTCGAAAGCTGGATTACTATAAACTACATATCAGACATTTCAAACGTTTAAATTGTATTACCTAAATCAAATCAGGATACTTCCATGGAAGCCTCTGCTCAACATCTGAGCTGTTGGCTTGCCCACGAGTGTGTATGGTGAGATGTGTGTTTGGCCCTCAGCTATGTGTATGAGGCAGCATGACAGAGAGATGATTAGTTACCAGCATGAATGGAAATTAATCTTCTTAATGAAGCAGGCAAAAGCAGCACAATAACACTAATACAGAGATGTTTATTGTGTTTGTCAATGCACAATATGTTGTGTCTTGCTGAATTAGCAATTATTTTCATTAATTTCCATAATATTCAAATGGAGATAGAGCAAGATAAGGTAGAGTAAGATTCCGTGAAAACAACTTTGGTTATAGTTGGGCTGAAATACATGATGTCACAAAATTTGTCTTTTAGAATGAAAAAAAAGAAAAGAATCTGGGAGCCAAACTTGGGAGATGAGTCATATTGGTGAGTCAAGTTAAATGAGATGATTCACTGGAATGCATCAAAATTCCCAAATTGAGATGTCGCAAATTCCCACCACAAGCCAGCTCTCCCGCTTTCATACAACGGCAGCATCCGAGACGACCAAATCCATCTTACTGCTCAAGCTGCATCACAGGGTGGGGAACCCACTCAGACGAAAGCGCTATCTGGTCTCGTCCACATACAGGACATCACAAAACCGCCACGATTGGCTGGTGTCTCTGTGATTGACAGGTGAGTAAAAGTATGCCCCTCCCACCAGGAGCGTATAGCCAATTTCTCTCCCTTTGGCTGTGCCAAGGATACAGGATTCAGACTCCTGAGGACAGGCTTTTCTGTTGCGCCACTTGGAAGTCACTAGTAGGCATCATTTATTTAGAATGGTGCATGTAGTGAACCATTAAATGGTAATTAACACCACTGTATACATTTGCATATATACAATTTTTTTTATTTTTTTTTATTAGCTGTATAACAAAATGTTTCCCCTTATTTATGGTCACTTTCCTGGTGTTAAATGCACAAACCAGGTGTGCAGTTGTGCAACATTTGCTCACTGTAGTGATTATAAACTTAAGTGTTATCTTAATACATATTACATTAATTAAACTGCATGACCAACACTTCATTATCTAACTTCCCCTGATGCGTGTGCAGCACAAAAACACGCAAGTACACGCTAGCCTTGCCTCGCTTCGTTCCGGTGTGTGCTTTGGCGCGTAGGCGTGTGTTTGAGTCGCTCTGTTCCTCTGTTGGCAGCTTCAGCGCACACCTGAGAGTCAAAATGGCTGCACAGTCACAACAATAACAGTGTGAGTGTGTTATTGTAGCTGTAGGTCTGTTTGGCATCTGTTACAGCAAATTACATCAGCAATACGGCACCATTACCTGAGCTCCTACCACCCATAACAGCCAGCAGGGACGTGTGTGTGTGTGTGTGTGTGTGTGTGTGTGTGTGTGTGTGTGTGTGTGTGTCATCCCCAGACACTTGCCATTCTGGCTCACAGCTCTTTACAGTCCCACGCAGCCGAACAAGAGGAGGCATTTGCAATGTGTAGGGGAGTGTTAGGTTGCACTGCACGCCCAAACACACCACATCAACTGTGAAAGGCTTTACATAAGTGTTTAGACATTAGCATTTTGCTGACATGCTACTACCAAGGCAGCACATGACTATATAATACAGGGGCTTTTTTTTATTTTCAGAGAATTTATCACGCGTCAGATGATCGACTGCCCTTCTGTCCTCTACAAATGCTCTAAAGTGTGCACGCTAATTTATGTACACCTTATTAAGAACATTTGTACACTTACATAATCATGCAATTATCCAATCAGCCAATAATGTATGTAGCAGCAGAAGGGTAATTAATAAAACCGTGCCGGTACAGGTCAAGCGCTTCAGTTCACATGAGACCTCAGAATGAGGAAAATGTGATCTCCGTGACTTTGAGCGTGACATGGTTGTTGATCTCCTGGGATTTTCGCACACAGCAGTCTCCACCTGTAGTGGCTGATGGGTTTATAGTAGGAGAAGCGCAGCACAGGTGTGTGTTATTGCAGAGTATAACTGTGTCTGTTCGGTTTTATCGGTTTCATCTGTTGATCTGACTTCCTGTTTAATTCTCAGTCTCTCCTCATAAGTAAGAGCATCAAAAGACTTCAAAATCAGGTTGAAAAAACTCATCTTGTCTGCCAGCAGCTGCTAAAGCAATTTCCTCTGGTCTCGAGACAGAGTAGTGTAGAAAACATAAAATATCCAGCGAGTGGCATTCCTGTGCCTTGTTGATGAGAGCGATCAGAGGAGAATGGCCAGACTGCTTTGTGCTGACAGGAAGGTTAAGGGAATTCAAATAAGCACTCTGTAACTGTGGTGAGCAGAAAAGCATCTCAGAATGCATATGTCGAATGTTATGTACTGTTTACCTCAGAAGGTATAATCAGAAGGACGGTTCGAAAGCATTCCAGCACAAGAAGTTGGAAAACCAAGATGGATGCCTCAAGGAAAGCAAGGAGGGGGGAGTAGGGTTTGCTATAGCCAGGTTAGCCATTCGATAACAACACTTCGTGCTATTTCACACATACAAACACTGTAGCAACATGTCTGCAGACAGAAGTTGGACACTATAGTGTGTAAGACTGATTTAATGAGACACAAATAAAACAGAAGTACTAATGAACAGTATATACAGTTGACGTGCGGAGCGGCCATCTTGGATTTTGAGGTCAGGGTTGGTGAAGTTCTGATTTTCTGACGTCAGGGAAATTCCAACTGAAATGAAACGCACCATGACCTTGAGGCGGATGGGTTACGACAGCAGAAGACCACATCCGAATCCAGTCGCTGTTTGCTTAAGGTGCTTTTTTATTCTTATATTTATGTCATTTTGGCAGACGCCCTTATCCAGAGCGACTTACATACATCTTATTTTATACAAGTGAGCAGTGAAGGTTTGCTCAAGGGCCCAGCAGTGGCAGCTTGGCGGTGCTGGGATTTGAACTCACGACCACTAGTCCAACGTTTTAACCATTGAGCCACCACAGACCCCAGATTCTTCAACATTGTATGTGATGTAAATTGGGACTTTGTTCTAAATATCAGTTATATTAAAAAGCAAATGCATTATATATCTGAAGTAAACAAAAAGCAAAGTTGACATTCAGGTCCAAGATATTTAATGTTGGTCAACAAATTAACAGAAAATATCATTTTTGAACAAAACAGTGCTATATTCTTGGTATATATAAATTGTGACAGTTTTGGGGACGGGTGCACAATGCAGCTGATTCAAGAGGATAAAGAAAAAGTAATAATTTTTTTAAAAAAATCACAAATGCATCCCTAGTTTTTAAAAGGCTAAGACTTTCATCAGAGTCATTTTCTTGTAATTTATATATATATATATATATATATATATATACATACATATACACACACACACACACACATAAATATATATATCTATATCTGTCTATCTATCTATCTATCTATCTATATA
>JAQMYM010000002.1:2118835-2130953 GCA_030014255.1 Parauchenoglanis ngamensis
TATGTTTTTATGAGATTAATATATATATATATATATATATATATATATAATTTTTTTTGTATCTATCTTTTCTCACTCACAAAAAATATTTATTGCTTTTGAAACTTTTCCCCCAACATATTTGTTTCTTTTATGCTTTTCCATATGACCTTAATCTTCTTTTAAAGGTTTCTTCATGGGTTTTTTTTTGTTAGATTTTTTTTTGTTTTTTTTTATTTATTTACTAAAACTTTTTATTTTATTCATTTATTTATAATTATGGAATAAATATAATTCTATCTTTTTTTAATTACCAAAAACATTAAGTATTTTCTTAATGTACTAAAACTTTATTATTATTATCTTTATTTATTTATTATTATTATTTTTTAACATTTGCCAAAAACAGTTTCTTTCTTTCTTCTTATTTACAAGAACTGTGTTTTTATTTAACTGGTTCTCTTCTTTCTTTATTTCATTTACCAAAACATTTATTAATTTCTCAATATGGCTTCTTTCTTTTTTTATTTACCACAAAATTCTTTTTTTTTTTTCCTTCACGCAGACAGTGAGTGTATTATAGCGCGGTGTGTAAATCTCCGTGCAGTCTTTGGTAATTAAAAGGTAAAAGTGCTGTAGTGGCGAGAGTTTGAAGGTCAGCTCTGTCACTGCAACACATTTATTCCTTTAATAAAGAAGTTGAACTCGGATCCTCGACTCGGAGCTCGGAGATCAGGTTCCTCTACGTGCTTCCTGTCACTCAGCCTTTTTCAGACTGTTAGTAAAAGAGACTGGGAGAAGATGAGGTTCAGAGACAGAAGCGTCTCACACGGCTTCGCTTCGCATTTCAGCTCAGGGACTAAAGGACGAGTGCTCAGGGACAGAAGGGAAAAAAATCCAGGTCAATTTGGAGCGAAGCCTAAACTCCGTTCCGGTTTCCACTTTTCCTGGATCTCGACATGTCACTGATTTTCTTTCTCACTTAGCCTTACTAATATTAGTAAATTTATTAATTATATTAAATGAACTGTCAAAATGGTTAATTAGCATAATTAATGTTGCGTGGCCCAAACTCTCAGTGCTGTTTCAAAATGTTAAAATAGCTCAAAGTGAGTTGTCAGAAATGCATAATTACTGTAATTAATTAACCCTCGTGTTCTGTTTGAGGTCCTGGAGACCTTCTTTAAAGTACCAGCACAAATCACATACTTTGAATTTTTTAACCCCACCGCCAGTGATCGGAGGATTAGTAATGCTACGTCTACGAAAGGTAAAATAATAACAAATAAATCTAAGAAAAACTGAAAAAAAGGAAAAAGGGGGAAGACAAGTTTATTACGCATACATTCCAATTCGCAAACCAACAATTATGTAATTATGTAAGATTAAGAAAAATGATGTATTGTAAGAAAATAAATAAGAAATAACAAATAAACAAACCAACAGTAAATAAATAAATACATTAGCAGAAATTATGAAAATGGCAAAGGTTGTAAACACAATATTTGTAATAACAAACCAGTTCTTAATGTTTGCAATATTTGAATATTTATTATTATTATTATTATGTATTTTATTGGCTGTTTGAGCATGCATGTCTTGTGCTCAGCAGCTTTACCTCACCTCGAAGCATGCGTCCGTAACCCTAACCCTAACCCTACACCACAACAGCTGCATGGATTTCTGGCATCTTTTTATAAAGCAAATCACTTGATAAAACCTAAAACTCAGCAGACAAGTTTGATTTCTACTTGCAGACCTTTTTCCTTGAACTTTCTTTTTGACAATCAGTCGCTATCGGTTATCGATGATGAGCGATTTTGGCACAGAGAAAACAAAATCGTACTTAACATACAGCTGTGTAGAAGTGTTTACTTGATCCGGGATAGCTAATGTAATTTGCCACTTTCGCACATTCGACATACAAATTGGATGAAAAAAAAAAACATGGACGCCTCAACGAAAGCATGTCATTTGTTTTCATTCACTTTTACCATTACAGGCCTGAGTGGCAACTGATCCTGGTAGACTATAGTGAATTTCTTTCTTCCCCATCTCTCTCTCTCTCGCATGCACTATCGTGAGGCTTCTCAGAGTGCTTTCTTGGCTCCATTTCCATCTTATTTGTACAACAACAGCAGTGGATGATAGCAAGTAGCTTAGCAACAAGTTAGCCACTGGGCAATGAGGAGTAGCTTAGCAGCAAGTTTTTTAGCTAATCCTAGCGATAGCTGTAATGTTGATGATTACCTTCTCCAAGCAGTGATTAGTATAGACTGTGTGTATATTAACTGATCTGAAGCCAGTACTGCTGTAAAGTCATTTAAAAGTAGAGAATCGGCCATGTTGATTTGACGTCACTCTGTAAACAGACAAGGAACCGGTAGTTGTGAAGACTTCCCCAAGTTGACAAGTTGCATGTGTTTTTACTTGTTGAATGCTGGGAATTACAACTTGAATGCGGCATTACAAATGGCCTTCCTTTTTGAAGTTTTATGGGGGTTTTTTTCCTCTACGGAAAGTGTTTATATAGATGGTTACCGGTGAAACCTTCGCATATCTCATTGCTACAGGAGCAGTGTGGAAATCTGAGAAAGTTTTCATAGCTGGAATCTATTCTGCCTATGAAGTTCTGCTTTCACAACGCGTCCAAATAAGATGGAAATGGAGCCAAGGAAGCACTCTGAGAAGCCTCATGAAAGTGCATGCGAGAGAGAGAGAGATGGGGAAGAAAGAAATCAATAACACAGGGAATTTTCACGTACGCAGGGAGGAAATCTGATTCAAAGGGCTGTAGCGTCTTTGGCAATGACGTGTCTGAGATGTCTGAGGCGTGCGAGCGGGGAAGATACGGAGATGTTGCAATCACGTACATGATGGATCTCAGTCCATCCAGATGGATGAGGTTAGAGAAAAGTCAAACTGCTCATCTGAAAATAAACATAAAGGAATATTTCATTGTATTCTGTAGGCTGTGAAGTCTAGGAACAGAAAAAGGGATTAGAAAAATTATATCAGTAACAGCATTGCTATTACAAAACCTCAAATTATTATGAAATCTATAAAAAGATTAAAAAAATAAAAGAGAGGCTTCTGAGGGAATAACTGTAACTCCTGATACGTGTAACAGTAAATGGATAAAAAGTACCACATGTTGCTCTTTAATTCATAAAAATTGTAAACACTTTCGGATGTGATGTAGGAAAATAATCAACTTTATAACTGTTTTGTAACAGTAACTTGGTGATTAGTTTCCTGTTTCAGCACACCCGCGAGTGTTTATTGCTTACCGAAGATGATGTAGAGGCTAAAAACGAAGTCTTTTTTCGCCTACAATAGTCCAGCTCGACTGTTTGTTTGTACATCTTTTGACCTTTTTTTTGAAGCCTATCCACATCAAAGGGTTCCCGTACTGGATTATATATTAATCATGGGATTTTTAATGCAAAAGTATCAGCCATTTTTCCAGCAAGGCTAAAACACTGAAGACTCTAAATGTTAGCATGGACACCTACACACATCACTCTTGACTAGCCTCGCTCTCATTCAGCCTCAGTTAATACATGTACTTCTGCAGCTAAAACAGGCTGTTCACAGAGAATGTAATTATCACCCTGGATAAATATTTCTCTCCATCAGGCGTTTACTCACACTTACACGCTCTCAGTCCCACCGCTGTAAGCACACACTCCTCCGCAGTTCACGTAGGTCTCTGTGACAAGCCTCAGGTTCGAGCAAAGCGGCAGCTGTCTCTGTACTGTTACGATTCAGCTGTTGACTTTTACCATTTGTCGTTTTGTCGAGTAACATTTTTATTCGTATCTTATCATAGCTGGACTCTCAACAAGGTCTCCTGCTTTACTCTGAAAAGTTAGAAAAATTTAAACTCGATCAAGGGATAGGGTTAGTGTTTGTAGCTTTTAACACTAGTGAATGATTTATCCGTAATTAGTTCGCAGAAACATTTACAGCAGAAATGTGGCATTCGTGAAAATCCTGTTAGTTTGTGAAAACAAAAAAAAAGCACTCTACGTTGCACTACCTTTAATAAACGCATGGACATGAAGCTCAGATCGTTCTGTTGATGAGTTATGTCGTTTTAATACCCGGATTTTCAGGTTTATTTATTTATTTCAAATACACACCAATTTAATTAATATTTTGTAAAACTCGTTCTCGTTTCATATAAATGACTTGAAAGGTAGTGATCCGAAGCTAATCCGTAAACGAAGACAAAAATTAGACTGGTTGTTCTGTTAGGACAAAAGTAATGGCACCCCAGAGCAGGACGATGAGTTCGTGTGGGTCTGTTGCGGCCTCACTGGCTGAGCTGCATCGGTAGAAGATTTAGTCGTGTTTAAGAGGCGCTGTTTATTTGTCGTCTCGTTATTTTCAGCTCTTTTTGGCGTTTATGGAGATTTGTGGGCACGTGTAAATGCAAACGTGTCATGTTTGGTTATTTACAGCTGATTGGCATTTATTAAAACGGTGATTATGAAGAAAGTCAGTGATTTTCTTTTTTAACAAACATTTACAAGCTAAAAGATTCATAAACGACGCCCGGTTTTACCAAACTGCGCCCATTTAAAATCTCCAGAACCACCCAAAAAACCTCATTGTTATTAGTATTATTATTGAATTTTTTTTTTTTTTCAACAAATTTCATCAAATATGAAATCATACACACCTCAGAAAATGAGTTCTAGCCAGTTTTAGGAGAGAAGTTTGTATAGAGGATCACCAAATACCTATACAGTCTGGCATGGCTGCTTAACCCACAGGAGAAAAATAAGTAGACAGATATTTTGAGAAAATCATTAAAATTCGCCACATTTGTAAACATCTAACATAGCTATTTCATGATGCCATTACTATTTTAATTCCTTGACATTAAGACCCGAGAAATAGAAATGAATCGCTTCGAACAGAGGACAACTCGTGACATTTCAGAGGAAGCCCCAGGACACAATAAGCTAATGTTTTAACTTTATGTGCTATTGTGGCATGTTTTTGTGCAGGATAGGATGGGAATAATAGGATTACAGACGCTAAGCTTGTGTCAGAATAGATTTAAGTCTCTGTGCGTGGCCATGGGGATCGCTTAAACACTCCTCTCCAATCCAGGAAATGTAAGCCTCTCTTCACTGATGGAATAAAGAACATACACACACACACACACACACGTGTGCACACACACAAGAGCCAAATCTCAAAAAAATAAATAAATAAATTTAAAAAAAGTATGGATGGAGGAAAAGCTAAAGAACCCAAAATGCACAATGGACTGATTGAGCTCGGTCTTGCAGACGTGTGCTGCGTACGTGCTTTTGTTTCCTGTGAAAGGAAGTTAATTAGTGTGCACAGAGGAAGCATGTATTGATGTTTGGGAAAAGCTGTCATATCGGAATGCTATCAAGCCATGAATACAGAAAAAAAATAATACAAGTTCAACAAATGACAGTGAAAACACACAGAGCTGGCTGCGGAGCTCGTGAAAAGGATGAGGATGTTTAGATTATCTGCAAAGTCCTTCAGTCTTTTGTGTCTTTCTCTTTCTTACCTTCTTAAATCTCTTTCTTTTTCAACCTCTGACCCATAATCAAAGACTTAGTCCATCACTGCGAGCTCACAGCATCGACTGAAGCTCCCTGACCGAAGTCTTCACCTTCTCGAGCATCAAAAATCAGCGCACTCTCTTTGATTACCTTTTTTTTCCCACTCCGATAAAGCGATCTAACAATAATGACCTTGGTTTCCCACACTTTTTTTTTTTTTTTGCTTTTTCTCATCTGTATTTATTCCGTGCGAGCTTTACGCGACTTATCGAGTGTGCATTTCTAATTTTGTTACAAATCTATAACCACACGATCAGGATGCGCGGGTCCTCGCGGTTTTCCGCCGAGTCTGTTGTTTCCACGTTAAGAATTCACCTCGAGTAACCATTTTATTTTAAATAATTCAAACGTTCAGCTTGGAAAAGCATTTTAATAAAGAATCGTTGGAGCTTCAGATCATCATTCAGGGCTCGGGCATCAGTCATAACCGAAGGAGTGAAGCCGTGAAGAATTGCTAAAACCCACACGTGGCGTTAGCTGAGCCACAGGCTATCGGGCTGCGAGTGTGTGTGAGACTGCTGCGGGAGTATTGCTGACAAAATATGAGCCATGAGCTATCCAGTCATATATTCCTACATAATAAAGTGTGTATATTACAGTAAATAATGTCCATGTTGTGGAAATAATCGACGACGGAGTAACGTGACGGAGCAGTATCAGTGTTACCATCGTTAAGTTGTTTATTTTGCAGTAACATCACGTCATGTCGCGTTTTATTCCTCTTACACCACAGCAAATGCCTAATGTTCACAATATTTCATTTTTCCAAGACATCACACTTTTTATCTACGTATTTATAGTTACTTTTAATATTCATTAACCCAATTCCCCATTCTTACTCACGTTCCACGTTACAGCTCCGTCTTGGAGAGGTTTACAGTAAGAAGTTGTTTATTTAGCGTTTATGGAAGGAGTTCAGCGGTGCAGGCAGAAGTCAAGCTGTCACGTTCAGGTTTCCCCACCATGGCAGAGCCTCCAGGACGGGACTGTAACGAGTTATTACTTCTTATTAACTTCAGAACGAATGTTAATCGCTACGGCGAACAATTGTACCTAATTGTATCTGCAAACAGATAAAAAGTCACGTGTGTCGTTTCGTAATAAATAGAAACGTCGTATCGCTGCAGCACGATGTTGACGAGATTATTCATCACTTGTGTCAAGATAATCTTACAACTATTTTACTAATTAACTCATTAATCATTCGGAATGTTACCAGAAATGGTAGTTATTACAAATAAGTAGACATTAAATACATGAAAGTAAATAAAGCTGTAATTACGTGCTAATGACACTGCTGTATTCATTATTAAGTATATGTACTTATTAAAGAACTTCTTAGAATATATTCAGTCATTATATCATTCTTGTTCACATTTTATTGACAATTTAATTAGAAATCATTGTAAATCTGTAAATCATTGTATTTAAGGACTTGTGTGGCTAATTAGAGCGGTCCTAAGAGGGAACTTTTCCCAATAACATTTTTTTTTTTTTTTTACAAATATTTATATGTGCAGTACCATGCAAACGTCGTAAACCGCCATTTTGTTTTCAATCACATGGCCATTCAGTACTTCTTGTTGATTATTTGTTGGTAAACGATAACGATGAGAAAATGTACAGCAGGTTAATATCGTTATCATATGACCATGCAGTACGTTTGTATTTATGTCGGTCAATGTTAATGTTTAATAAGCTTTAAAAAAAACCTGAATGAAACTGGTTCAAGAACCTGGTCCCTGTTGGTGGAAAAGGGGAATGATTAATCCCCTCTGTACCTGGGCACTGAATTTGGCGGACAGCCTCCGGTAGGCAGAGTCGCCGTTGTCCGTCCATGTTCCGATGGTCTGCATGATGTTGGGTCTGATCAGATTCTGGGTTCTTCCAGGAACACGTGTATTTATGTACAGTATATTGCGCTTGTATGACACTTTAGGAGTTTCACAGCAATGGATTTGAACAATTGCAACTTTTTTATTTCTAATTCTTACTATGACAACTCGTCGCACCGTATCCATTACCTGCCTGCTGTAACGCACTGAAGTCTGTCAAGCCTGTCACTGTGTAACGTTGATAAATGATCTTCCACATCTCCAATAACGTCAATATTTCTTCCACAGCAATCTGAGCCGTGCATTTCCCTAAACCGGTGATTATAAATAGACTGGTACTTGGCCCCTGTCCTATATTTTGCTATATCGTGATCTCTCTACAGTTTCTCTTGTGTTTACTCCCACTCGCGCTCGGCTGTCCGATCTACGCTGTAAAAATGCTTGCGGTGCACAAAGTTTTTCCTCAAGCAATTAACTCCGAGAGCACGGCTAGTATTCTATCAGATGTGCGTTACTACTCAGTAGCAATCTTTGTCAAACTTCCTGAACAGCATCTCTCCTTTTCTCCCTCTTTTCATCTCTCTCGCTGCTGGACGCTTCGAGGACATCCATCTCTCTGACAACTATTTATGCAGCCGATACTTTATTTCTGCATAACGCAAGCAAATGGGTGATGGAGAGTTTAGGTTAGGTCAATGTTTTGTCATTGAGAAGGGAAATGAATGCACAAGCAGTTTGGCAAATTACCACCTTGTTTTCCTCCCACCTCCATCCATGACTTTTTGGGACGACAACAAAGTGACAGGCGTCTAGAAAAGTGTTCGGGAGAAAAATGCAGAATACAGTAACCTAACACAATAAAGGTGGCGCTTTGCCTCGAGCATCGCTGAAAACAGAGTCGAGCCGGGTGAGCTGTACGCGCCGGAGCCTACAGTACTGAGCAAGAGGCTTTTTATTTATTTATTTTTTTTTTTAGTACAAAGTTTGTTAAAGAGATTTATTTTATGAATTCTGCATTATTGAGTCATTTCCAAACATTACTTTTCCAAATATTGACTTATTACTGTTTACTGCATGTTTTTCTTTTAAGTAGAAAGATTTCGTTTCATTATTTCTGAAGTCGTCTTTACTTTACAGGACTACAGACACTTTTGCGCAGTAGAGTACATATCCAAGAGAAAAAAAATGTAGAATTTGTATTTTTGTACAATTAGAAAATCTCTCAAAAATTGGGAAAAGCGTTCGCCGTGTCGTCGGGAGATCGTGAGTTTAAACCCCGGTGATGCCATAGCCAACGGAGGTTGAGAGCTCGGAGAGCAAATTTGTCCTGCGCTCTCAGGGACAGATGGGTGGTTACTCTCTCCCCCCAGTCACTCACAGCGACATTAGTCAATCATGGGCATCTGTGAGCGCATGCGTACAGAAGGGGGCAGATAGCGTTGTCTGCTGAGTGTGTTACGCCACCCCCTTGTGGCTTCACGTGCACTCCCTGGTTGGTAGGTGTTGTGTGATGGGTGCAAACTGTCCGATGGGTGGGAATTAGACATTCAAATTAAGAAGAAAATCGTGCAAAAAAAAAACAGTGAAACCAACATGTGAACCAGCTTCATTCACAAGCTTTTGTTAGCTTAAAAACAAAAACAAACCAAAGCCAAGCACTGAGTCTTTTGTTCTCTGGAAATAAAAATCCCTTGGCTGCTGAAACGGTGACGTGATTCGATCTAATCAGGTAGCGGCAGCCTTTTGAATTCCACTTTATCATCCAGGGACGTCATTTGTTAAAGGTAAGATCTGATAGATTAAGCCGTATGCTGGAGCAGCCGCCGTGATCATTACAGCGAGATAAGGACGTCGTTATCTCAGGCACCATCATGCTCGGGAAGTTAAAATAATTATCCTGCATAAAACCGAGGTTTGGCATTCCGCAAAGGCGTCGTTAGGGTCGGTGGAACAATGCTTTCGAAGGAAGCATACTCATCTGTGCATGTGTGTGTGTGTGTGTGTGTTTACACATATAGACAATATTTTTCACTTTTTCATCTGTGAAGTTTGTTGGGGTTTTTTATATTGTGCTGCTGAAAAGTCGTAGGCTGTGTTCAAATCTCTGTACTGGTGAACTACACACTGTGCACTGGCCCAGTGTACTGCACACTACTCCTCTCACTGGTATACAGTATCGCATGCAGGTGCGACAACTTCCATGTAGTGTATTGCACTGGTACGTCAGTACGACTAGGACGTAAAAATAAAATTAAATAAAATAAATAAAGTAGACTAGTATGTCTGTATGGTCACATCTAGAGGGCTGGTGGCAGTAAATCCGAAACCTGGCTATTGCTACTAGCGAATGCTTGCTAGTGACCTCGCTAACGTATCATGTATAAATGCCATCTAGCTTAGCTAGCAAGCATGCCATTCACTTACTTTAGGAAGCTAGTTAGCTAGCATGTGCTATCTGTTGGGATATTTGTTCTGTTAGAAAATAAGAAACCATATGAAAATACATGTACGTATGCAATTTAGTTATTATTTATTTATTTTACATTTCTATTCAGAGCAGGAGTCAAAGCTACTTCCGATGTCTGCTATTCTTTTTAAAAGTCTGGGAAGCTGGAAATCCCCGCATCATGGGACGCAGCAGCCGAGGAGGGGGGCTCCGGCTGTACACTGGAAGTTTTTACCAGCGTACTCTCTCATCTGGGTGACTGTCGTGTGCTGCAATTGTTTTTATTTTTGATATACTGCGTACTACTTACTACTTTTCCATCAAGATCGGAGCAGAATCCAGTACAGCGTTTCAGACACAGCCGCAGGTTTATCCATTTACTGTTACATTTAATGTTGTGGAACGTCCTTGATACAAGTTCTCGCTAGCACTTTTGCACAGTTGCTCCCTCACCAGCCTCAATATTTTTCTTTTATAAGTCAAAAAAAAAAAAAAGCTTGTTATGATACCAAGAATTCCTGTCCAAGAAGTACAGTTACATAATATTGTGTGTGCATGTTCACAAGTGCAAAATATATATATTTTTTCGAATCTGTAAATATACAAAAGGAAAGCGCAAATGTGTGTGTGCATGTGTGTGTGTGTGTGTGTGTGTGTGTGTGTGTGTGTATGTGTGAGAACCCAATGTCTCCACAGAGCTTTAAACACATCAGCTTTGATGTTGTGGCTTTGATGTTGTAGAGGCTAGAAGATTATGGTGAGGTGTTAAGGTTAGAGCTAGGCAAAGAATTATATAGCTACAATAGAGACATACCAATCTGTGTGTGTGTGTGTGTGTGTGTGTGTGTGTGTGTGTGTGTGTGTGTGTGTGTGTGTGTGTGTGTGTGTGTGTGTGTCAGGATGTGCTTGTTATTCAGCAGATGGTCTGGTGGACGTGCCGAAGCCTGCGAATGACAATGTGAGTGCTGAAGAGCCGATCCAGAAAATCAGCTTAGGTGGCACTTTAATACAGGAAGTGAATTGACCTTTGACCTCTGCGGTTCAGCTCAGACCTCAGCTTACTTTGCCTCCTCTTTTTTAAGTGAATAATGTGGTTCTCTTGTCTCTTGATGCTTGAAAAAGTGTCTCTGTTGAGAGAATGTATTCACAAACAACTAATTGAATGGCTATCTCTGTTTAAACTGCGCACACACACACACACACACAATCATCATGCACAGTTTCTAACAAGTTATTTCGTCCTCATTCATTTTTTGGACAGTTCATGATTATAAAACAGACATTATTTTTAACATTCAGCTCTCCATTTGATGTTTCGTGCTTTCTGAGATGCTTTTCTGCTCACCACAGAGTACAGAGTGATTGTTTGATTGATGTTATTTGATATTATTTGTTGGTTCGTGCAAATCCGAGATCAGCAGTTTCTGTAATACTCCAACTGGTGACTGTGAACATTAACTGAACCTCGTACTTTCCTCATGTATAATATTAAAGTAGAAGTAAATCTTCATCCGTTTTCTAAGTGGGATATAAAGTCGGAAAGAAACCCGCAGCGGTGTTAGCATACAGTATTAATGCTGACATGAATCTGTAAGTGTTTATCAGCCGATCTCTGAATCAGAGTGTGAAAAACAGCAGCTCAGGGCCTCATAACGGGGTGTGAATTCTCATAAAGCAGATGCATACGATCCTCCGCTATTTCCATAATACACTACATCTGCGAGGAGAGATGAGGGACCACGTGGACGGAGGAGAAAGAGAGCGCTAGAGAGAGACGGAGAAGTGATGCTCTGGGAATGCACCTGCTTAAAGAGATGGAGATAAACGATAAGAAATCCTAGGGAATCACTAACGAGACACCGGAACGAGCATAACTCAATATAAGCATAATAAGACTGTGAACCTTACATGCGTTTCCTCGGGCAGCGGCTTCCACTCAAGCTGGAAGAAAACTTTTCACGTCCAGGTGGATTAGGATGAGGAAAAAATAAATTCTCTTGTTATATATGAAATAAATAACAACGGATATTCTTGATAAATTGATGCAGTCAGTCAAAATGAGGTTCTCAAAATGAATGGCGTCTAGGAGGAAGAAAAACGCAAGCAGCAGTCCGGCAACACGGAACTGCAGCTGTTTAGTTTTACACATACACTACCGGTCAAAAGTTTGTTCACACCTTCTAATTCAATTATTTCTTTATTTTTATGACTTTAAAAGAGACTGGATAATGATGGACTGTTGT
>JAQMYM010000002.1:2163918-2175856 GCA_030014255.1 Parauchenoglanis ngamensis
CACACACACACACACACACACACACACACACACACACACACACACACACACACACACACACACACACACACATTTCAACTTCCACATATCCCACAAGCTGCAGTTACCATGGCAATAATGATTTAAAGCCTAAAATTGGATGCTTAATTTGCTTTAGTGCAACTGTTCCTGTCTCTGTGATTAAAATAAATAAATAAATAAATAAATAAATAAATAAATAAATAAATAAATAAACAAACAAATAAATTCTGGGTTTGACGATTAGAAAGAAGTTCTTTAGTGCACTGAAACGGCATTGAAATGGGTCAAGGTGAATGCAGGCATTTTCTGTGCAAAAAGGTGATTTTGGTGGCAAATTGGGCTTGAAAGTTTTTCCCCCTCTCCTGTTTCCCTTTTTTAATTTTTTTTTTCACCTTATCTTATTTTTATTTCCCTCTCTCTCTCTCTCTCTCTCTCTCTCTCTCTCTCTCTCTCTCTCTGTTTTCTCTTTATCTCTTCTTTAATAGTATCTTTAATAGTTGTTTATGACACAAATGAATAAATAAATAAGTATTTTCTTGTTAAAACCTATGAAAATCTCCTTAAAGCAAAGATAATTATCTCAACACATTTTTTAAAGATTCTTTGTGAAGCGTCTCCTATTTGTGAAGTCCTTGTGAACGAGCTGTTACTATAGAAAAACGTATTAGAACGAGTGCATTGATATTAATATAGACCTGTGCTAAGGAGGCGAGAAAAAAAGAAAGACTAAAAGGATTGTGTTTGGGTTCAGAAAGTCCAAACGGAGGTCATTTCTTTTGCTCAAAGTCATTATCACGAGACCAAATTGGAAATGTAAGCTGCCAATCACGCGTTGTTTTCGGAGACGCACCGTGCTGATTGGACGACAGATTCCGTGGTTCCGTGACAGACAGCGGGGACGAAGTCCGTTGCAAAGACGTCGCAAAGTCACTGATTGGCATCGAAGGAAAATCTATTTCTTCGCCTGTTCTCTTTTTGCTTGTCCATCATACGAAGCCTTCAAACAAATCACACGCTGCAGTTTGAAGAGAATTCATATTCACCGTATAGAGGAAGGTGTGTGTACGTCTGCACTGTATACTTGTGTGTGTGTGTGTGTGTGCACGTTTATGAAGGTGACAAACTGACTTTGGTCATTATAATACTCTTCCTCTGTACATTGGTGTTATTATTCAGGCTTATTAGGACAGATAAAACTGCGGTTGGTAATTAGAGCGCCTCCGCCCCCGCCGTTAAACACACACACGCTAATTAAACGAAGTTAGCTCATTTTGAGAGGAAACTGAACAAACAGCGGTGTACTCGTCCGCTTTACACAACCGAGCCCAACGCAGAACAATTGATCAACACGTTGAAGGTTATTTTTTCCCTGGTCGTGTGTTTGCCTTCATTAGCACCCGAGTCCTTCATCGCACTGTGTTAATGCTGAATCAGTGATTCAGACTGGAAGTAATTAGGAGGCTCTTTCTTCACCTTTCGTAACCTCTTTACATACACTTCTACTTCAGGGTTTTGATAAAAAATTTGTTTTGTTTTTTTTGGCAGGAGTCTGAGTATAGGAATAACTCACAACCTCCTTCCTCCTGGTCAGAAAATCACTGAAGCCCTTTGTTACACAGATCCGACAATGTTGATATAGAAAAGACCCCTCAGTATGCTGAACTCAGTGCTGAGGTGCTTTTGCTAGCCGTGCTCATTTATACCAGTCAGAAATAAGCTGGGGCAGAAATTTAGGAGAAGTGGGAAGCGATTCGAGGCAGAAAGGTGCTTAGACGCTTAGAAAGTAGAGTGTCAATATCAAAAGCTTTACACACCCCTGTCCCATCATGCTGGCACGTTTCATTTACACTGACGTTGATTCCGGTTCTGTGACTACTTAACATTCTGGCTCAGAGGCAAAGTGAAGTGAACTGATTCATTGTTGAACTGAACCCCAATTCCTGATTCAGACCAAAGTAGAAAAATACATCTATCTATCTATCTATCTATCTATCTATCTATCTGCATTTGAATTTAACTTACAACCCCCTCGTCGCTAACCCACTGACATACCATAACACAAAGGTTTTTTTTTCTTTTTTTATTGAATGACATTGAACTCAAAACTGTCTGGTCACTAATCCACTTACCTTCTCCACCCAACTCATTACTTTTATTTAGTTATCTATCTGTCTATCTGTTTATCTATTTATGTCTTTACATGGGTGGGGGGTGTCGGTGTTGAACTCAAACCCTCCTGGTCACCGAGCTGCCCCTGAGGAACATCAGTAGCCCCTTTCGCACAGCCTGTTCCAGGTGAGAATGTCGTACCTTTATTCCGCCCCGCTGTTCTGTATAAAACACAGAGACACGGAATGGGGTCATCACAGTGCCGTCTCTGAGCCGGCCGTAGTTAGTCACAGAGCTGAATCAGAGGCAGAACAACAATGAACAACATTCTGTGTTTGTACGCTTTACACGGAACAGTGAAGTGGAATAAAGGTGCAACATTTCCCGCATTGTGCTGTTGTGTTATACTCCTCCTGGAACACAGGCGTGCTACGTAAAACACACACTGGGACAGCTTTATCCCGACTTCTGTGCAAACAACCAGTAGCCGGTATAATGAGAGGTCTTCTTTACAGCAGTGTAGCAGGATCTGTGTTTAGGGGCCAGTGAAACCTCCCTCACTTTCTCTGTCTTCCTCGTCATGCTCTGTGTGACACAAACTTTTGCACTGGACACTATTTTAAACACAACAGCAAACGCACTACACGAGAGCGCTACACTGAGACGCTGATCCCGGCGATTTTCCGCTGTTGTGGTCTGGAACACACAGCCGGCTCACAGCGCTCTGGAAAGTCTCAATGCAATGATGCCTTCATAAAAAAGATAAAACGTTGTAGTGAGCCATTCCTCTAGCCATTTCAGACGGAGAGATTTGTGCGCTGATCCCTGAAACACAGAGAGTCTATACAGGAGCGAGCAGGAAAAGAGCGAAAGCTTTGGAACATGTGCTGAAATGTTCAGCATTACCGTCACACACTTTATCATAATAACAGAGGAAAGCTGCTAAAGACACCGTCTAGCAGCTGAAGGGTTTCTCACAAAGCTGTGCGAGTCCTGATTCATTCCAATACAGGCTTCTCTGGAAAGGTTTGGCTTTTTTAGATCAGGACTTTAAATGTTTTTAGGGTTCAATTTAATAAAAATTAATCAACAACCTGAAACCTATTAATCTCTCCTAAACCTATCAGTGTGAGAAAAACTAAATCTGAATCACCAACAGCAACACATACAGCTCTGGAAAAAATAACGGGACCACTACAACATTTTCAGTTCCTTACTATTTATAAATATGTGTGTGTGAGGAACATGGACATTTTTGTTTCATTCCATAAACTATTGACCACCAAATGGCACATAAAAATACTGTCACTTAGAGGACTGAATTGGAGAAAATGACAAGTGGGTAAAAACTAATAATAATAATAATAAAAAAGATGCAGTGTTTTCAGACCCTGAATAATGCATAGAAATCAAGATGATTTTCAATTTTATTCAACATGATACTAATGTTTGAACTTCTGAAATCATTTTTGGTGGAACAGCGCTGATGGTTAATAACCAGTCTTTCACTTTCACGTTGCTCTTGGGTGACTTTACCACAAGTCATGTGACACAGACACTCAAAACAGACCAAAGTTTCAGAAATGTTAACATGACTGGGTGAAAAGTTTTACTCATGCCTCGTGATGATAGAGAACGTCTTTTGTGGTTCATTTTTAAGGGGTAAAGACGATCATGATCTCCTAGTACATACAGCTAAAAAGGGCCATCACTAGTATTATATTATATTATATTACATTACATTATATTTGCATGTCCTCCCTGCGCCTGAGTGTGCTCCGGTTTCCTCCCACAGCCCAAAGCCATGCAGGTTAGGTAAACTGGCTGCTCAGAATTGCCCTTAGCTGTGATGTGAGTGTGAAAGCTTGCACTGGATAAGCGCTAAAAGAAGGACGGAGTTTTATATAACTGCTTACGTGGTTTTATCAACTCTGTTTCCCGTGTTTCTTCCGCTCCACCGTCATGGTACAGACTGAAATCTGTGTGTATAATGAATAATATATCCGTTAATGTTTGATCAGTTCACACACTGGTAAGCCCAGATAATCAGCTCTGACATTTCAAACAGAAAGGAAGAGGAGAAAAAAAGCTGGAATAAAGTAGGAAAGACAATCTCTGCCAACACAAGAAAAAGCAGTTTGAAGTTCTGACATTTCAGACACAGCTAATTTCCCAGTAGGTATCAAGCAATCACTTCGTATATAATCTCTTACACCACTGCGCAGCTGAATTCTGGATCCTGATTGGTAGGAAGGCGTTGATTAATTTCCTCTAACAGCAGCTCTGACAGTAGTGCAGCTGTAAATCACAAGATATCTTATAGCGCTCGTTCTGATACGATATCGTTTCTACGGTAACAGCCCATTCACGGGGACGTGTACAGCGGACGCTCCATATAGGCCGATTTTCTTTAGTGTGTAATCGATGACGTTGACGTAAAGAAACGTTTGCGTAACATTCATGGAATGGTCTCCAGTTTCAGCGCTGCGTTAAAGTTAAAGCTGTAGCTTTACATGTTCAGGATAGAGGAGTTTAAAAAGGAGAAGCTGGCGAAGGAACGAGTGTTTATAGCTGCTATAACGTAAGTGAGAACAGGAGCTAACTCGATTCGCAGACACGCCACAACATTAACTGTAACTGTAAAGGGATAAAAAGTACATCCTGTTGTTCTTTAATAAATAACAAACGTAATCATTGGCAAATTGCTGTGGTATATGAGGAAGAAAACACTTGCTGTAATGGGAAAATAACCAACTTCAGAGTGCTTTTAGGGTTGATTATTTCCCCCTAACAGCACCACATAGCATGTGTTATTCCTGGCTAATTAGTGAAACTGTTTAATCCCTTTTGGCTTCTGCATCCTAAAATCAGTCCATCAATAATCCTCAATCTCAATCTGGATTAGCACTTTCATGTGAGCTAATAACACCTCTATTAATAATACAGGAACAAACCTGACATCTGTCATAAAAAAACCCTTTCAGGATTTGTGCAGTATTCAGCGTTACACTTCCACCGTTTCCAGCATGTTAGCGTCTCGCTGCTCGCATTTCAGCATCTGCTTCCCGTCCGGGAGCTGGAGAGATTTTCTTTGCTTGACCTGAATATTTTATGGATGGGAAGCTTTTGCCCTTGAGTCAGAAAGATCACAGGCTCAGCATATGTCCGGCGCAGAGCCCTACGACCCTTAAACGCATATAACTACACCATCAGGCAGTCTCACACACACACACACATACGCACACACATACGCACGCATGTACCATAAACTGCGTTTCAGGCACAGGGTCAGTGTGCGACCATATGTGCAGCGTGAGTGCAGAAAAACTGGAAATAGTTCACAGTCTATTCAGTGAGAGAGGGATGAGAGCGAAAGGCGGGCATGAAGTTGTGTAAAAGAGGAGCTCCGAATCTTAATGAGCTGCTCTTCTGAGAGACGTTGGAGAAGACAGACCACTCGGGTATCAGAGAGCGATGGCGAGTTTGGCAGGGTTAGCCGCTACGCTGCGTATCGTTAAGTCTTGATGGAATTAAAGGCTGTCAGGACGTAGCGCGAGGTGACTCATGTGGAACGTAAATCAGGATTTTTTTGTTCCTCTTCTTTAAAAGCTTCACTCCAACATTTCCTCTCGGCAAATACAAGCTTCCGTCTAAAAAACTAATTACCCCGTCTGGCTGCCGAGCACGAGGTGTTATGCCAAACCTCTGGTGTGGAAAGATCAAGCATCTCTGACGACGCTAATTAGCATCACGCTACGGTTTCTACGCTCCCCTTGGCTAGCTCCTTGTTCCATCCCAAAACGCAGAAAGTTTTCGCCTCTCGTGCTCACACGGCGTGACGAGCTGCGGGACGAGCCAGCGGGTTTTTGCTGCAGAACAATAGAAGAGTGAGCAGAAAGTTCCCGCGCTAAACGTACCGCGTGAAGATGAAGCCGTTCCCTCTTTAATAGGCCGCAGCGCTAAGAAGCTTAGCGCGAAACAAAAGGCAGGCGCTCAACCTTTTCAACACAACACGTTGCCGATGCAGTGGGATTTAATAGCACAGAGAAAAAGTTTAAAACAACAGCTTTTGTGTCATTATGGTGAACTTATATAAATATATATATATTAACATATCGAGTCCAACTCCATTATAGCCTGAAATGATATCACAAGAATTTGCTTTTCTTAAAAACAAAATGTTTTTATAGAAATTCCCGACTGAAGATCCAAAGAAAGGCCTTTTATTGCAGCAGGACATGCAGATAAAGGTTCCTTTAGTTATATAAATGACTAAAATGCTAAAATCGTATATGCTAATGAGTTAAATTTATATTTATTCATTTATTCGTCATCTATAATCACGTTCCTGGTCAAGACAGTCATGGATCCAGAGCTTATCCCAGGAATACACCCTGGACTGGACACTGTTCCACAATGAGGCACCACACACACACGAACAAACACACACACACTCCTCACACCTGTTGGCAATTTAACGTAGCTGATCCACCTGCATCATGTTTTGGGAGGAAACTGGAGAACCCTGAGGAAACCCACACAGACACGGCGACCAAGTGGAAACTCCACGCTACTTGGTTTTGTGCAGAGCTCTGCTCATGACAGGAAGAGAAAAAAATATATATATTAAAACGTGGGCATGATGTAACTAACGCGAGGGAACGAGTAGAATGAATTAGTAAAACATGGCTGCAATATCATGACCAGGGCGCTGGAGTTCTGTTTGGCCCTCAGAGCAAAAACGTTCATCAAAACCCAATTTCAATTTAGCTTGAGACCTTCAAAGGAACACTGTAGCACCCTTTAACATGGAGGTTCCTTTTCAGAAAGGTTCTTTTCAAAGTCTTAGAACACTTATCTATGCAATAAATCCTTAACAAGCCCTCGCAGAGCCATTTTGTTCTGAGTGTGCATTTCAGTAACAGGAACCGTTTCGAAAAGTAGAACATTTTACCATCCAAAGAACCCGTGAGGAACCCAGAAGACGCACTTCTTCTAAACACCAGCACTGAGAGCAGATGTTATGTAACGGAATCACAGACTCATGCTGTTGTCATAACGACTGGATGGTGTGATGAAACGGAGTCACTCGAAGTTATTTCGAGGTGAGTTTCTAAGAACAGCATGTTCTGAAATGCTTTATTCCTTCTACACAATAACAATTTTCCAGGAATTACAATTTGTATTTATTAAATAAGAACAAGACGGGTGTAATTTTTAACTTTTTATAGCTACATGAACCTTTTTTTAACGTCCGTGTTCTCGCTTATGTTAGCGCAGCTACAAGCGGTTCCCTCACCAGCCTCTCTTTTTTCTCTTTCTTGTTATTAATTTGGAAAAAAGGCGTGAACGTCTCCGTCCTGACGATGTCGGAAAACTTACCTCTGACTGACACGTGGCGCTTCAGCGTTACACGTGTATATTGTTTGTTGTTGCTATAGAAACAACACTGTATCAGGACAAACGCATTAATATAAACCTGTGACCTGAAAATGAATGAATTAAAAAAATGACCAATCAGAACTGAGAGTCTGTGTAATGCTATGTTTTTTTTAACAGCAGATATTCTGCACTGGTCATGTTATGGTTAAGCTGAAAACTGAAGTCCTGAAGCCACGCCGCAGCGTGACTGGTTTTATCTACATGCTGTTAAGGCATTCAGCATTCATGTGGCATTAAGAACACAAGTGCTGAACTTTACGGAACGAATCCTGTGGTAATGCCTTCCACCAATCTTGTTAATCAGCTGCCAGTTTTATTGTTTCCCCAAAGGGGATCATCTCGGTTGAAACGGAGCCATGCAAGAGCCGTTCACTTCTGTTCATCAAGCTCCTGGGAGCGAGCTGGAAATAAAACAGCCACAAGAAAAGGAATTAGCGAACAAGGGGACAGGATGGAGGGACGAGTGCATTCCTGGCTAGCGGATAACGGCGGGGTAGGAGAGGGACGGGGACAGGGATGGCGACGGCGATGGCGACAGCTGGTTCTGATTTATTCCACAGTTGCATTACTCTGATAGATTAAGATTAAAATGCATTCATCAATTCGGTGGCGGACATAATGCATTATTGCCCAGGAGTAAACAGGGCGCAGGCACCCAGGGAATCAATAAGGATAATTAAAATGGGGAGATGTAACGGCCATTCCTCATTCGGCCTCAAACTTGTCAGAACACAGCATGTGTGCGTGTGTGTGTGTGTGTGTGTGTGTGTGTGTGTGTGTGTTCAAGTTTGCTGTTCCTTTTTAGCCACCTTTGCTGTTTTCCTGTCTTTATTATTATTATAATAATAATAAAGTGACCAGGCTTTACAATATGATGTAATCCTTTGGAGTATCACCAACAGCAATTAGAGTTATGACTCAGAAATGAAGTCAATGGATAATGTTCGAAGTAATTAGATGGTGCTACAGTATATGCAATAATTCATAAGGAAAGTTTGGAAGAAAAAAAAAATTCTTGTGTAGAAACCGGAGCCCCTGTGCGTGATTATTTACTTTGGCAGTAAATATGACCGTAAGTGCACGAGCAATTTGTGATGCTAATAATCACACGAGCGCTTCTTAAAGGAGACGTCCGGCTAGAAAGGAAACAGAATGACCTCCTTAAGAGGGGCCGGCTCACCCTTCCCGGAATCCAAGCAGCGAGTCGGCAATATTCCAAAAACAGTGTGTAACAATCCGGTGACATGAAATCGAAGATATTTTTGCCAAACAATCTATGTATAAAATTCTTTCGACCGATCCATTCCAGTTGCGTACGGTTATCCCGTACGTAATGGACCTGAACCGGTCTCGGCCGTCTCGTGGCCGTCTCCCGTCCCCACATACGACACGTGAAAGAAGAACAAATTGGCAATGGGTTTTGAAGGGATCACTAACTGGGAATTCGGAGGTTTTGCTGTACAGCGGGCTAGCAAGTAGCGGTCACGTGTTTTCAAAACAAAAACAAAAACAAAAACAACACACTGCATTCTGGGAAGGGTGAGCCGGGGTCTTTATCTCACATGTTCTTCACTGGAGCTACGAGGTTAATCTAGCTAACAAATAAGAGAAGTGTAGTCTAGGTTCACACTAACTAGCGATAAGTCACTCATATAGGGATTAAAAAAGCATGTGCTTGTTGATACAGTGAGGTTTTCTGTGTACGGTCCGTTTAGCACTTTTGGACAGAGTCTCCAGTATCACTTACTGTTGTTCACACTAGTAACACGTGTAGTTTGTCTCTTGTGAGCCTGGCTGTGTAGCGGATTAGCAAAGCAAGCTAACATTTCTAGCTAAGTCAATAAACCACATATCAGATGCATGAACTCTCTTCCAAACTTTATTCTTAAAGTCTCTATAAGCGTTGTATGTAACAGAATGAGATGAAACCATGCTCATATGTTTTTCTTCCATTGCTGTGAATCAAACACCAAGCAGAACCTTACTGCAGGTTGGAACTGAAGTTGTGAGTGACGCACAGAAGAAACATTTACATATAGTAGTTTACATAGAATTAAAGAAGTCAGAAGTCGCTTTGACAATGATAGCATTGTGCAAACTCTGTGTAAATCATCACACACTACGCTTCAACAGCTGTGTGACTTTGTTTGGTATCTTGTGTGGTTTCTGACTCTGGTTTTATGATACATATTGTTATTATAGCTTCATTTTATAGTCAACGCCGTTGTTCAACGTTTATTTTCTAGTAATACATTTCAAATTAATAAATTCGATCATGTCGTGTCATCCGGGTCCCTAGACAAAACAACCCGTGTTAATTTATTCATCGTCCTCGACACAAGACTTTTATTGTGTGAAAAAGATTAAAGACGTCATCCAGTGAAACTCATCCCGTCCCAATAGGGGTAAAGAGGAAGAAACAAGATGGATTCTGTTTAAGATGAACACGATCCAATTTCTGAGCCTGTAGTAACCACGCTGAGCCTCTTTGAAGAAGCTGAATGTCAGAGATATCATGCATGCTATTTTTTAAATTCTCAGTGTCTTCAGTTTAAAGTGGAAGTTGAGTCACAGCAAGTCCTTATCTTTACAGTTTAACAAGTTTATCTAGAAATCTGGACAAAAGGAAACCTAGGGTAACCCTTGGATTGTAAAATTAATTCAAATAACATCTTTTCCATTTGATTTCCATGTGTGTGTGTGTGTGTGTGTGTGTGTGTGTGTGCGTGTGTGTGTGTGTGTGTGTGTGTGTGTGTGCTTAAATGGCACTAATGAGCCTGAGATGCAGTTTCCGTGATGCTAAACAGGTAATAACCATCCCAACTTAGAATCTCATTTTTGTATGAAATGCTCCTTTAATATACCAAACGTTCTTAGCTTTCTACCAAAAGTGAAACAAATGCAGACCAAATGCACTGTAGTATACATAGAAAAACATTTTTGGGAGAAACTACCATTTTTAATTAAATGCTACTCATTTATCCAATTCGCTGAAATATAGTTAGCATTCTGTAAAAACCACTTTAAGGTCATTTGTCCATTCTTCATGCAAATCTGCCAGCACAAGAGCGACAGTCGTTTCCATTTGTTTTGTGGTTTATTGACATCTAGACTATACCTTCATTACTCAGTCTTAAATACTGCACCATGGATTTATTATTAAAATATAAATCAAGGTTGCCATGTGGACACTGAACGTCTCAATATGGTTTTTTTTCTCATTAAAATGATTAACACCATTAAGCAACCATGAACCTCAGTACCTATAAGTCAGCATTAATACAAACAAAGTAATTAACATTTTTAAAAAATGACATTATGGACACCACTAATTATACATGCCTGAAGTCCGGATAAATTAGCATGGAATCATTTTGCACAATTTCTTTATATTAAATGTTGATATTTGTTTAAACATGTCAGACGTTGTGTAAATATTATTTCCGAAGTCCTGCAGTTAACCACTATAAATAAATGAATCCTAGCAGCCGTTCGTTGTGGGCTAAAAACATTGATTAATGCAAATTAAAGCGTTTCATATTTAAGTCAACCTAAAGTGTATAAATATTGTAATTATTTGTATTATTTTATATGTTATGGCAAGAGTTTGAGTGTAGAAATGGAATGGGAAAAAAATAAAAATGATGAGAATCCAGTATATAAATGAAGTTCAAGCAACACTGGATTAGCAGTGGATGTGGGCGGGGCCAATATCTGTGTGTGCTCCTCATTTACATATTCTTAATTTCTAGATTTTGTTGAGGCTTCTTCAGTGCCCTCCTTTTATTTTGGGGTAAAAGCTGGCAGACAAATCCACAGACGAGGCAAAACTGAAATCAAAAAGAAGGAGAACCATAAAAAAGATAAAAACTAGCGTCTCAGAATCACAAAGTACAAAGGCTTGGTATCAGCTGGGAAGAAAGACCCGGGGCGTATCCGTCCGTCTGTGAGTGGGATTATGTTTGATTGGGTTCAGGTGTGTGTGATCAGAACAATGGTGAGCTTGAACATGACATAATTCATGAGTCTTGGGTATTGTAGTTTGCAGCCATGTTTCTAGTTTCCTCTTCCTCTTCCTCCTTTACGAGCCTCATAGTTATTCATGCTGATTTTTGTAATTTGTTAATGTCAGTATTTACTAAGTGTTAAGGCTTGCTAATGCTAATTTTAACCCTTAAAAGTCTTTGTCAAATTTTGTGGTTTTGAATGTATATTTATTCGTAGTTAAATCACAAAACCGGGCGGCACGGTGGTGTGGTGGTCACAGCAAGAAGGTTTCCTCTGGTTCCGTCCTCCGGTTTCCTCCCACAGTCCAAAGACATGCAGATTAGGTCAACTGGCTACTCTAAATTGCCCATAGGTGTGA
>JAQMYM010000002.1:2176840-2197056 GCA_030014255.1 Parauchenoglanis ngamensis
CCCCAACATGCTGGGATTGGCTCCAGCTTCCCCGCGACCCAGACGGATAAAGCGCTATAGATAATGGATGGATGGAAATCACAAAACCACATATTTCACACGAGATCTTTTAACCAATCATGCCTTTCGTTATTCAGTTTCTAGGCCAATCACAAATCAGGTTTGTGTGCATCATCAACCTGTCTGTGCTATAAAACATCATGTATCCATGAGTGGCATTTTCATTAACTAGGTATAAAAATTGTCAAAAACAAGCAGAGAGTTAACTAAAGCGACTTTAACGTAAAGAGGTTGTAAGATTGAACTGGTGAGGAAGTCTAATTTTTGTCCCTGAATGGCCTGTGATCCAACAAGCCCATAAATGCCAGAAAGCTAACTACATCAATGCCTTATCTTATTTCTCTGAAAAGCTGGCTCGCTCTAAGGGATCACATCTGGCTAATTAATCAGTCAGTTTGTCATGTTTTAGCGTATTATGCTATTTAATTTTGGCTCTGGTCATGCATCATGAGACGACTGCAGTGATTCAAAAGCCGGTGTTATTCTGATTACTCTGAGCAGCTTGTTCAACTTTTAAAAGAATGCTTTGGCAAAATCCACTGGCTGGTCCATTTTCTGCTGGAACCTTTCTTTACTTTCGCTATTAACTAAGAGGAAAAACAATTGTTTATAAATTTAGCATTAATGGAAGGGCTCTCCAGAGTCAGCGCTTTGTCGAAGGTAAATGTATAACTTTACACCAGGAAGTCTTCAGTTTACACCTTACAGTTTCTCTGTAACATGACAACCCTTTTCTCCTCGATGGCTCTGGTCCCCTTTATATCAAGATATATTTTTTTAACCATTAATTTAAAAGTGTCCATCTGGCTGCCATCCATAAGCTGAAGAATGAATTTGCCGGTAGTTATGTTTGTCATGTTATCTGTTTGCACGTCCTGCTCCGTCTTTGAACGAAGAGCCTGTTAGCCAATAGAATTTAAGTGCACAACCACCAGCTTGTTCATTCCTGTGAAGTTGAAGAAGCAGCAGTCGGTGTCACTGTCAAACAGGAAGTTAGCGTAAGTAATTTCTTGTTCTCCATAACTGGCAGTTTAAATGATAAGTGTTATAATATCTGATATGACACTAGTGAGCTGTTTGCGCACTTTATACAGAGGTAGTTACTCTGTCACATTGAGAAATGGCGAGTTTAATTGGTGTTTCAAACAGTCAGGTCGTCTCTCGCCTGCTTGCATTTTGTCACGTTCTATTTAAACCTGCATTACAATTCATCAGGAATGCGTGCAGTAGCATCGCAGCCAGGCAGCAATATAGTGGGTCTGACTCTGAAGGTCACATTTTAGGCTAGCTAGTTGTCTGATTTCTCTTTTGCTAGTTTGGACTGCATGTGTTTAGGGATAAAACTCTTTCCATAATATGCAATATCTGTCAGCTTTTTTTTAGCCAGTATATCTTCTGCATTTGAGAGAAATAACAATTTCAAGAAACTAAACACAAATAAGCATGTTGTATCAGATATACACAACAGTGCTCTCTGGCATGTGTCCTTGTCTGCTTATAACCCCAGCATACACCAAGAAGAAACAGCATTGTCCATGTACACCAGCTTTTCATGTCCTCCAACAGCCTGAGAGTAGACTGCAACTGGGTAATCTTCAAATAATCATTACAATAATACATTTTAATCAATTTCAAACTCTTCTACAGTGTAATCATAAAGTATGATGTGGTTTGTTAGAAGATTCTGTTTTACGTTCTCTTTGAATATTGGTTGCTATACTGTAGATCGTCAGGCTAAGCTGTCGTTGGTGTTCTAGCATCTTGATTCGTGACTCCCTATTTTAATTTGAGCTCCTGCCCATCTAAAGGTCTATACACGGTCTGACCTCAACCTCACTGACTAACTGGAATGCTGACTGCACCCCAGACCTCCTCACTCAACATCAGAATCATCTGTAAAAGCCAACAACATAAAAAGAATCATGATGAGAATCATGAAAGTTTCATGATGTTCGGGTTCTAGAAAGATCTTTATGAGTTTCTTGAAGTTTGTGGAAAACAAATCTAGACTGGACAATGATGGCTACGTGATGGCTTAAAAAATTTGGAACCCTTAGGAGTTCTTTGGCTGTCCTCCTGGTGAAACCTTAAAGGTGTCCAATTATTTCAAAGTTTAGAATGCTTAATTGTCCAATTAATCCTTGAAGAGCACTTTTCTAGAAGAAGCATTAGTGGTTCTTGGGTTGCCCGTCTGGGAGAATCCTTAAAGGTTCTCTGTAGAACCGTTCAGCAAGGTCTTTTTTGTATCAGTCAGGGTTCCAAGTGAAACCATTTTTAGGAAGCTATGAGATGTTAATTGTCCAATGAATTCGTTAATGCTTAATTAATTTCTTATGCATGCAAATTGTTCAATTAGGTCTTCTAAAGAATGTAGTTGAATGAACACAAATCCCCACAGCCATGCTCCAAGATCTAGTGGAAAGCTTTCGCAGAAGAGTGGAGCGCGTTATAAGAGCAAAGGAGAATGAATCAGGAATGGGGTGTTCGACAAGCTCATGTGGGTGTGATGGTCAGGTGGCCACAAACTTTTTCCCATATAGTGTATTAGTACCTTTAGACTTCCATTACTTGTTAGCTACGTTAGCCTCAAAGCTCAAGTGACAACTCCAACTTTCATATAGATTTTCACAGAATACTTTTTTCCAGGAAAATCTCATTTCAGGTTAGCATAACCAGGTTTCACACATCCCTATTCTTTGTAGACGGTTCCTTCCATGTCTCAGAAGACTCCCAGTCATCTCCTTCACCTGCTCATCATTGCCTAACCTTAAGGCATTCGGAATCCTTCAATACTTTCTTTGGAAAATCCACTAGTCTTCCATGAGACTGAACATGCGCACGAGGTTCCTTGAAGATTTGCTATGTGTGAAGTCGATTAAATGAAAGCACTTTTGCATAACGTAGCTCCAGGCTCCATGTGCTGCAGTCTACCTGGAGATTCTCTTTCTAATTCCCTCCGTCTCTCTCCATTACACTCTCTCCCTTTTTCTCAAACCCTTTGTCTCTCACTCTCTGTCTGTCCTCATTCTCTGTGTCCTCTCCTTCTCTCGGTCTCTCTGATGAGCTGCTGCTCTAGTGAGAGGCTCTGCTCTTAAAATAAGCCTTATAGATGTTAATTACACTCACGGGTCTTGCAGCCGGAGGAAGGGTCGGGCCGTCTGAGCGTTCGCTCCGGAGAGATCCGGTTCCATCCGACCCCACAGATCTAACACACACATAACACGAACATCTCCCTACATCACAGCTCAGGCTCCGCCAGACACATATAACACACACAAAACCTTGTTACAGCTCTCTGCGGCGGGCGCAGGGCCAGACGAGGCTGCCTTCGAGCTAGGCGTCTGTTCAATTCTAATTTAATCCGTACACCTGAGGCCCTTAATAAGCTCGCTCAGCTCGTGTGTTTGCTTGTTTGTTTTTATCTCTCTGCTGTCTAAAATGCAGGCCCTGGTCCGATCCGGATATCACGGAGCTCTGACAGAACGTCCGGCTTCAAACAGGACTAGTTGTTTTCAGATTACCAGCTTCACCTGGTTGTCTTTGTCTGAGCATAAACATCCAAAAAGTCATTTTCAGTTGGTCCTCAATCAGATACACGATGTGATCTTGAATTGTCTAGAACACTGAGCTTTTCATCCAGGGTTCTTAAAGGGTCTTCGGTTGGCCTTCTGGGGGACCCATTAAAGGATCCATGTAGAACATTTCAGCAGTGTTTCCATAGCAATGGCTCCAATTAGAACCCATTTAGGTGGCTCAATTATCCAGCAGACCTTTTTCTCAGAGTGCACCATGTTTCACCTCTCTCTGTCCTTTGTGGATGGTTTCTTCCTTTAGAAGACCTAATAGAACAATTTACATGGCTAAGAAATGAATTAATAAAGCATTAACAAATTCGTTGAATAATTAATGGCTTATGGTTTCCTAAAAGGGTTATACTTGGATCCCTGTCTGATAAGAAAAAAAAATGGTTCTACAGAGAACCTTTAAAGATTCTCCCAGAGGAACAACCAAAAGACCACTAATGCTTCATGCACTTCAATAAAAATGGCCCTTCCAGGGTTCTTCAAGGATTAATTGGATAATTCATGGTACAAAATAATTGAAACCTATTTGGTTAGCTAAATGTTGGAGGGTTATACATAGAACCGTTAAGGGTTCCTCAGAGGGACACCCAAAGAAGCCATTATTGTTCAGTCTTCAGATTTTTTTCAGGAACCTTCAAGAAACTCACGAAGACACCATCAGTATAGAAATTGGCTGGTTCTTTTTGAAATATTATTTTGCCATGCAATTTGTTTTACAAATGATTATACAACATTCAACTGCTGTCTTGTGTTTACCATGTTTGCGAGATTAAACATGAATGGCCCACTTTTTTTTGGTTCAACTTTCAAAGCTGAGATTTTGTGAATTTTCTGAAGTCATGACTCAATGTTAATATTTCTCAATATGTTCACGTTTAAGCTCAGTTAGCAGTCAGTAGATTCATAGCCTCAGTAGCTAGCTTTGGCTCAGCATCCATGTTTCCCAGTTGCCTAGCAACAGTACTCTTACTCTTTGGATGTCTAACCACTTGAACAGTAAGTGTAGTGTTTGTGTTCGAAAAAAAAAAAATCAGAAAGTTAAGAATTCAATTTAAATGTTGCATTATACGACTCAACTATCATTACCATGTGATATTACGTGTCTTGAATGTAGCATTTATAGCTGGACTGCTTTGTGGCTGAAGCGTGTATAAAAACCGTGTAACAAATGAAAAAATATAAACGTACAAATGGAGGCTTGTATTAGCTGAAAGAACGAGCTCTTCAAGCTGTAATCATCACCTGACAGCCAAACTCAACGCCAAATCATCTCTCTCATTACAGCTGTCTCGCAAATGTGAATTGTTTATTGTTCATCATGACACATGGACCGTACACGTGACATTAGTGTTGATTTTCAGACTGATCGGTTGCTGTAATTTATATTTGCATGTCCATGTAGCTTCATCCTGCAAACATAGAGGCTTAACAAAGTGCACACTAAATTTCAAAGAGGAAATGAGATGTGATAAAGGACAAAATACCTGGGAAAGATGAAAGAAAAGCTGAAAAAGACAAAATGAAACACATGAGCCCAATTTCCTTCTGAGCGACATATCCAAACACTAAAGGCTTATTATTCTAAAATTACAGCGAGAATGGTCAATTATTTAGCACCAGCTGACAGAAAAGCAACCTTTAAAGTTTAAATTAAAGGAACGATCCAGAAGTTTAGAAACTCTCAGGCTGAGAAACTCTTCATAAAGAATAAAACTCGGTGCTAAAAGTCATTGTTCTTTGGCAGAGTAATATCCGTATGTACACGTTCCCAAACATCTCAACTGGCTCAATTTTTCTAGTTTTTTGAAAAGGAAAATAAAATAAAAAAATTCTGGAATCCTTTTTCTTTTTAGATCTTTTTTGATCTTCAAGATGTTTTTGCAATCAAGCACAAATATGTTTTTCAATTTCGGTTCATTCAATATTTTTTCATTAGTGTTTTCTAAACACTAATCTTATACAACAATGCCAGAGTTGATCATTTGTGCTTGATCTTACATTGATACGGAGCTTTAGCTTATAAGCTACAAATCAGGAGCGCTAATGAGTATTTAGCATGGTTAGCATGTCAACGGATATCCTGTTTCTCGATTCGCTGTATCCTGTAAGCCATGTGTATGTGTCATTTTCAGCATCTTATTAACAATGAATGAACCTTCAAGCAAAACTGTAATGGAAAATATCAAATATTTTATAGGTTGCATTGAGATTTAAAGCGCTTTCTACCACAATGCTATTGAACTCTGAATTCTGATTGGTTAGAAGATGTCGATGAACTAAAACAGCATGTACAAATCACAGATTTGTATTAATTGGCTCGTTCTAATACATCGTTTCTACAGTAACGGTTCATTCACGGGGACTTATATGATGAACACTCCAAATAATCTGAGCATAATAAGAAAAAGGCTAATAAGAGAGCTTTCTCTGTAACTTTTTTCTGGCTAAGTGACTTCGAGTCGGGGAACAAATATAACGATAAATGGACAAAAAATTATGAGGTTTTATAATAATTCTTAGCAATGGCAATTTGCTGTGGTATGAAAGGAATAAGCTGCTTCAGGACATGCTGTTATTGGAAAATAATCAACTGTTGACTTCACACCAAGCTCTTGATTGATTATTTTCCTATAATAGCACAGCATGTGTTAGTTGAAGGGAAGAAATGGAAGTTTAAAGCTGATTGCAAATTATACATCACCAAGCCTATACACGACGTGCACAAATCTAGAAAACATACATGGTTTTAGACAATGCAGCCCTTAACATATGGGTACAATGGTTCTGAGAGGCATATTATTTAATTATAAATTCTGGGGATGATGATATTGATGATTGGATGAAGAGGGGTTAAAGAAGGAGACGGGTTAAGAGGGGATAAAATTGAAAGGCCTAAATGTTTGCAATGTTGAATAAATGTCTGGATTAACAAAGAAAGCAGTAATTTACATGAGTCAGTGTCTGGAAACGTTTATGAAAAGTTGAAAAGAACAGACTGTGATAGCTGTAACAATTGTCTAATGGAAGCCTATTGATATTTGGAGGAGGAGGTGGTGGGGTGTTGTCTAAACTGACTCTGTCTGGGGTGGAACTTTCAGAGCTAAATGTGGCGTCGCGGCATGGCAAGCATCTCGGCGGCATCTCAGCACTTTCACTCCAGCCTTCCTGACCTTTCCATCAGTCTCATTTCTATTTCCGCATGCCGTGTTGTTGTTTCCCCGGGATCTGCAGCGCTTTCGCGACGTTCCTGGGGACCTCGGGCTCCATTAGTCTCTCATCTCAAAGCTCCCTCACATCCCATAATACTCCAGCCCGTCTCTGAGGCTTTATTACAGACGGCCCTTTGGAGACACGTTCCGATTATTTTACCTGAAATGCCACCGAGGAGCGTCAGGAAGATGAGCATGAGCTCCACCTCCACAGACCTCTTTCTGTCTCTCTGTCTGTCTCTCTGTCTGTCTCTCTCTCTCTGTCTCTCCCTCTTGTTCTGTGCTGCATAAACACACGGATGCAGTTATATCCGTTAATAAATTTTCCACAAAATGTACAGGTTATGATTTCTTGGTAACATATCAAGCTGTGAATTTCGTCTTATATATTTATGAGAGAGAGAAAAAGAAAGGCAGGTGAGGGAAGGACTTGTAAGTGATACGATGTTTCACAACATGAAATGTAACTACAAATGGATACAATGTACATTCTTTAATTCGCAAAAATGTAACTGTTTTCACATTACCGAGGTGTAAGAGGAATAAAAAAAAAATTCAAACCTGCTGTGCAAACAGGAAATATTTATGAAATAATCAACACCTGTATGGTACCAGTAACTCCACTTCATCACACGACTCCAACACTGATCATTGTTCTATAAGAGCACAACACTGTGTGTGTTATTCCTAACTTATTTATTCCAGTCTCTCTCTCTCTCTCTCTCTCTCTCTCTCTCTCTATCTATCTTTATCCTTCCTACTGTTTTTATAATCATCCTGAAGTTATTCTGGACACACACACACACACACACACGTACACACACATACACATCCTCCAAGCAAAGTCAAGTCACCCTTGATTAGGTTTCGCAGCTTCGTAAATTGCCCCATGGGTGTGCTTGGTCATATGTGTGTGTGTATGTGTGTGTGTGTGTGTGTGTGTGTGTGTGCGTTCACTTAACATCATGGGTTATTAATTCATTCTTTCATCACGTCTCTAATCCTCAGATCTCGGTCTTTTAGCTCGGGTATCGATCCTCCTGTTTCAGATTCTCTGTTGATTCTGTGGATTCTGTGTAATTTAGTTATTGTGTCATTACGGCTCTGCGTGGCCACTTGGGTTATTTCCACTGGCAGTGAGTCAGACACACACTCTGAATCTCTCTCTCTCTCTTGCTCGCTCTCTGGCTGAGCCATCTAATCCAATCCTGACAATCCTCTCAAGTGGGATGATAAAATTCTTATTTCATATACTGAGTGTAATACTCACAGAAAGTCTGCAGTCGGTGGAGCTGCATACACGATAAAATACTTTTTGAAAGGACGTCACTCAGAATAATAATCATAAATATATATATATTTAGAAGAAGAGGAAGAAGAAGAACCACGCTGGCTTCCTGGTGTCACGTTTCTCCCAATATCGCCCTTTTCATGCTTTTCTATTCAAATAAAAAAACAGACCTGGTTCATACCCAGCATGAAAATGTTATGTTTCGAAAAAGCCTGAGTGGGCGGAGTCATCTTTACTGAGGATATTTATAATTATAATCTGCCAGTATAATAAGACGTGAACACTGCGGTGGTTACCAGCTCTATAAAACATGCCGGTAGGTGAATTAGCGAAGCCTCTAGGTGTGAATGAATGTGTGAGTGTCTCATCAAGTTTCATCAAGTGTATTGTATTCCCGCCTCACGCACAGCGTTCCTCGGATAGACTGTTGATCCGCTGCAAGTCTGATCAGGATGAAGCGCTTACTGAAGACAAAATATAATGAGTAATAGTAATAATTAGAGTAAGGTGCATTTGTAGGAACTCTACAACAACAATTATGCCTGCTGAGATCTCACACACACACACACACACACACACACACACACACCAGTGTAATAACACGCTCCTGTTTGTTTCTGACTTATCCAGGCATGATTAGGTTTGAAAATGAAACCATCATAAAAATAGTTTCTTCAGCATTTGGAAAATAGAGATTTTTTTTCCTGCAACAGGTTGAACAGATGTGTTTTTTGGTTCCTTTACTTAATGAGTAGAATATACGAAATTGGTGCGAGTTAGCTCGTCAGACAGGCAAAGCGCGCTAATTAGGCAGATGTTTAAAGGCAGATTGGACAGAAGCATACGGCCAGTACAGCTGTGCAGAACGATGTAGGAAGGGCAAAACCGGCTTGTCATCTCCAACCGTTAGCGTGAGCAGGTGAAGGCAAACATGATGACATTGTTAGACCGGGTTTTGCCAATATTCCAAGATGGCGATATTTTGCGTTCGTATGGTTTTCTTGCCAGATGTTATTAAATAAACATGACAGATGCTTAAAAGTAACTCCAACTTAATAGTGAATTGTGATCTCTTTAATGAACGGTTGGAAACACAGAGTCCAGCTGTGGACTGCAGCTTTTCGCTGTTAAATGACGTGTGTCCATCACATCCTGAGATCTTCGGTGTGGCTCGGTCCCGACGGATGTGGTTTTAAAGCTCGCGTGCGCGTTTGAGGAAGAGAGTCACTGCAGGCGTGTGATCAGCTGTTTAACTCATCAGTCAGTGATGACTTGTTCATATTAACCGCAGCTGCTGCATGGAACTGCCGATGGTCTGTAAATAGCGTGTACACATGATGCATCGCTGCACTGGGGTAGAACGTGCTTCCAGTTTGCCTGCATAATATTTTTAAAGGAAGACTCTTTCTGCTTAAATGGTTTCTTGTACTTCTAACGTTTTCCAGTGTGTTTCTTGATTCTAAATGTTTAATAATGAAACTACACGCGCAGGCGTGTTAAATAAGACTTCCATCATGTGTAGGCTGAAGGTTAAATAGCAAAAATGTTTTTAGTCACAGGAACAAGTTTCGCCTGCTCATAAGTTAAAAGCCTTGATTGATCTCAGAGAGATTTCACCTTTACCTGATATCATGTGACGTCAGCCTGGTGTTTCGTTGCTATGCTAATGAATGCATGGACGTATTTTACGAACGATGGAAGCAAAGCAGTCTGCTCAGTTATAACATCAAGAGGAGGAAACGTTTTCCATTTTGGTATCAGTATTGGAATCAGTATTCTTTACTAGGTTTAAAAACATGATGTTGATGAATAATTTGTACATAAGTAGTTTATAAAGCTAGCATATTTCTGTTCAGAATAAAATGAAATACACAAATCAAATTACGCACATTCACTCGGACATTTCAGACACTGATCACGTCTCAGATGCGCGGATACATTTGCTGTTTAAGGGGAATTGTGTGTATTTACTGCATTTACAGGAGGTGGAACATGAGGTTTGTCTTTGTCTCTCCATCCCATTTTTGAAAGAGGCTGATTTGAAGAAGAAGAAGAAGCTGTTGATGTCCACCGTCAAAAGACACAGAAGCAGAACCGGGCTATTAAGATTACGGCTGAGTGCATCAGAGCGTATCTACAGAATGCAGACCACAGTAGGCATGTTTTTAAAGTCTGTATATGAAAATGAGAGTGGTTTTAAATGGGTGCGCCCTGAAGGCCATTGGGATGTGGGAGTGTATTTAAGTCTCAGTGAGAGCGGATCTTAGTCTGAGTGTCTTGAAGCCCATAAATGAGAACGACTTGTTTTAAATCTATGTATTGGAAAGAACGTGGCTCTGTCTAGGCATGCCTTAAAGCCCAGAGATAGAAATGTGGGCGTGTCTTTGAGACCCTATATAGAAACAAGTTTGGCTCTAATGTTCACATTCGCATGCTGAAGTGACTCGAATCTGATTTTTTGCCTTCATGTGACACACATCTGATCTTTTCAGGGCTGTGTGGACACAGAAATCAGATTCATACGTGGTCCTAAATCCGTTACATACCTGATTCGTGGCCGTGTGACGTGAATGAGACGCTCAGATGGGAAACATGTGGCTTTTTGCCTGTACGCATGTGCTGAGCGCTGTGATCAGCGTGTTGTGTCGCACGCTGTTCGGGTGATTTGTGCTACCTGTCGAGATGTGATACTTAGCACTTGTGTGTTAGGTTTAAGGTTAAGATTTTAGAATACACTTTAAGCTTTAGTCTTAGGGTCAAGGTCGGGATTTGGTTAAGAGCTCGGGTTTATGTTTTGTTATCAGTAGCATTTATTTGCGCAACGGTAGCATTTTTCGTCTAGGTTGTCCAAATTGTCAGAACACCGGCAGCGCAGCAAAACAATAAAGGAGGAGCGCTACAGCTGACCAAAGGTTTGCCCTCCAGAGCAAAATGCCAAGCATATATTATAATAGCGTCCACTTTGACGGTTTTAATACCATGAATCGTCTCACAAATACATTTCAGAGGACAGATGCGTTCAGATTACAGCTACATACAGCTCACTTGTAATTATGAATGTGAACTGTCAAGATCTGATCTGATCAGAGCAAAAAATCAGACATGAACAATGAGGCTTGTAATGTGACTGTACTGTATGTAGATGTTAGTAAATGAGTGTGTAATGCAGGAGTAGATATCTCAGAATAAGAGTGGCTCTGAGTAGCCTTCCCTTGAAGTGTGTGTGTTTGAGTCCCTTTTGAGGAACTTTTTGTCCCTTGAAGTTCATAAACGGAAATTTGGACATGTTGTTGAATCCTTCCATAGTAATTAGAGTGACTGTGAGTAGACGTCCGTGGAAGCCCATAGAAGGCAACGCAGACGCATCTTTGACTCCATATAAGGAAATAAAAGCAGTGGGCGTGGGAGGTGTCGTTGTATCATAGAGAAATGAGAGTGGCTCTTGATGAAGTGCGTATAGATTGGAATCTGGTTGTCTGTTTCATTTTAATAACTTCAAGAACATTGACGCACTTAGGTGCAAATCCCTGTATTTTCCCATATTTCTTAAGCAATGATTGGATTTCAAATTCTAGCCAGCATGCAAACTTTTGCAAACCTGACAAGATGTCTGACAAAAAACTGACTGAATCACTGAGCGATGGGTGTTATTCAGAAATGTTTTGTCTCAAAGACACACCCACATTTCTCAATTAAATACACACCTACCAGGTTACAGCCAACAGGCAGAATCTCCTCCAATCAGGATTTAGGAATTAATTAGGCAGAGGAAAGCATTAGCAAGCAGGTAACCAGCTCTCTAAATTTGTGTAACAAGAAGCTGATTTTGTTGCCTTAAATATGAATTAAAAACAGAAAAGAGGAACTGTGTCTGCAAGCTCCGCCCCCTCAGGAAAGTTGCTTCAAGTGAACTTTTTTTTTATTATTTGCAATCATGTCAGTGGAAACAAGGCGCTAAACAGACCACCCACTAATTCTCTCCATGTCACCTGACTGACATCTATTTTTACGCCCCCTGCCGTCTCTCTCTGTCTCTCATACATCTCCATTCCCCTCATTCTCTCTCTCTGTCCTCTGGAGAGAAAAGACATCACGATAACATAATTGATCAGCCATGATGGTAATTCTTGGTTGTGCGAGATAACGGCACTCTTCATTATAGATCTGCCAAATCCCTCAACAACAAGAAGGAGAACGTGAACGAGAAGAGGAATGGTGGCTCGGCTCCTTTTCTTCCGTTTCACACACACACACACACACACACACACGCTCAGGGGAGAGGAGACGGGGTAGACAGCAATAACACACACTGTTGACTCAGGAGTTTCTAAATAAAGGTGTAATTCCAGACAGACTTCATCCCAAAACAGCTGGATTTGGTCATTATACTGGTTTGCTGTGTATTTGGGTTCAACTTTCTTGAGTAATGTGTTTGTTAAAACTTGCTCCCTGGACATTTCGGGGACAACGTTTGTAGTTTTAATATTGCGGCAGCGCTTTACAGAGCAGTTTTAATATTCGGAACATTTTTTTTTTGCAACTGAGATTATTTTTAATCTCAAGCTTGTTGCCTTTATTCCCCTTGCGAGTCTTTATTTGCAGAATGAAGAAAATCTAGGACCAGTTTTACTCATTTGGCATGTAGATACTGATAAGATGCAGTATATTACAGTGATAGTCAAACACATCTCCAGGTAGCCAGATTGTAATATGCAAATCAGCTCATTACACTGACAACCAACTTATTGTGCTCGTTCTCGTTTGCAGTTGCCTCACTGAAAATCAGGACTGTGTGTGGCATTTTTTAAATTGCTTTCAATTCACCAACTCTCGGGTTTTAGAAGCAGACGCTGTTTGCATTGGTTATTACAGATGTGAGTCAGAGGAAGACAAACAGCACCGCAGCATACACGTCAAGCTGGATACAAGAAACTTTTAACTTCCAGGCACGTGGACTGGATCATATCACGGTTATAATGATATGTATCATTGATATGATATGTATGATATGTTATAATAATCACGTACATTAGAACAGCAAGGGAAAAGTCCCTTATCCAGGATAAGAGCTTTCGTTAACTGTCTTACTGGTTTTCTAAAACAGCCACAAAATAATATGATAAACATCAGCTTTCAAATAATTATATTTACTCTATTATTAGTAATATTTACAATAAACAATTTTCTTCACTGTCTGTTTATACAACAGTTAGTCCTGGTCCACTAATTTGATTTGATTCCGAGACTGATAATATTTCCTATCACTCCAGCGTCCGTTTCCTGTACGTAAAACTCCACTTCCTGGTCCAAAAGTAGTCTTAGCATCACCAATAGCAGACATAGCAAATGATACTTTTCAGGAATATAATTTTTGACTTCAAATACGAAAGCTAGTCAGATGAAGATTTTTTCCAGTTTTACTGGAACCATCTCTACTGGGAGTGTAAAAATCCAATGTGAGCTAACTAGCCCGCTAGCCGACGTGCTGTAAAGTGAGCGTGGCTTGTTTGGGATCTATTTCCGCTCACGGAGCAGAAATAAACAGAAGATTTGGCCAAATTGTGTCCCAAAGGTCAGTCACAGGATTTTGTTCATAGTATATAGTATAGTATTATTGTATAAAAACAATTTCACACTCGAGGTCATGCTGTTGTACCGGATATTAGCACGGCCGCAATTAGCTACGCCCCAATCACAGCCGTGCTGATATTCAGTACAACAGCACGACCTCGAGTGTGAAAGTGCTTCATTAACAGTAAGCTTTGGTTTCTAAGCAACATAACAGACAAAGGTTATGGTATTTCATGGACAGAACAATGGCTTAAGTGGTTTAAGATGGTTTAATTGGTTTAAAAAATGGTGTATTAATACAGAATTTGGTTACGCAGTCACAGGCGGTGCGTGAACACTTCGGACCCAGCTCAGCCAATCAAACTTTAGAACAGTAACTACCCGAAACGGCATGTAAGTGGCTTGTTGATCAGAGATAGTCAGAGGAGAATCGCCAGAATGGTTGGAGCTGTCAGGAAGCCTACGGTAACTTTAGGCGCTCTTTACAACTGTGGTGAGCAGTAAAGCATCTCAGGTACAGCTACAGAAGACTGAAGAAGCTGAGTCTGCATAAAGACTGGGAACTAAACACAGGCTTTAATAGGTTAACCTCTCTCCAGTATGAGATGAGTTCAGTCTGAGCTGAAGAAGCGTTGATGTGTGCACTTCGGAGGCGGTGCTTTTCCTTACAAAAACACACATTTTGATCTATCGAAAAGTTGATGTTGATGACCAGCTTCGTCAGAGATTACACCCCCGAATTCAGTAGCACAGTGAACATTTCTCTCTCCCCTCAAACAACTTTAATCCTCCATAAACACAGCGAGTCAAATGGAAAAGGACTCGCAATTAAGCAACTCATCAGACGCTGTGGCGCAAGAAGGGAGCCGGTGCGCAAGGATGGCGTGCAAACCCGTCATTACAGCGTAATTACGACGTGATTATATTTTTATTACCACTAATTCTGCAGATAGCTGGCTGTGTGTACGTCTTAAAGGACGGCAGACGCTGGCTTTCATGAGTAAGTGTTATTAATTGCTTGGTAAAGATAGCTGGCGGGGCCAGGATTTGGCACGTGTGTGTGTGTGTGTGTGTGTGTGTGTGTGTGTGTGCTACGACGTACAGCCGTGCTAGTCTTCACTCAATGAGGAGCTGTCAGTTTCTATTTCAACAGGAAACCACATACCTGCACTTGGGTGTATTTCTGTGTGTGTGTGTGTGTGTGTGTGTGTGTGTGTTAACAATGATGTCTCTGTTAGCTGGATGGGACATTCTGGGCAGAGGGCAAGGGGACAGACGAGATAAGCTGGTTTTGGAGATAACTCTCCCCTCTCTCTCCATTCCACCCTTTCATTCGGTTCTATCCATCTCTCTTATCTCCGTTCCACCGCTCAGCATATGGCAGTCCCACGCTGAAAGAAAGAGAGATGGAGGTTTAGTTTACACACCGGCCTCAGAAACTGTAGCCCTACTCCTCTTTGTGTACATCCATCCCCTCTCTCTATCTCTCTCTATCTCTGTCTTTCCTCTGTTTCTGAATAATGGTGTATTCAGTTAAAGCTACAATTTCCAATTTTAAAATACTAAACACGCATCGTAAATGAACAATAAACAACAAATCCAGGCTTATAATAACTGCAAGAGTCCTAATATTCTCATATCCATCTTATACATTTGTATTTATTTGAATACAACACTCAGTATCGTGCTATTTTATTACCAGCCACTGGGTGTGTGATGAAGCGGCCTAGACAGCATTCTTACTCAAAGATGAAACTTCCTCTTAGTGAATCAAATTTCAAATGACTTCCTTCCTTCTTTCTAAGTGCAGACGTCCATTTATGGACTCCAAGACACGCCTACATTTCCATATACGGCCTCGGCGATACTCCTTCCGTGGTCTGTAATCAGCAGACAGGGATTATTGACTCGGGGAAGTCTGAGCTCTCGAGAGCGTCTGATTTTCCGAGTGGGAGTTATGAGTTACAGCGGCTCACATTGATTTTTCCTTTCCACTTCTGTCTTGCTGTATTATGGAGTATTAATGCACATTAAACACTGCATTTGTACTCTGACCTCATGTGCACAGCTTACAGTGAATCACCGCTAATAATCATTATTTATTATTGATGCTTGATATGCTTAAACCAGGAACGATTCAGCCTTTTCGAACGAGTCACTAAAGTGAATCAGTATCGATCGCTGAATCATTCTTCTCCTTCTGTTGCTGTTGGCGTGATTTGCTGTTGTTCTCATTAGACCCCAGTCTTCATATATGATTATTTAAGAAAGCTTTATGTGGATTTACACTATATGTTTATTTATCTGTCTTAATGTCTCTAAAAATAATCTACGAATTGTTCTATTTGAACCTACATTTCTGCCCCTTAAGTCAAGATTTGAGATTCACGTCTCATATTAACTTATGCAATGAATTCAGTTCATTGAGTCACAAACAAATGCATGTGAAAAATAATAAAAAATATAATAAACCTAACAAATAGCAACAGTTATTAGCTGTTTTACACAGCTTGTCTGAGTGGACGAATCTGAACGAATCATGTATCTGAACAGATTTCAGTCATTTAAAAGACTCTATACACAATTATGTTCTATATTATTGTGTTTTTATGAGGGAATATCGACGTATAGACATGTCAGTCTGTGTCACAGGACTCATATCGCTTTGTGTACACCATTTATCTGACAGGTGCTAATGCTAACTTGGCTACAGCTAGTATGGTGCTAATGCTAGCATGGCTCCAGCTAGTAACTGTAGCTTCATATGTACTGTATAAAATGCACAATCATGGCTCATTAGCAAATTTTGGTCCAACTGTTTCTTAAAAATGTTCTATGTAATCAGATTCCGTAGCATTATCGTTTCCAGCTAGGCAGGTCCATACACACAGGACCACATGTGCTAATGCTAACAAAGATAACAGTGAAATACAATACTGTATTGTGTTACAAGTGTACAATAATATTAATTCAAGTTAAACATTGTGCTTGTACTGTAAACATGAAGTTGCTGCTAGTGCTAACATGGTAAACAGGAAATTACAGCTCGTAATTATCATTTGCAGAACAATAAACATTAGCTATTAGCTAGGAATAATCAAATGCTGGTAGCAATTTTTAGCTGAAGCTGTTAAAGCCGGTTTTTCACACTATATTCTCCACTTAGCGTGATGAGCGGAATGACGCCTGAAATATAATGCTTCTTCCGTAAATGGGTTGTAATGTCTTTATTTTTCAGTAATGTTTGTAATATTTTGTTGTTGTTGTAATGGGTTTTTTTTTTAATATCAACTGACTCACTGAGGGTCACTTAATCTTGACTTAAGGAGCAGAAATGTAGGTTCAAATATCATAAATATTACAATACATCATATATCAGAACAGGGTTAGGGTTAGGGTTAATTTCATGAAAGTAAAGAGGTTAATGATGATATGGCAATCCTGTCAGTAAAAAGGTTTTTCTTTTCTCCGGATGAATAATAATAATAATAATAATAATAATAATAATAATAATAATAATAGAGGGATGTTCCTTGGCCTTCAGGCCTTCAGGGTTTTTTTCATACACTTACATGATTAACACAGTGACTTGCAGTGGGTTTGAAGGTTAAGTATCATGAGAATAAATGAGATGAACTGTATTAAATTAAATAAAGCTGGAGGGATAAATACATGTGCCTGTAAAAAAGTGGTAGTGTAAAGACTACTGTTTGGAGATTTTCAGGTCTTTATAACTGTTGAAATATTGTTGGATAAAATACAAAGAAATGATTTGTTTCTTTTGGCCAGTTAAGTGTTCAAAAGGTATCAGAGAATCTGCTGAGTGTTGGTGGGAAATTAAAAAGGAATTAGCTCTATGTTTCAGAGCCTGAATGTCAGAACGCATAAATCTTCATACAGCTGGACTTAAGATCCATCAACTGACATCATCTCTCGCTAGATTAGATACTGTGTTCAAATCCCTGGAGCCACCGAAGGTAAGAACTCTAACGTCTTGCTGTTCAACTCCACGTGAAACTGAGAGGTTTTAAATGACTAATCTTTGAAATAATGTGGGTTTGAATTTTGAATTCAAGCCGGTGGTGGTATGATGCAGGCAGTGACGCCGTTTCACACCATTTTGAGTCACACTTTAACTCCAGCCAAAGAAAACCTCCTTCATGATTCATGTCCTGAACGTCTTGTCCGTGTTTGTGCATGAGCTCGTGTGAGAGAGAGCGTTGGAGAATACGCTACGCAGGGGTGGAATTCAGATGGTAGCTCTTGACTGTCGTTCTTAACGTGCAATTAATCCATTCATCTTACAAAGAGCTCTATTTATAGGCACGTTGAGTGCCTCTCTGCGGCTACGCGGCACTTCTCAGGACCAGGGATGAACGTGAAACACGCACCTACACACAAAAACATGAGAACTCGATCCAAAATCCAGCTTGATATTGTCAGAAAAGTAGTCAGACTAAATGAAATATTATTTATCATATATATTGGCACAGCCCTCCAATAGATTAGCGACCTGCCCAGGGTGTAACCCCGCCTCTCGCCTGAAGTCAGCTGGGATTGGCTCCAGCGACCCTGACGCACTTCATTATGCACGAACTGTTACATATCGGTCCGTTAAATGAAAACTAAACTAAAACACCCAGCTAAACAATCAGAAGTGAATTTAATCTTGGTACTAAAATCAAAACCTAAGATTAAGAGCTTGGAACTGACAAAAATCTTAAACCTCAGATGCACAAAGACAACAAATATTATTTGTATCCCAATAATATTTTATAAGGTATACATTTACATACAGGTTAAAAGCAGTTAAACGATATTTTAAGCATCTGTAAAAGTCCCTTTACAAAAACGTGCTTTTTTTCAGATAACTGTCTTCAGTAAACTTGAATAAAACCTTCAAAATCTACAGCATTTCCTGATAGACAAAGCATTGTGTCTGTCCCAGGCTGATATATTTACGCTTTACCGTGAAATATAATTTCATCAAAAATAAATAAATAAATAAATAAAAATCATTTTGTTTGTGTGTATGCATTCAGCATCTCATTTTCTATACAATTTCAGATCATTCACTCAACCCTGTTACCTGAACACACTCTATGAAGTATTTGGGACCTTCACGTCACATGTTCAACAGGAAGTTGCATCTTTCAAATTTCCTGAAGATCACAAGAAGAGGAACCGTGTCTCATTCTTTTTATTATTATTTTTTTTTATTTTGAGTGATATTGTGATATGGACTGACAAGTTCGCTTTGAAAGTATAACACTGCTACCCAAATCATAGCTCAAACTCAAATTATTAGTTACAAACTAAACATTTTAGTAAATCATTCAAATATCTAAATGTCCTTATGGCATTAGCATAGACACTAGACGGTGATATTTTGTAAATCTGCTAATTCTATGCATGAAAAACTGAACTCTCTTACTCATTTAAGAGCAAAATGCAGTGAGTTAGCAAAGAAAGCATGGTTTCTTACATTCAACATCAAAACATGATACAAATAAAATTGCATTTTTGGGCTAAATGGCACTAAACTCATGCAATCACTCAATCCATGTAAAAGCCAATTATTTGTATTTACATGCCAAGAAATTCACACTTGACTTCACTCACAGGAAGCAGCCTGCTAGCTTAGCGTAACTCAATGTAGCTTAGTTGGCTTGGCATGGTGAAGCTATCCAGATCCTCATCAAATGCCTGCAAGATAAATAACATAAATGGAAAATGAAATAAATGACTTCCTGTTTCTGGTGACTGACTAACTATCTGTCTTTCTTTCTTCCTTCCTGGGAGTGTTTCCAAAGTAACTGGTTTACAAAATGGCCACCAAATGGACTTAACTAGAAAGACTTCTATGGGATTGTTTACTATTTCCAACATGAATTTTTTCCCCCAATGTCACCACGTCTTGTATATAAATGTAGTTTTATTTTTGACTGTGAGTATGTGGAGAAGGGGAATGAATGACCTTGGTCAAGAATAAGAAATTTTTAAAGCTAAGTACAGTTGAGGTCAGAAGTTTACATCATGAAAATAAATGTTATGGCAATATCGGGCTTTCAGTGATTTCTTTGAACTGTTCCTTTTCTGTGGCAGAATGATTGGACCACATAGATCTTTAATATAAAAAATAAATTGGTGTACAAGTTTGAATTCATTTTGGGTTTTCTGAAATCAACACAGGGTCAAAACTATACAAACATCCAGTTAGATTATTAATTCAGTGGTGCTGAAAGTCACAAAATGTCTTTTAACATGCCAAGGCCAAGGCCTCTTAACTTCCTGTTAGTGATGAGGATTGACTACAGCTGGTAGCTTCTCTGTGCACAACATAAAAAGGGTTTGTCTGACAAGTACAGGTTATAGAGAGTGTAGTAACTTTGCCAAGGTCTGGAAGAAGCAATTTGCTGAGAGCAAATTGGTTCAGATGGTCAGGAACGACCCAGGAACCACCAAGGCACAGGCCTGCCATGAGCTGGAAGCTGCTGGAAC
>JAQMYM010000002.1:2200437-2210540 GCA_030014255.1 Parauchenoglanis ngamensis
TGTGTGTGTGTGTGTGTGTGTGTGTGTGTGTGTGTGTGTGTGTGTGTGTGTGTGAGAGAGAGAAAGAGAGAGAGAGAGAGATGTGTAAACTGGGATTTGGTGGAAGGATTCTGCGGTGTTGACTCAGACTCAGATTCATCACCCTTTATCCCTCATCCATAGATAATATGGCTGTGAGAAATCTCTTATCACAATACTTAAATACATTTCCACACTTGGGGTTGTGCAGTTATAGGATAATAATCGGTGACAAGGCATTGTGATGCAGTTTAATTCCTTTTATACCACAGCAATTTGCCCGCACTCGCACTTTTTTATTTATTTCTTATAGGATATGTTGTACTTTTTATTTGTTTATAGATACATTTTATCCTTTTCTCACCACTCTGTCTTTTTCCCTTTTTTCCTCACAAGTCCCTCTGAATGAGCGGTTACTATAGCAACGATAAAGCATTAGAACGGCGCATTAACAGAAGCCTGCAGCTGCACTACTGCCAGAGCCGCTGTTATAAAGTAAAAACCAATCAACACTTTCTGACCAATCAGAATCCAGAATTCAACAGCGCCGTGGCAGAAATCAGATTATTCAGCATTATTCAACAAGGAATAGGAATTTATTGTTATGACACATATTTGATGTTTACATCAGTCGAAGTCGTGAGAACATTGTTGCTAGGCTACTGGAGTTTTACTGCATGTAGCACAGGCTAGCTAATGACTGAGGCTAATCATTTCTCTAGCTAGCACGTTGCTCGTAGGTCTTTAAACCTTAGTGTGAAGACAGTGACAGTGGAAATGAGACAACATGGTACAGAATATTGACTCAGACGTGTTGGTTAAATTACTAATAAAGACTATTGCAAAAAAATAAAAAAATGCTGAAATGATGCCTAGCAACAACAACTAGCCAACATTTATATTTCTATTTACTTATATTATATCAATATTGTTTCAAACGTTCAGTCATAGTGTGAGTCTGTCTGCGTGTGTGTGTGTGTGTGTGTGTGTGTGTTCTTGTTCTTTGTGCATCTGAATTAGAAAACTGTCACATCTACATCTCTCTCTCTCTCTCTTTCTTTCTGTGTGTGTGTGTGTGTGTGTGTGTGTTGGTGTTAAAAAGGTATCAGCCATGTGGTAGACTCCACACATGACTGATTGGATTCGGGCGAGATTTACGTGCTTTGGCCGTGCCTGCATTTCCCCTGCAGAGCCCACTAGCTTTAGCATTAGCCTAGCCTCGCTCTGTCTTGTCACTGAAGCAATCAGGAAAATAAGGCCTGCGTGATTTACTCCAGTCCGGCTGTGGGCCTCGTACAGCACTCCTCTTTTTTCTCTCGTTTTGCAGAGTGATGGATGACGTGCGGATCACTCATTCCTTATAACTTGCAGAGAGAGGCCATCAATCAGTCCGGCACAGACTCCGCCCCCCCGGCCTCAACATAAGCTCTCTTTCATTCTGACAGCCGTGGCTAATACATCTCTCCTCTCTCTCTTTCTCTCCTTCTTTCTCTTTTCTCTCTCTCTCTCCGAGTCCATTTCTCTCTATCTCACACACTCACTGAGGTTGACAGGTCGTGCTAATATATCAGAGATCTGCAGGCCACAGGGGTGTGTTATTTATGATCGAGGCCCTGACACTGAAAACACCAGCGCAGCACTGACAGACGAGAGAGAGTAAAAAGTGTGTGAACCGCTGACCCAGACAGACCCATAACAGAGCAATGGAATTTGACCTTCATGGATTAATCCTTGTGTACTTGATGTTTTCATTTTCAAAGTTTCCGCTAAATGTAGCTTAGCCGAGTTATGCTCACGTCTTTATATGTCCATCTCAAAGACAGTTTTGGCTCACTACCAGCATTTCATAAAATCTGTATTAAAATCAAATTGAAAGTCTCTGCACAAAAAAACCCCCCAATAAATAAAATAAAAATACTAGACCGTACCAATCAGGTCACAAACACTTGTCACAGTTCTCCCACAAGAGTACACTTTCATAGCTAAAGAATATAATGTACCTTTAAAACTCATTTAAGTTGTATAATTAGACTTTAAACACTACTGTAGAACTTTTGCATCGCATCTACAGTTACACTGTTTGTGCTGCAGGGAAATGAAATGTAATCTAATTCCCTTTTCATTCCACTTTCTTTTGATTCTGAAATAAGTTAAAACTAATATGGCTAGCAAATTAGCCAGGCAACAGCTAATGCCAAGTTTCTCATGCTCATCTGAATCCCTATTAACATACAATCCTGCCTTCACACTTAAGGCCACGCCTCCTACCAGAGTCTCAATCCGGCGTGACGTGATACCAGTAAGGAAGGAGTTCAGCTACAGGATGGAGGCGTGGCTGTTCTCAGCTATGCAACTTGTCCATAATTACAGATAACAGTGTTGATAACCCTGAGGTTTATAGATACAGGACTAGTCGTAAACTATCATGAGTAAACATGATCTCACGTTTCATTTGTACACTGATGAATTTTTGCTGCATTGTTCCTTCAGCATCTTCAAACTGGCTCGGTTGATTTATTGTTGACTTCCAATGATAAATGGTTTTCTTCAAATCGATTGAAACAAAACAAGCCATGTTGTTTGTTCCTCCTGCTTTTTGAGAATCTGCGTACTCTGTCTAAGAATCTTTTTTCTTTTGCAGAATAGGTCAATTTTACTCATACGTAACAAAAAAAACCGGGAACAAAAAGTTTAATTAGCACATTTTTTTTTTCAAATAAGAAGTAGATTACCGCGCATTTAACATTCTTTTCATTAAAACCAATTAAATCTAATGCTATGTAAGCTGAATAAATGACCTCCACGCTGCTTACTTGTTCTGACACGAGAGTCTTTAAATAACAACAGTTTCTTTTAACACATTATCACCGTTGCTGAACTTGCAGGTCTTCTCTGCTCAACCATTTCCAACTTCACAGTGGATGTTCAAATTCAGATTGTGCCTCACAGAAAACAGTCAGTCAGTGATCGCAGACACAGACCCAGGCATTACCCATTTTCCACCAGGAGCTAGTTCTGGGCTGGTCCTTGTGCTGTTTTGGAGCTGGTTCAACTTGTGAACCTTCTAAGAACCAGTTTGCTTTTACACGGGCTAGCCTCACCACAGTACATCACTGAACACGTCTCCACTTTCCCAGCCAATAGCCCACCCTGCTAGTGCTACTAGCCAGATCCGCTAATGCCCCACTATCTTGCCCCACTAAAGCCAAGCACCACAATGGCGGATTACATCGTCTCTTCTTCTTCTTCTTCTCTGGATTAGTCAGACTGCACGCTACACTAGCTTTGTTTGTTTGTTTCTTTTTAAATGGCAGTTTTAGTTTTAGTTTGTTTTGTTGGTTGTGATAATCCCACCTCTGGGGCCTGACCTAAGATGTTTTTGGTTCTAGACCAGCTAAGAGTTGGTGCCATTCTGGAACCAGTTTTGCATGGCCTGTCTTTATGCAGGAATACCTACAAACAAGGAGGCGTTTTCTGTATAAGAAAATCATAATCCCGTGCAGGCCAGCACAAGATATGCGCAAGCGCTCTCACCACATCGCTGAACTAATTACAGAACTCCAGTTTAGACACAGGTATGGGTGTTTAGAGCGCTAAATACATAGACACAGTGTCTATGTCCTCCTGTGAGTTACTCCTGACTGCACGTCGATCCTTACATGTGTGGCGTTGCGTATCAATTCTGTAACTGCCATGCACAGTAATTTATCGCAGTGCTATTCTTGCACAGCCTGTGGCAGTTCGGTTCAACGTGGATTAAAAAAAAATGAGCCTTTTACTACGCAGAGACCTTCAGTTACAGTACCTTTCAGCGTGGTGATGACCAAAGTGCCCAAGGACACTCACAAATCAACTCCGCGTTGTTCTAAAACAGACCCAGAAAGTTTGATTCACTTAGATATCCTGATGCTGAACATCGGCTGATTGACTCCATTTGAGGAAAATAGAGGACATTTTCTGCTTTTCATTTCCGAGGAGTGAAGGAGCATACCTGAGATAAGCCGAAGGAAGAGTCTTGTGTTTACACCTCCACCTTCGAGGTCTCCGCATTCTGTGTAAACCTTGCTAAATATCGGCCCTTACAAACAGAAAAGAAAAGCATTTGATTGCCTGGTCCGAATGTTTTTACATGTCAGCTTCAGTTGCTTTATTCCACAAAATCAATTTATCTTTTTAGATTAACCTTGAAAAAAGCATCAGCTCTTTTTGACATTATGTTAGAGCGTTGCATGCGCTCCCACTCGGCTCCGAGTTCTAAACAAAGGCAGCCCTGAAGACCCAATCAGTGCGCCACTTACCTTGAACAAGGTAACGAATAGATTCATGTAATTTCCCCTTCTCAGTAACTTCACAACTTTTCCAGCAGTGAAAGGCCTCCGTTTATTCACCAAGCGGGAGCCTCTCAGAGAGAGCACAACTCCTCCTCAGCTATCTCACAGCAGGAGGTCTCTCTCTCTCTGTCTCACCCTTCTCAACGCAGCTGCACTGTTTTTCGCCTCTCTCCATTTGTCAGCTCATCCTGTTGACACAACGCACAGGCGAACGAGTGCGTCGGGGCGAGCGAACGGAGTGTGGAGGTGGGAGGAACTCGGCAGGAACTTTGTCAAAAGCCAAAAAATCCTGCATCCTGGTGGGTATGTACAGACGCACTTGACACACAGCTGCCCTCATTCAGTACTTATACAGTCGAAAACAAAAATGAGCTTATGTAATATATATTTTTTCCGATATGGTGCCTAAGAATTATGTCATTTGTGAAGTTTCGAACAAACTCATGAAGTGTGTAAAGTTTCTGGTTTCTCCTTGCTCCTTGCTTAGTGGATGTTATGGTCTTGATGTGTTCATGGATTTCATGTGTAAATCCTCCACCTTGATTCATTGCAAAAATCTTGGCCCAAACAAACCCCAAAAGAAAGTCTGAAAGTTATGTGAATATTTACACAGGGAAAGTTCCTCATCTTCATATTATTATTGTTCAGCAGAGAGAGAGAGAGCCAAAGAGAGAGAGAAACTTTGTGGTTGAGTTAGCAGATGTTAGTCCACATCATTTCCTTTATCAGTCTTCTCTCTCTCTCTCTGTTCATTCTAATTGAATGCCTCTGCTGATAAATGGCTTGTTGAAGCTCCACCTGCAATGCACCATTACGCTCTCTCCGTTTTCAACCATGTAAGAGCGTGTGTTGTGGCATGGAGGACAGCTGTGTGTGTGTGTGTGTGTGTGTGTGTGTGGGCTTTGTTTTGGTTATAATGTTATTTATCATTACAGACGTAAGTGTAGTCATGTTGATCTTACCGCACTGCTCTGCTTTCAGAAATGAGTAATAGCTCTTTACCACATTATCCAGATTTTGTGCTTAATCTGGAGCTGTTTCACTGCAGAAACTGAAAGAGCGAGGCTACGCTGATTCAATTCCAGCACCCAAGCTGTTGCGGGTCTGAAACCCTCATGTTATGCTGAGAATGTCAAATACAACTTCTAAAGCCCTCCATGGTTGTAAAAATATGTGCAGTTTGATTAAAAATCTAATTAAGTCCTGAATTATCCCCACAATCCTCCTATATGTAGTAATTGTTAATCATATTGTTAATAATTCGACTCAGTACTCCATGTGAAAGGCGTAAAGCGTTCTACAGTTCCTTGTTCTTCCTTTCTCTGCGCTATAGACAATTCCAACTTGGAGAACGTTTAAGAGCTTTGAACGTTCAGTGAGAATATTATGACCATTCAAATGCATTTTTGTACATGCAGTTATAAATATAGACAAAAGGTCATCATACTCTCGGAAACAAAGGGCTCCTCAAGAGATCTTGGACAGCTGAGGGCTCTTCACTTCTCTGATTCTGATTAGGGTTCTACAAACTTTAAGGTGGCTTCCCAATAGACAAGGGAAAGAGTTTTTAGAGTTATGGATTTAACATCCATCCATCCATCCATCCATCCATCCATCCAGCCATCCTTCCATCCATTAATTCATCCATCTATTCATTAAACCCACTTCCATTCATTAATCCATCATCCATCCATCAGCCCATGCATTTATTCCTCCATCCATCCCTCCATCCCTGCGTCCATCCATTAATCCGTCTATCCATCTGTCAGCCCATCCATCTATCCCTCCATCCAGCCAGCCATCCATGCCATCTATCCATCATCCATCCTTCCATTCATCTATCCATCTATCCCTCCATCCAGCCAGCCAGCCATGCCATCTATCCAGCATCCATCCTTCCATTCATCCATCCATCTATCCCTCCATCCAGCCAGCCAGCCATGCTATCTATCCATCATCCATCCTTCCATTCATCCATGCATTAATTCCTTTATTTGTCCCTCCCTCCATCCATCCATCCATGCATTCAATAATCCATTCATCCATCCAGCCACCCATGGATGGATTGCATTAATTCCTTTATTTGTTCATCCATCGATCCATGTATTCATCCATTCATTTATGTATTTGTTTATTTATTTTCTGTTGTATTTGGGCCAAATGCAGTTAAAGCATCCAAGGACACCTTAGCTCACAAACTCACACCCTACATTTTATTTTATTGTTTTATTTAATTTTTTTGTTAATGTTTCCTTTGAATAATGTTTTTCATTACACCATTGGAGTGTTTTTCTGTACACTATTGTCTTAAACCTAATCCAGCCCTTTACACTTTACACACTGTAAAACGTCATGTGATTATGTGAGTATTATGTGATTACACATGAAAAACCTGTGAAAATGCACTTCACCGTAAATTATGTCCTGAATTTGCACTTGAGTAAACATGTGTGAGATCATGTGAACAATATGGCATTAGTATAAAATGTGAGAAAATAACATCAGGAAACTGAACCCACATGTTACCCCTACATGTGAAACGCTGATGTGAAAATAAATGAACTGTGTAAAACCCACAAGCAAATGCAAAGAACTGGCATGAAAATACAAATATATGCACTACATATGAAAACTGTGCTAAAGTGAGATGTCTACAACTTGGAACTTTTCACTTTAAGTTTGTGTAACTTTTCAAATGGCAGTTTTCTTTATGGACACGACTCCAAATTTCCAAATAAGGTCAACATTGTCACATATTCCCATCAACATCTAATCAGTCTATTCAGTTTGGTCTACATATAGAGCTAATCTCTCTCTCTCTCTCTCTTTCACACACACACACACACACACACACACACACACACACACACACACACACACACATATCATGCATATTGATTTGGAGAACAGAGACCTGCATGGAAATCGTCACAGGGAGCCTGTAACTCCATTTACTGTAATCCCACTTCCTGCTTGAGTGTGTTTTAATCAACACGGCTTCCTGCAGACATCGCGCTGCTGATTAAAACTGGCACATATAACACACACACACACACAAATCTTTAATTCACTAGTCAGTGCTTTTCTGTACTCATTGCTTTGTGTTTCACACACACACACACACACACACACTTAATCTTTCACTCAATTCGCCAGTTTTACCTTCGTGGTGGTGGGAACATATACAACCTGAACAAATTGCTCCTATGATCCCTGACATGGCACCCCCAAACACCCCCCTCCCCCCAAAACACACACACACACGCACACACATACATGATTTGATATGTAACATTTGCTATGACTTAAATGTGTCACAGGACCCCCGTCTCTGGACAGAGTCTGTTGCGGCTGAAGCGGAGACGTATTAGCCATAATTGGAAACACATATTGGGCATATTTTCTGGCAAACACTCCGTAATTAGATCTGGCGCAGGGCCTGGGCGAAAGGTTAGCGAAAGTGGAGTCAGGCTGTTTTTCTTCCATGAGGTTTAACCTGTGAAAGCGGGATATTTAACTCCCTGATTATTTATCTTCTCCGTTATTCAACCGGCCGTCGGCGATCAGAGAGATCCAGTGTGTGAATCAGTGTGGCAGGTTTGTTGACATTTTCATCCTCTGACGAGACAGAAGCAGGAGGGGTAGAGTTAGCTTAATGTAAACACACCTCAGAGAATGAGTGAGAGAGAAGGGTGTCTGATTGAAGCACTGGTAAAATCAGCTATATAGCCATCAGTTCTTTTGCTTTTGCTATTTAACTGAACAAAATATTTTAGTATTTGGGCCTATCCAATATCATGGTGTCAAAAAATCCTGCCAATAACACACTGTAATATAGTAATGCAAATAATGGTTCTGATGTTTATTTTAAGAGATTGACATCTTGTCAGTTAAATCAGGTTCAACATTCTCTTAAAAAAGGAAAAAAGGTAAACCCTACAGAAGTTCATTCATCTTCTGTAAGTGCTTTTTCCTGGTCAGTGTGTTGATGGATTCCAAAGCCTATCCTGGGAACACTGCGCGTGATGCAGGAATACACACTTTACGGGATGCCAGTCCATCAGAGGTCACAATGCACACCTACACACCCATTCATGGCTAAGGTCACCAGATTCCCTACCAACTTGGAGAATCAGAGAACCTGGAGGAGATCCATGTAGACACTGGGAAATCATACAAAGCTCCATACAGGCACTAAACTGAGCTCAGGGTGGAACTGGAGACGCTGGAACTTTGAGGTGGCATCACTTTCTGTTGCACCACCATTCCACAAGATTGGGGAACTAAATAAGAAATAGAAGTAGGTGAATGCACTTCATACCTAAGTACTGGACAATCAAATTGGTGGCCACTTTTGGATATTTTGGTTCCCCTTCAAGTCCATTCTTTAATGATGTCAATAGAGCACCGGTTCTCAAGTCCCTGAGGGTACATGGGTGTAAAAAACAAGCATTTCTCAACCAGCATCATCATGAACTTGACATTTCATTACTCCTTGCTTTAGTATGGTGACCAGTGAGACCTTTCTCATTTTCCATTCAGAGATGAATAAAGTTCATAGCCACTTCATCAGTCCCTTCAGCAGAAGAGAAACAAAAAAAAAATCACAGACAAATATGAATGATGTACCATGGCGAAATCAACTACCCTGCAGCTCTATAACAAATGATGTAGGCTATAAATGGAATTAGACAATCGATCATACTTGGCTTAATCATCTTTTTTTCCACATAAGTGGCAAACCTATACTCTTAGAAAAACAGTTCTTGGGATGGTTAATGGCTACAGCTTTCTAAAGGCCTTCTACTTGCCAAGAAACCCTTTACTTAAGAGTCAGGCATAGAACTCTTAAGGTTTCCCCTGAGATGGACAAACAGGATAACACTTTAAAGCCTGGATTTTTAACTCCAGTTCTGCACAGTTTAAAGTTTTCCCTACTGCCGACACACTTGATCCAAATGATCACCTAATTATTAAGCTCTTAATGAGGTGACCCAGGTGTGTTGAGAGTAGGGGAAAGCTCAAACTCTGAAGGGGTCCACAGCACAGGAAATAAAAAGCCCTGCCTTAGAGTAGATTAATGACTAGAGCAGGTAGAGCTGTTGCCTCACATCTCCAGAGCCCAATGTTTAATCCCACTCACGTAACTATCTATGTGAGTTTCACATGTTCTTCCCTGACCATGTTCCTCCAGGGTCTCCAGTTTCCTCCCGCCTCGTGAAAAACATGGTTCCAGGTGGATTGCATACTTGAGTGTGTGATGCCTCTGTGATTGACATGTTGTCCTGTCAAGGGTCTATTATTGCCTTGCGCTCAGGAGCGGCTCTGGATCCATCATGACCCGAACCAGGATAATGTAAGGAATAAAACTGTTCAGGTCATACTGTTATAGGAACATAATCAATGTGTGGTGTGGTGGAGCTAGATGCAAATTGTGGTTACAGTTCCCATGCCAAAGTTTTCCTTTAACAGCAGGTCGCAAAGTGCCTTATTCCACTTATACTACAGCAATGAATCAGTGAGTCAGTGAATCACAAAAATTCATTTGAAAAATTTGTTCTCTGCTCTCAACTGCCCCATGTATATGCTGATTTCAGTCCTAATATCGCCAACACTTTGAGGAATGTAGGATTCACCAAAAGAAGGACACATATACGATACTTCTGAGCACACCTAAGCCACCATTGAGCTTGATGATATTGTGGGCATTATCTTACCCAGCTGCATGAAGTCGTCACCTGGAATGCTTTTCAG
>JAQMYM010000002.1:2212603-2220103 GCA_030014255.1 Parauchenoglanis ngamensis
AACAACAGTCCATCATTACTTTAAGACATGACGTGACTTTTAAGTAATAAAAATAAAGAAAAAAACATTGAATTAGACGGTGTGTCCAAACTTTTGACTGGTAGTGTGTGTATATATATATACAGAGTCAGCCAAAAACACTTCAGGAATAACGGCCACCACTTTGAGCACCTCTTGTAATTGTAGAGGCCAAAGGTAACTTGTATTAACCTCCTGATGTCTGAATAAATTTAGTGTTAAAATATTTATACAAATTTTTTGACTGACTCTATATATGTTTATATAGATATAGCATATTGCATAGAAAAACACAGGTCTCATACCCGTCTACCTGCATGCACAGCTAAGCAAATGTGTCATGAATCCCACCCCCAAAAAACCAGAATCAGTACTGGGTGCAAACTCATGTATGCAGGCCCAGAGTAAATTACGAACTCTGACCTTACCCCTTACCGCTAACCTCAACAATTTCTCACTGTACATGCACTTTTATAAATTTGCGATCATGGAACTATATCTGTATACGCCAGAGAGAACGCACTTTCACGGGGCTTTTCATGTTCGCTACGGAGTCAAGTGATGCCAGAGTCATGACCTTTGTGACGCCCAACCCTGTTCGATATGCAAATGCAATTACAGTGCCTTTATCTCTGCAAAGGGCAGGGGATGAGAAAGAAAGAGAAAGAGAAAGGCTGGCCTGACCTGCAGCAGATCCTCATCTTCTCTCTGTGAGGCTCGGGAGGAGAATACAAATGTTACTACATTAACCTGGTCCTGTGGAGAAGCGACAGAGAAAAAAGGAGAATAAAGGAAGGGAAGAAAGGGAGGGAGAATGCAGGGTGAAATGGCTTGTCTTTGTAGTAAATCATATCGCCAATGAATGCTAATTTGGAGGAGGTGATAGAAGTGGTAATTGTTCTTTTCAGCTGGGGGGCTCCGGCTCTCTCTGCCGTCGTGCCTTTGATGGACTGTGGTGTCAGCAGTGCATTGTGGGAGCCAAATAACCCTCCCATGCTCCGTTTGTGCATGTTGGGCGTGTGTGTGTGTGTGTGTGTGTGTGTGCTAACCAGGACCTGTAGGAGACACGTTGATAATTAGATTCATACATCAAATGTTCTCCACCTTTCCTCTTTAGCATGGTTGTGCCAAAAAGATGACATACGGTAAAAGATGAAAGTATGTCCCTTTTTATTTTCCTTTTTAATACTTTGTCGATTCTAAAAATATAAAACTCTACTGGACTCCCAACGAATTCATTTCAGGTCCCAGCTCCATATCACTAATTTGTTTATCACTGGTATGATTCATAAAGGTAGAGATAAAGCTAAAAGTGAAGTGACATAACAACAAACTCCTTTTGAATTCTTGATTATTTATGTAAATTGGACTTAAAGTACATTCCTCTGAAGAATTCTTTCTTTGTTATCCCCCATATTTTGGAAATCAAGCTCCTCTCTGTGGCTAGTACCAATTCTACAGTATTTGGCATGTAAAGTTTTTTATTTTTTTTACCTTGTCAGCTTGTCTGTTCCATCTAAAAATCCACATGTACATCACTGCGGCTTCTTACATTCTGGAGATGAAGGAATGCCGATTTTTTTTTGGTACATACTGTAGATCATTTTTCATCCACATATTCTTCAGCTTTATTGAGCGTCTTATTGAGAGGTTTGAAAATCGCAGGTTTTTCGTTCGGTGCTTTCACATGCACTACACATGCACAGTGTTTTTTCTGTTGGAACCCTGGGGCTTCTCGGCCTGGGTGCATTTCTTAAGGCAGGTGAGAACACAGCAATCACACTTGGGCACAGACTGGACCCAAGGACAGCGTTTTACGAGGACCTTCTCAGCCCATCATGCTGCTCAGCCAATTTTTTTTAAAGGCTTTTGGTTCATTTAATGACTTGCAGTGGGAAAGCAGCCCAAAAAGCATACAAGCAACTCAGAAAATGGACTAATAATTGTGAAATTCTTCTGACTCCCAAGAGGAACTCTTTCCTGGCTGGTACATTTAAAACAAAACGCTGGACAGGACACACCCACTGTTCGTTTGCTAATGTCAGTGTTAACATGAGTTATTCTTTCTGCATGAACCCATGCCTATTAGATTTCCAATCTTTGCTGATATTGGAGCAAATCTTGCCTTCACATGGGGAAAAAAAATCCTTTATATTTCCTTATTTTCTCACAGGACTGATGGGACCCCATGGCCCCTGTCTAGCCTAAAAACAGAGATGTGTTACACCATCGAAAGAGACATAAACAGCTCCAGCTGCTCTGACATGTTGCAGGCTGGAATTATGAGGTGCTTGAAAGTACTAGAAGCTCCATGGGAATCGTTACAACCTTCTAACTGTGGAGGAGGCATTTTTGTAAAAGATCTGTTGTTGTCCCACAACCCTGTGAGTAAGAGCGTGAGGGTCCCAGAGGTTCTGAGAACAGCCTGGTGTTGAATCAGGAAGGAATCCAGCGGTGCTCCTGAAGGTTCTGCTCACCATCACAATGACAAGGGAGGCAACCTGATAGGCCGCCGTTCTCCAACTTGTTTGCCAAAATTTACCAAGGGAGGTAAATTTGTAATGCTTAGCTTAATTCCATCATCGCTGGTACACACGGTCACGGATCCTCCCGGCTGCCAAACACTCGCTTAGATTAGCTAAAGACAAAAAGAAAAAAAGCATGACCTGCAATCCCAGACCACATTCACACATATGTGTTTTTGTAGCACAGTTCGATCGTTCTGTCTTCTCATCCTGAGAGAAACAACTAATATAACTAACAACTGAGGCTGAAATACAGAGTGACTAAATTTGTCATCAACATCATCTTCATCATCGTTTTCTCTTTTCACACACCTCTCATGAACTCGCCCCAAAAGTCCCTCTCAGATGGAGAAGAGCAAGGGCTGTTCTGTTGCTAGGAGACTTCTTTATGAATACCGTGTAGCATTAGCCGCTAGCTAGCCAGGGATTTGAGGAGATTTAAGTAGGAAAAAGGAAGGCTAAGGAAGCGATAAGGCATGGAGTAAAAAAACCCACACACGAACACACACACACACACACACACACACACACTGAAGGACAGGGGCTGTGCGTTAGCAAAAGCATGTCTGCCTAATTCATCCGCCTCTCTCACAAACGAGTGTTTACTCCCAGTGCTCGTGTGTTTGAGGGCCTCAGTAACCTCATATTCAAAGCACACACATCAAACTCCAAAGCCATAAAATAATTAGAGGCATGCTAGGGGATTTAAGCGGCCTTACAGCACGGCCCACATAAATGGTGCTCTGAGAAAAGGAAATTTATTTCACAGCTTAGTGACTTTTCAGAAACAAGTAAAAAAAGAGGGAGAGCGAATCGGAAGGCTTGAAGTACAAGGAAAATCGGCTTAAAAAGTAACCCTTTTGAGTGTGCATTTACGGTTTTGATTTCTTCTTACATCCATATATGAAACCACGAGCTCAATCTAATCAACCGAAAATTACATTAGCATTCGTCCACTTGTAACTACAAGCAAATAATATTGTACGAATCAGCAAGTCCACTTGCAAACATGCTGTTTGAGAAATTTACACGCGAGCTGTAAATGACTGCAGTGCTGATGGTCCAGCTATTACGTTCACTGCGGAGACGTGTGTGACTGAGATGTGATGTGAATATGATGGAAAAACGCCCGGTCACAAACTGACAAAAATGAGCAAACGTTGCTTGTTTTTTTTTTTTGCTCTTCCACATTTGATACCTTTCCATTTCCTGTTTTCATATAGCCCTAGATTAATGACCACAGTGCTGTTGAATTCTGCCCGCTACAGTTTCCATGTTTATATTAATGCGCTTGTTCTAATTCATAACGGTAAATTCACTTGTTTGTAATGAATTCTCCATCACTGACATGGTGAGAAAATGTTTACTTAACATTAACATCTATGAAATATGAATGTAAATTTACAAAATTTATTGAGCCCCAGTTTCAGTGCTTTGTAACAGTCAGAGATAAAGCTTTTTAACGCGGCACGCGGAAGTCTTCAGGACAGAGGAGTTGCTCAGCAACATGACAAGTAGCATTTTTGTCTTATTGACTTCAAAAAAAAGGGAAAGAACAACTGTGTATAGCTGCAATACTGATAACGGACGTTTCACAATATTAAATGTAACTATGTACTGATAAAGAGGATGAGGTGCTGCTCTTTAATGAATAAAAATGCTATTGCTGGCAAACTGGTGTTGTGTGAGATGAATTAAACACTTCAAAAGGTCAAATAATCAACATTCAGGTGATAACAGCAGAGAAAGCTTGAAACTGAAAATATGGACCAAACACTAAAAACATGGTCTAACAAAATCATACAGTCTATTAATGTGTGTTTATCCTTTGTATTCTATCCATCCATCCATTATCTATAGCGCTAGAGTAGCCAGTTGACCTAATCTGCATGTCTTTGGACTGTGGGAGGAAACCGGAGCACCCGGAGGAAACCCACACAAGCACGGGGAGAACATGCAAACTCCCCTTTGTATTCTAGTATTCTTGTATTCTATTGCTAATTTGAATACAATTTTAAATGTAACGTTCCCTCAATGACGGCAGGAAAGCAACCCGTGGTGCTCCCACCACCATGCTTCACGGCTTAATGTCATAATGGATGAAACCACAGAGTGAAACATTGCTGCATGTGTCAAGTTTGCAAAATCAGAACATGGCTGTTTCACAACTCAAATTCCTGTGAACGGATGAGACACAGCTCGTGTTCGCTTAGCTGAACTTTTCCGTTAGGCATGGCTTTTTCTTTTTTTTTGAACCTCCGTATAAATGCTTGTAAGAGGCTAATATGAGAACAGGTCTCTCCAAAGTATTTTCCATTTGCAGTCAGTGATTAGATTAGAGCATTGAAAAGAAATTTCAATAAACGCAACATGATAGTTCAGGTCTCAGTAGGACACTTGAGTTGACAGTTCATTAGAGATACAGAGCTGGTAACTAATACGCTGATGACTTGATGTGTAAAGACATCTTAGATCTAAAACAGAATTAATATTATGTTAAAGGGGTTAATGTGAGGTCTGAGATGTTTGGAAGCTCCATGAGAATGGGAAATGCTGCTCTGGGGGGGATGTAAAGGAACAGGAGGAGGATCAATAATGTAAAATATATTGCTGTCAGAAAATGTCAGGAAAGAAGCAGAGTGAAACATTTATACCAAGTAGGAGTGAGTGTCAGCGGTGTGGGTGCCATCAAATACCACCACCACTAACACGCCTTGTCCAGATCACGTATCATGATGACCGCATTAATATAAACCTGTGATTCGCAGCTGCACTACAGTCAAAGCTGCGGTTATAGAAAATTAATCAACACCTTCTGATTAATCCAGAATTTACCGGTGCTGAAGTACAAAATATAATATTATATAATATTCTAGCAGACCAAATATAGTTCATTTGCTAACTAATAAACTGGCAATATGTTTTCCTTGACTGAGAACATATGGTAATAATAATAATAATGGCCGTGTGTGTGTGTGTGTGTAGTCAGAGGGCCAGTCCTCTACCCCAGGTGTTACATAGCCTGTGCTAATTTGTCTGATGATGAAATGTACGTTGTATTAAACATCACTTCAGCAACAATCAATTACCGTTTGACACGCGGCTAGAACAGCAGCCTCTCGCTTCACATAGCGGCTAATTCCTTATCGAAGACGGATTGTTCTCACACAGCAATTGTTTCTCAGAGCTGTCACTCATCCTCAATCTGCAGGCTAGAAGTAAATTTAAGTCTAGAAGACATTATCGGTCTGAAGGTGTTGATTAGTTGTTGCAGAAATTCACAGTTTTATATTAATGCTCTTGTTCTAATATAATTATGGTTTCTATGGTAACAACTTGGAGAACAGAGGACGTTCCACATGAACAGGTTCCACACAAATGTGTGGAGGGCTTGATATGGGGAAGTTTGCTGTAAGGAGATGTTTATTTACATTTATGGAAGGAGTCTCCAGTGGCAGTCAGAGGCTGGTGAGGATGGCCATCAGGTGCCCATAGCGTACTTACATTCACACTCTCTTCCTTTTGTCTGTGCTAAATAATAAGTATGATCCGCAATTTTTCAAAATTTGCCTTGTCAAACTTGTTATCCAGAACCAGCAAACACTGATTCTTCCTCTATCGTCTTTCTTGTCTTCTTTTCTTCTTATTTGTCGTCCTTCTGGTGCGTCCTTCCTGATTCATGCTGTCCGCTGAAGCATTGAAGGCGCCCTCTAGAGGTTTGTCCGTTCTGGGCTACTGAAGCGGCGCAACATGGCGGCTCCGTAGAGGCGGACCCGCTCCCTGTGTAGGTATAAAGGGCTCGTTCTAAACTTACTCAAACACAAGGATTCATAGTTTCAGGTAATTATACACTAATGAGAACGTACTTATAAATATTATACTCCATTTCTGTTAATAAATCCCTCTGAATCCTACATAGAGGACTTTTACCACTTTTGAATGTAGTTTTATTGGGAAATAATAGATTCTGGGGTGGTAACATTAACTCCACTATCGCACAAGCTATCGCTGATTATCTCCCTGTAATAACACAACAACGGGAGTTTTATTCCTTCCATTTTGTTCATAATAGTCTATAACTATTCTACTCTGTTGTAATGGCAGGAACATCGAACTAAAAATCCTGGACTGTGTGTGTGTAAAAGTTACATGAGTGTGTGTGTGTTGTGTGTGAGATATGCAGGCCTGAGGAGGATGAATGCTCCCATTCTCTCTGACAGATAATGGGATCCCGGATGACATGCGATTGGATCTGTAGCACTGGGCCCTTTTACTTCCACACACATATCTGCTGTCAGGCTGTCAATCAAACCCCCTACCACTCGCACACTTACACAAACACACACACACAGAGCGCTCGGAGACCAGCGAGGTCAACTTTCGCTCCGACTCTCAGCTCCAAGTCTTCTCGGAGTTTCCTCCAGCTCCACCTCGCAGCGAGTGTGTACTTTCCTCTCGCTTATTCATCTCCATGATGGGAGGAAACAAACAGAAATCGAACAGTGGACAAATCAGCACCGACTTTGCAAATAAAGCACAGCCCGAGGAGCGGGAGCTATTTGCATTTAGATTTATCTTTCATTTTCATTGATCAACGGTTTTTTCCTCGACTGCGAGACGAGACGGCAGAATCGATGTGTGTGAGCTGCGGCTCTCTGCGGAGAAGCTTCTGTGAGCTTCTGAGAGCGGCGCATGGTACACATCGCTAAATCTGCCAGCGCTGTGGACGCTGCCATTTCTTCTTTCCTGTGAGTCCAGGCGCTCGGAGAATCGTCCAGGAGAAAAGCCTGCATGATCGACTGTGTCATTTCAGTGATGGACGAGGTATTCCTCAAGGAAAAAAAGAAACAAATAAATTAGAGACCGATTTCTCAGACCACTTCGCAACGGAATGGAGTTATTCTAAATCAAACACACTAAACGCATATGAGAACCAGGAGGTTTCTTTTTCATCCAT
>JAQMYM010000002.1:2225103-2231246 GCA_030014255.1 Parauchenoglanis ngamensis
TTAACAACAGGGAGGCTTAATTTAACAAGTACCTTCATTAGAGGCTCCGTGATTCTAATAAAGGTCATTACATTTCATTCTGGCTCAGGTGTGTTTCTCCCACAACCTCCAGCTCCACATCCAATTACCACACAGCTGTAACAACTCTTTCTTCCATTCATTTCAGCTTTCCACAAATAACTCCGGCTTTTCCGCAGATGTACACGGTAAGCTTGTTAAAAAGCGAGGTGCCAATGCAGCAGATTGATTTCAGCACACTTTTAAATTGAATTCTCAATTAAGACAGTAAACGCAGCTGCGATGTACAGGTGAACATCATGTGATTGTTCTAATATGCCATCGGTTGTGTAGTAACACACGCGGGGACTCAAAAAAAAAAAACGTATAAGAAACTAAAATGGAAGATTTTTAAACTGTGCTTAAATATAAAAAAACACGATATATCATTGACGCGATGAGAATGTTTTAGCATCAGGGAAGGAGTCTCCAGGGTCAGCTGCCCACTCCAACAAAACGTCTGACCAGCTTGCATTTTGACCTGTTCCTTTTCCCTTGAAAATGTAATCAATCCCACCAATTCCTGCAGTTATTATGTTGCCTGGGAATTCCTCTAATGCACTTTTGGTGACTCTGGAGGCGTCGCCTAGCTCTGTTAGCGAATGGTCATAACACCCTGGTGGATAAGGAGCGAAATGACGATGCAGGACACAGGCATTGGTTTCATCTGTATTAAATAAATGAAGCTCTTCATTCATTATCTATCCAGTCAACCTAAGCTTCGAACCCAGAACCTGCTTGCTGCGAACCCAGAGTGCGAACCACTGCACCAGCCTTGAAGATCTTCTACTATAAACATTTGAATGAATGCTTACTAAGTTTGAAGATGACTTACAGAGGCTAAGACACCCAAATTTGGTGTAATTTATAATTACTTTATGACGACGATGTTAGGAGCAGCCAGAGATCTGTGTTTGCAAAACAATTTGCTTTTTTTCAGACTACTCTGATTGATTAAGACTGAAAAGCTGAAATTAATCATTAAAGCAGTGACTGTGTTTATGTCCACATTATTATATGTAATTTCTTGCCATGAGTAGCTAGTAGGCATTTTGGCAGCGTTCACATCCTCCGTAATGAGCTGTAATGAACTCAGTGGGTTGGGAGGCGCCGCAGAACGCCATTGTCTTACAGAAGTCCTGGCATCAAGACACAGTGAAAATAAAACCTCTTCTGTTTTTTTTGTTTTTTTTGATTTTCAAGGCAAGTGACATGCACAAAGCGATGAATTCTGAGTAAAACATTGTCTTCACCTGTTCTAGACCTTGTTGGTCAACAGCCACCTACATGCCAGATTTAATCTTCATATGAAAGCTGCAAACCTTCCTTAACGTCGCTGAGTGCTGTCTTTGTGTTGAATGCATTCATTGATAAGATAACTAACCTTGAATCCAAGTTCATTTTAAAGTATTTTCTTTCCAAGGAGACGTGCAGATTTGTTGTGGGGTTTTTTTCTTCTTGCCTCCAGCCTTCTAAAAGACCTTTATGCTACAAATCTGCCTCTTTGTCACCCAGCTCAGTAAACCTGATTCTCCTGAATCGAATTTTCCTTTTGGCTGGCACTAAACATGATTTCTGCCTCCATAACCCAAATCTGCTTAGCGGTGAAGCAAGTAAAGGTGCAATTCGGTATGCAAATGAGCTTGTTCATGCCTGCTATTTTAAATGTCATTGTTAACAGATTGCCAGTAAACAGGAAACAAATTCCAAGCGCTGTTTATTTCTACGCCAATTAGTGGCCTTTAATGGCGCTCTCACGAAATCAAGCCTTTTAGGTGCTGTTGATTTCGCCAACTTTGGTCCATAATTCTGAAATTAATGCAACAATAGTAGAGGCACATAATGCACTGCAAATATAACCTCAGGCTTAGCGAAAACGGTCTCGTCATTTCCAATCTGTAAGAATTTACATGAATCATAACCATCAGCATCACTCTTTCAGCTGACTCTTTTCACAATGAGTTGGTATTCATTCCCAAAATGATTCTTTTGAATTAGGAAGAGATTCAATTCAATTGCATACAGCAACGATGTGATTCAAATCATCTTGAGTATGATTATAATGCATTTCTAATTAATAAATTTTTAAAAAAATTTAAATTATGAATAAATGATGCCTCTGTGATGTTCAGGTCTGGACTCTGATTGGTCGGAAGGTGAGAACAGGAACTAACCTGGTCGTGATGTTCCTCGACATTAAATGTAACTTAAAGTGGATAAAACGTGTGACGTGTTGTTCATAGTAATAATATTTGTTCAGTCAAACTTCACATGTTGTTACCTAAAGTTTTGAGATGGTAACAGTAACTTCACGTCATTACACCACTGCGTCGTTGGTTATTTTGCTATAACAACATGACACAGAGTGTTTACTTACTTCAAGTAGATTACTGCACTTTTTAATGCCTGTATAGAGAGACTATGGGAAACGTATTTGTTCAAATATGTTTATTTTGGTAGTAATGTACAATTTATTCCATTTTAAGCAATAAAAAAAAATGATTTATGCAAATTACTCAATGGGATCCAATTGTGTGAGGAGGAACTTTAAAGGTACTCTATGTAGGATTTAGAGGAATCTATTACCAAAAATGGAGTATAAATGTCATAAGTACGTTCTCATTAGTGTATAATTACCTGTAACTGTGAATCGTTGTTTTTTCGTAAGTTTACAATGAGACCTTTATATCTCCACAGGGGGCGGGTCCACCTCTACGGAGCCGCCATGTTGCGCCGCTACAGTAGCCCAGAATGGACAAACCTCTAGAAAGCGCCTTCTGTATTTTGCATTTTTACAAGCGGCAGCGTAAATCCGGAAGGAAGCACCGGAAGGACGACAAAGAAGAAGAAAGGAAGAAGAAGAAAGAAGAGGAATCAGTGTTTGCTGGTGCTGGATAATAAGTTTGAGAACCCAAATTTGGTAAATGGAGGATCGTGCTTATTATTTAGCACAGGAAAGCGTAAGGGAGTGTGAACGTAAGCACTTACAGGTACACCTGACTGCCACCGTCCGCTCTAATACATGCGTCGAGAGGGAGGGGAAAAGGAGGGGCTTTCAGGTGTTTGTTTCGACTGAATTCTACATAGTGTACCTTGCATTGATTCATTACTAAACTCATATATAAAGTTACAAACGGTCAAGGTTCACTGAAGGGGTGGAGTCAGTGGTCAGTACTTTTTCCTCCAACTTCATTTGTCTGAAATGCTGCTCTCAGCGCTGATTAGAATCGCTCTGGATCCTGCCTGAGATCTAGTCGTCTTTAGCCGCAGCAGGCCTCATCAGCGTGGCAGATCTGAACTGTGTACTGTAATGCACATCATTAGAGAGAAGCTCACAGCACTATCTGTTCTCTGTCTTTCCCTGATGCGAACTGTAAAGCCGAGCTTCGTCACGATCCGCTCTAATTGTACGCGGCGCTCCGGACTGATTAGGAATTCAAACTTTCATAGCATGACCCTCGTCAAGCTGCTCGTCCAACATCTCGCTCCTGTCTGCTGCTAATTTAGCGAGGCGAGGTTTTAGTCTGCCGAGCGGAACGTCTTCGCCAGATATGAAAATGGAGCCTGCGAAGCCAAAGATCACCCAGAGAGACAGAGGTTATGCTAATTCAGCCTCGCAGACGCTCGCTGTCAAATGAACAGTTAAGCGAGTGCCAGGCGGATAATGGAAAGGAATGTTTAAAGGAGGAGAGATAAAAATGGGGAGCGACAGAGGCAGAAGGAAGAGTACAGTGTGTGAACCAGACTGTCAGGATTCAAGCGCTTCCTCATTTAAAGGAGACAGAGCTTCTGGGTCATATGATACGCTTATACCTCTGGGGACATTTGCGGCTTGTGAAGTTTACTCCAACCGTGTTAGCAGGGTTTGTATCACAGTTTAAGCAGCATAATTTATACCACAGCGCTGTTGAATTCTCAATCCTGATTGGTCAGAAGGTGTTGAGGAATTAATAGTGCAGCTGCAAATCATATAAAAGCGTGTGCAGTCGTTGGTGTGATTGAGTTATCTGTAACGAGAGGTTCATTTAACATTTATGGAAGGAGTCTCCAGTGTCACTCAGACGACCTAATGCTTTCTCAGTAAGCAGCGTTTTTATTCTTATCAACAAAACAGAGAGAAAAGAGAAGCTAGCGAGGCAGGGATTCTTTATTTTCATTACTTAAAAGTCACTTCATGTCTTAAAGTAATGACTGACTGTTGTTTCTCTTTACTTAGTTGAGCGGCTGTTGACATAATATGGATTACTCCAGTTGTTCAATAGGGCTGTTATAAAAAATACACTTTACACTGTGTTGCTTCATAGTTTTAGTTTACAATGTAGAAAACAACACAAAAAGAAAAACCTATGAAAGAGAAGGTGTGTGCAAACTTTTGACTGGTAGTGTCTTCCATTCATGTACACTACGCATGTGTGTAAGCAGTATAAACAGGATGCAGATTGTTTACTCTGTACTTCGTTGCTTAGTTCCAGATCACTCAAATAATAGCTTGCCTCCTACACATGTAGGCAGCTGTAGCATTATAAAACGCAGAATTTAACAGCACAACATCTGCTAGCAAAGACAACAAGGTCAGCTGCGCTTGGAATTCGTTATCCACGCTGCGTTCACCGCTGCTAGTCGAGGCTGATGCAGTTTGTTCTGATAGGAGCATGATGAATCAGGGCAGGATACGTCATGACCGATAAGATCCAATCAGGAAGCGAATGTGGTGTCTGCATCATCGTTTCCAAAACTCTACGTTTCTGCCTGTCCACATTAAAATGTTTTCAAACTAAAACGAGGTCAGCAGCATTTTCCACATGCTCCGTTTCACTGCTTGGACACTCTGGAGTAGTTTGGACACCAGGTGTAAACGAACAGAAGTCAAAACTACAATGTATTAGTGTGGACACAGCCTAAGGTTCTTTCCCAAGGAGAATATGTGAAAGATATTTGTTTTCTATTATCATTTTGATTTATTTTTTTCCTTGGATGTTTTAAAACATCAAGTGTTACAGTAAATGGATAAGCAGTATGACGAATGGAGGAGATATTATTATTTGAAAAAGAAGTTCCCATAAAAATGATTTTGTGTTATTTTTTGTGATATTGTAGGTTTTTATCTTTTTTGCTAATTCTCTTTAAAGGTGTCAATATTTCTGGAATTTTATGTGACTATTATTTAAGGTCATTTCTGACACAAGCATTTCGGCTGAAAGATAAGAGAGCTTCATGAATATTGAGTGTGTGCAGAAATCTTAATTACCTGCTCAGACAGATACCCTGTTGGCACAGACCTGTATATACTGTGCACACACACACACACACACACACACACACACACACACACATGCACGCTGGGATTTTGTTAGCACTCTGGAGCTGGGATTACACCACAGATTATTATATTCACCCTGCCAGAGGCCTTATCACCTCCAAGTGCTAATGGATGGATGGAGAGAATGAAAGAACAGAGAAGGAGGAGGAAAGAAGAGAGACTAAGGAGGAAATTCAGATCCGTGTTAATGGCATCCCTCCATGTTTGAGGGGCAGAGACAGATGTTTTCCGCTGCTGCGATATCTCCTGCTGTTCTTTTACTATCACTCACTTCACTTCTCTCTCTCTCTCTCTCTCTCTCTCTTGTCTTTTCATCTCTGAGGCTTTGTGAGGAGTTCTTTCTCTCCTCAGCTCTTGCTCTTGTGCTCTGTTTCCCAAGGGACTCATTACGGCATGGCTCTTGGTGCAAGATAATGGAGGGATAATGAATTTCCAAACTAATCTATATTAAAACTATGCTAAAGTCAGGGTTGAGAGAGAGAGAGAGAGAGAGAGAGAGAGAGAAACCTGATGTGCAGAATATCCACTCCTACAGAGAGATAGCCCACCTAATTTGTGGATCGCAACTTTGTTTTCTTCCTCAATATGAGTGTTTATCTTTTCTTTTAGAGACAATTCTGTATGGATCCATCATATACACCTTTTTTAAAATGTAGAATCACTGAAACTAAGCCTCTTTCACATAGACTGAGGTACATAGGCCACCCCCCTTTACCTAGACTGAGGTACATAGGCCACCCCCCTTTACTTAGACTGAGGTACATAG
>JAQMYM010000002.1:2248941-2261635 GCA_030014255.1 Parauchenoglanis ngamensis
AACTCCACACAGAAAGGCACCCTGGGTGACCCGGGGATCGAACCCAGGACCTTCTTGCTGTGAGGCGACAGTGCTGAGTATTAGTAACAGCCATGATTAGTAACTGTATCAAAATAAATGATCGGTGGTAGGGTTGGGTATCGTTTGAATTTTATCAATTCCGATTCTCAATTTTGGTTCTTATCGATTATCGATTCCGGATTATGATTCCAAAATGATTCCAAAAAAAAGAAGTTTTATTTTGAAATCCCCCTTGGAGCACCACTGCAAGCTAGCCACGGTATACAAAGCATGCTCCAACAACAGATTCTGCTTTTCTCACACCATAAACTTTTGGATAGCTTGCAGATTTGTAGCCTATGCTTGTTTGACAATATAATTTTTTTTAATAAAGGGTTATGAAAGAACCAGAACCAGTAAACAGACCTGAAATTAATATTTTTTACAGGTACCCAGTACTTGGCATTTTAAATTCAGTTCTAATTTGGAACCAAGTTTTGGTTCCCAACCCCAGGCGGTGGTCACTTTGTAGCTTGCTAGTGTGAACCATTCAAAGAAGTCACTTTGAAAAGCCAATATTGCAGTGACATTCACATCCATGATGATGTTCATGTCTGTGTATGTAAACTTCTGAACACAACGGTACATGGAAATCAAACAGTGTGTTTTCAAGTAACAAGATTTGCGTGCAGGTAAGCGATATAAGATGTACTCTATCGTGCAGGAATGAGACATGGAGGAACAACAGGGGATTTGAGATGAAAGCGAGAGCATTTGAAGGAAGGTGCCTGCAAAACATCTTGAAGATACACTGGCCATGATACACTATAAGTAACAGACAGCTGTCAGACAGAATGAAAATAAACAGAATACCATCAGAGATAAAACGAAGGAGATGAACTGCCTGGGTCATGTGTTGTGGATAAAGAAGACCAGACATCCCGACAGAGCACTGCTATTGGACACCACTGGGAAACATCATAGGGGAAGACCAAAAGGAACATAAAGAAGAACCACGGATGCAGGAGAAAAAACAAGACATGGACAGAATTGACGTCAATAGCACGAGACCGGGCTGAATGGTTCCATTTTGTTGATGCCTTGTCACACTATTGGTGAAGAGGACTAAGTAATCCTGTACATTTAGTGAATAAATTCTGTTTTTGGAACCATCCAAACCAGTCTGTGTGTGTATATGTGTGTGTAAGTTCCTCAGAGCACTGACCTGTAGAGCAGATGAGAAGATGTTAGAGGAATAACAAGGTCAGAGCTATCGGATCTGTAGTGCAATCTCAAGTTCCAGATGCAGCACAGTTCGTTGAAATGATTCACATGCTGATTTACATGGGATGGGAACTTCTTCTTCTTCTTCTTCTTCTTCTTCTCTCTTTAAAATCTGTGAGAAAACCACACACACACACACACCCACATGCACACACCCACGCCGAGACAGATGGAGTGTGTTCTTGTGAAGTATGAATCTTTAAAAAGCCCAACAAGCTCCACTCGAGAGCAAGCAATGAAAGTTTGATCAAAGTTCATGCTGTTGTCACAGTGATTAGGCCGGATCAAACGAGCAGTGTGAAGTCGGGAAGGGGGATTTCTGTCTCAAACACACACACACATGCACACACATTTTGCTGGACACACATGCCAGCTGACACTGAGCAAACAGCTGGAGGAAGAGGTTCTCCTTGAGCAGAGGTGGTTCTGCTGGCCCCTGGTCATCAGCACTAGAACTCACATCACCACTTGAGGCATTGAGCAGGGAAAAAACAGGCACCGTATGCAAATTAGCCCCAGTCAGGCCTTTTCCTGCACTGTTTTAATTAACCTCCATTTGCATAATCATTAGGTTACACTCACTGGTAAAATAATGCATAATAGGAGACATTTCTAATGTGTCAAATGCCTGGCCCTGGGGTTCACACACACACAGACACACACAATGTGTCAGCGTGACATTAAAATACAGCATGAAGGGCCACACACAGCAGAAGGTTGAAGTTCAAGTGTGCTCACTAAATATCAGCCTAGCATTCAGCATATGGTAACACTGCAGAAGAATGATATTAGCTCTGCTTGGAGGACGAGAAGAACGGCTATGAAGATGAAACAAAAAAGACTTCCATCCATTTTGGAGCTGTGGATGGACCTAAGGAGCCGCTTTGAAGGTCAGTTCAGCCAAAGCCGTTTTGCCTCTGGTCAATGATGCAAATGTCCTCCAAAGCTAAAGTCAACACAAAGTTTCCACAAGGCAATTGGAGGATCTGACTTATTTGCATATGACCACACAATGTCCTGATGGTCACAAAAAACACCAATGCCACAATCTTCTACTTTATTTTTGCGTTTGCAGGAACTGTGATGGCTTAGATATAGAATCCATAGAGGAGTGATTATGCGGATGCTCAGATTAAACTGATGAAATCTTGGAATGATTTCTTGGAATCTGATAATGGCTATAATCTACATAAGATGTCACGGTATGCTGTTTACATGATTGAGATTACATAGTCTGGTAATTACCAGCTTTGGATGATGATCGTGTTGTTGTTGTGCACGTATGTACCCTCAGTGGTAGACTTTGCTCTGCATTCATGCATTTAAAATGATCAGCATGTATTTAGATGACAGAAATATTAACAGTGCTAACAGGAATAGCATAGCAGGCAAAGACAAACACATGGAATGTTAGAACAAAAACCATAAAGCAGGCTTGAGGATGAGATGGCTCATTATTTGAGACCAGAAAGAGACGACAGACTTGTTTTCCATTAGCTCACAAGACCACGGCTCAAAAGTGTCTCAAAGGTTTTCACCTCTAGTGAAAACAAATGTGTCTTTCACGCCCCGTGTCCTTTCCCTTTCTGTGAATTTGCTTTTCTGCTAGGTAAATTTTATTTACATTTAGCCTGAGCATTGATTTAGCTGAGAAACCAGAAAACTCTAAAAAAAAAAAGAAACCTGTGGACAAAAATGGAAAATTCAGACTACAGGCTAATTCAAACAAGCCAAATTGTAATTAAAGTTATGAATAGTTATGCTTAAGGAAAGGGACGAGGGGCCAAGCTCATAGCTTTACTTACTACTTCATCATAACTCCAATGGAGATGAAGATGAGTTCATCTCTTTTCCTCTGTTTGTGCCCGAATCTAAAGGGACATTTTTGGCGATATGTGAGTCGAACATTATCCCATCCGTCTGGATCCTGGAGAAAAAGGCTAAAAGTGTTCCTCTCCTGGGTCTGAACACATACACACACATAAACACTTTAAAGGAGGGTGTGTGTCTCCATCTCCCCAGTGCCTTCTCTGTCTTTCTGACTTCTCTTATTTCAGCTGTAAATAGAAGACACTTTGAATTGCCTGCAGGTTGTTAGCATATGCTTAAGGGCAAAATATGAGTTTGAAGCTAGCTTTCAGAGGACCCCCCCCACATACACACACACACTCACACACACTCAAAGTTGGCTTCCCAGAATGACACCAGCACACTTATGAATCTGTTAGAATTCATGAAGTTCTATGTTTTTCATCAAAGCAGATCCACAATATATCTGCAATCAAATTCCATCACCCGCACCGCAAGGCGGATTTTGAGATTTGATTATTTTATTATTTATATTTTTCCCTGCGCTTTGTGGATAACGCATTAAGCAGCAGCGCTACGGGGCTATTTAGATTTTATGATCTTTTTTATGTGCAGAATTAATTCCTAAATTGAATAACTCGCGGCCGTCTGCGCAGGTTTGCTCTCATAATTAAACCGCATTTTTTAAAATAAACCCCCTCTGCCTCGGGGCCCTCCTCAACCGCTTCATTTGCATGAGAATAGAGCTCTTATCTGATTGGATATTAAATTACTCCGGCCTCGTCATGACACCGGAGCAAGCCAATCACACCGAGGTCAACACCGCGGGTAACCGTGACAGCCCGTTGCCAAGGTGATTTGTACCTGTTAATGACCCGTGGCGTTAAATGGAGCATGAGTAGATGATGGTGAGAATGAAATTGTCATCGTTTGAGGATTTGCAGTTGGGACTAATTTGCTGAGGCGGAGTAAAAAAAAATTGCGATTTGGTTTTAAATGACTCCTGCGGTGATCAATGTCACATTAGTCATATTGATGAGGGCATTGACTCGGGTGGATGATGAAGCACAGAAAGCTCATCTGCCTTCACCCCTGTACCGGTATCAATTAAAAACACATCATCGTCACTAAATGTTTTATTACAAGACTCACATTAAGTTAACGACATTAGCACAGTTTAACTGCCGTAGAAAAGTCTACGTAGATGTAATTGTACAGTATATCAATAAATAATATCGTCTGGTCAATGCATATTTGTTGGGGGAAAAAAACGTTAATTATTCTGAAAGGCATCCATTTATTTTCTTTAAAAAAAACAATCACAGGTTTTTGCATATTAATGTGCTGAATCTAACATGTTATCATTTCTATAGCGCATTCCCAGAGACTTGTATCTGCATAAACAGATAAAAATATGTATAACTGTTGACATTTTCTCTAAGGAGATGTTTATTTAACATTTCTTGATGGACTCTCCAGTGTCGGTCAGCGGAAAAGCCGTAGCTTTAAGTTTTCTGGCAGATTGCTGTTGTATAAGACGGATAACATACTTCGGGACGTTGTTAAAGAATTCCACTTCATTGTTGATTATTTTCCTATAACGGCGTGTCACAAAAAGTGTTTAATCCCTTGCCTTGTGTTTAATTACTAGTCATCATAAGGCATAATGTGGTGTGTCTTACTCCTCTACGGTTCTTACTGATAAAACCATGTGCAGAAATATAAAGAACTTGTAAAATAATAATTATAATAATACAATAAATCTGTGTCATACTACTAGCGAAAATTGGAGTAAACAAAAGCTTCCTTATTCCCATAATAGTCTCATTGGCTGTAATTAATTCTCCTGTGTTTTAATTGCAGCTGCCATAATACACAGGGTTGGACTCCATCATGATTTGAAAGCTTTCCACTAACATCTACATGCAAATCACGATGGCACACCTTTTGATGTTTCCTGCTTTTCTTTCAGATCTGGCATTTAAAAGAAGAAGAGAAAAAAATCAATGCCTTTGATAATAAAGGAGGAAAAAAAAGTTGGTTTTTTTTTTTTTTTTTTTTTAAATTCTAATGGGAGCTTACTGTTTCCCATCGTGTGAAGACGCAGATCAGTTTCCCAGACTTAATCTGGGCTGCAAAGCCAGAGACAAATGGCCTACTCTGAAATAAGAGCTGAGAGCCGCTCCAATCACGGCAGGACCGGAGAAGAAAATAAGAAGAAAGTTAGCACAGCTCTCACTCCTGGAAAAGTGATGAAGATCTGATTGGAGAGTGGAGTGATTCCAATCCTGTGCATTTGATTGAGATCACTAACAGATTCCTGATGAAGCTACTTTTAAAGGAAAAAAAAAACTCTAAGTAAAAGTAGGATGAAATGTAAAGGTGCAGGGAGAAAGTGTTCTCGTATACCATTGATGGAGTGATGGCTTAATTTTTCTAAATCTGATCAAATTTTTGAAAGCTAAGCGTTTGTGATGCTCTTGCATTCCCATCCAGGGTTTATTCCTGCTTCACACCCGGATCCACCAAGACCTGATTATGATCTGTACACACACCGATGACTGCAAACACTCTTTGCGACCATGGTGAGGAGATGAGTTGGGTAGACTACAACAAAATTCCACCTGAATTCCACTCCATCTTCACGTTCTCTTACTGTATGTTCTTTTCTCTCCACATAAAGTCATAACCCTCCTCAACCTGGCCATCATGATGGATGTGAGGTTTTGGATGTGGCAACAGATTGGCTCTGAAGAAGCCCTAAACTGTGATAGACAGTGAGATGGTGGTACAAGGATCAAAGGTTTGAGTCAGAATGGTAGCTAGTCAGAAATGGGATCATTGACAATAAAGAGGCTGCAGGAATTGAATCCAAGTTTAGGCTTGAGTCATGGTGCTACATCAGTCCACCTGTTCCCTCTTGGCTATGCAAACCTTCCTGACTCAGATATTCTTCTAAAGACAGGAAACTCCACAAGGCCTTCTTTTATATAGTGATGCAAAAGAGCACAGCATGTCAATAGAGTCCAGAGAAAGCTGTGAAGATCTTTCAGAAATTCAAACTGGGAAAAGCAGATTCTCTTTAGCAGAGCTCAGCGATGTTCACTGTTGGAGCGTTAGCTCTGAAATGTGCTTGGATTGGATTCATTGGATTGGACAGGACTAGACTCTATCTATATCTATATAAGAAAGCAAAAAACAAAATTAACTGGTGCCTGGACTTTCACTCATCTTCAGTAAGCATTTTAACCTGTTCAGGCTTGTGAAGGATCCAAGGCATTTGCCAGGAACACTAGGTGTGATACAGGAATAAAACCAGGATCGCTCCATCCCAGGCCACTATTCAGCACTCGGCAATCTAGTGGTGACTTTGCATAGCCAGGCCTGTCACTGGCTTGTTTTTGGTAGGATAGAGGAATTTGAGAATCCGTAGGAAACCCACATGGACACGGGGATAGTGTGAGAGACTGGAGACTGGAACCCAAGCTCAAGATAGAATCAGGGTTCCTGGAGATGTGAGATTGGCATGATAAACCACAGTGTTATTTACAGATTCTTCTAACATGTTCTTTTTAGCCCGTGAAAGAATTATCCAGGTTAAGATAGATAAGAATAAAGCTGTAGTTACATTGCATAACCTTTTCTGATTATTACCACAATTCCCCAAGCTGTATGAATCTACAATTAGCAAAATATTGAGAATGGTTCAAATGCCACAGAATTTAGTAAGTGCTTATAGGATGTCAGTTTGAAGAAACAATGTGTGGATGAGGATGAAAAGGTTTTAGTCATCTCCGATTAGTGACAATTTGCAAGCTGGGTGATGTGTGATCTCCAGTCGTTAATGTCTGATTTTCATTTTTTTCTTATTTTTTTATTTTAATTATCTCCAAAAAACAAACAAACAAAAAAAAAACGTGGATAAAATCGTGATGTCGTAATCTGTTCTTTCTTAATTTGTTGTTAAAGTTGGTAATGTATTAAAATATTAAGAAGTAGTTTGTTACACATGTATATGGTTATCTTGCAAAAAATATAAAACTTCTAATGAAAAAAAAAATCAATGATAAGTTATTGTTACACCCTGAAGTTGATTATTTTCCAATAACAGCATGTCCTGAAGTGTTTTATTCCTCATATATCACAGTGAATGCAGTTTTTATGTATTACAATGGACACATTTATCTAGCTAATTTTATTTAGTTTACAAATGATGTTATGGCATTTATTTGGACAGCAGCTCATTGCCACAATGTCCATGGTGTCGTAATTGTGAAACATTACATCTTGAAGATACTCGTCCGCCTCCAATTTCTCTCTAGTATAAACCCTTGCAGTTTCTCTAGCCTCTTTTTCTCTTTTTGAAGAGAAGTGGGAAGCGATTTGAGGCAGAAAGGTGCATGGACCTTAGACACAGTATATGGCAATGTTTGAATTCGTGCTGGTCTCGGAAAGAAGAATGTCAATGTCATAAACATCACACTCCTGTCCCACCATGCCGGCGTGTCCCTTTTACACAGATGTCGATTCTGGCTCAGTGACTACCAATTATTCTGTCTCAACAGCGAAACAAAATGACCCCCCTTTCCGTATTCGGATCTTTGACACAGAACAGCGAGATGGAATAAAGGCGCAACATTCTCCCATTGAACAGGCTGCGTAACAGGGGCTAATGAGATACATACCATATATATGTCTGGACCTCGCAGGCTTGACCGTGTACATTGAAGGGTTAACTGTGGTCTTATATGAACATGCTTTCTTTTTTTCTGTTTTGTTTTTCTTTTTTCTCACTTCCTTTTTTCATCCTGATAGGACTCCGAGGTGCTTTGGGATTCTTTAAAGGCCATGGTGATGAGACTGAGTACAGCGATCATACATCCTGATCAGTGGGTATCTCCCCGGGTATGCACCACGAACAGCAAGAGGAGCAGAGAGGCAGCACTCGCATAAGAGAGAGCGATGGCACTCTGTAGAGCGATCGATAGACCCATGGCCTCAGACAGGACCAGGCTCTCTCTGGAGAGAGGAAAGCTAAGCCACACACACACACACACACATGCGGCACTTTCTCTCAGCTGAAGCACTCAGATCTACTCTTTGCTCACCTCTGTAGGCCATGGTTAATGGTAAGAGGCCACTCGGATGAAAAAAAGCCCTGACTTTAGCGGCATGTCATTACAATCAGGCTCTCTCTCGACAGCGTGTGAGTGTGTGTAGGTGTGTGGAGCACTGCCTGCTGGAATTTACATCTATAACTGATAGCAAAGCTAGCAATTTCAGAACTTTGGCACTTGGTTGGTACAAACGACATTTTTATGAGCTTTCTATTTTCTGAAGTTGCCAAGGTTGTGATTAATGGAGGTGTTGCAGTCAGTAGTAAACCATATTATTTCTCTTTTTCCTTTGCTCTTTTGCTCCTCTCCTCCCTTTAGCCTGAGAAGTGACTAAGGAACCTGTTACACACAGTGGTAGTGACTGCTCAGCCCAATCCCCCTGATAATCACTGGACTGATTAAAGCCTCCCTGAGGACTGAAAATCTTGTCCTGGAGACATGCAGGTGTGTGTGTGTGTGTGTGTGTGTGTGTGTGTGCGTATGTGTGCTTGTGTGTGTGTGTGTGTGTGTGTGTGTGTGCAAGTGAAAAAGAAATGCTTAATGAGCACAGAGTGCGTCTTCATAGATAAATGTCAGGACTACTCTCTCTCCAGCTGAGAGCACGAGAAACGTTCTGATGCAGAGGAGGAAAATGTTTGATAAATTTCTCTTCTCTTCTCTTCTCTCATTTTGATTCTTCTCATCCTTCACCTTTTTTATGTTCTTTTCAGCCTTCATCTTTTACTTTCCATCCTCACGTCTTTTCTCCTCATCTTTCTCATTCTGTTCTCTTCTCTGTTTATTTTTCTTTCATCATTTCTCTTCTCTTCTCGTTTTCACCGCTCATGCACTATCTTTATTTCCCCCTTTTCTATCTTGCCCTGTTTGTTCTTTCTTTTTTTTCTCTCCTGTCACCTTCTCATGTCCTCTCCTTTCCTGTCCATTCTCCTACATTCACTCTCTCTCTTTTTGTCCTTCGCGTTCTCTTTTTATCCGTTTTCTGTCTTCAGTCTCTTCTCCTTATCCGTGCCATTTCTCTCTGTCCTTCTTTAGAACTCAGATCTCCTGTCTTGTCCTCTTATTCACACCTCCTATTAGCTTACCTTTTTCATCCTCTCCTTCTTTCTCATTTCCCATTCTGTCTTTTCCTTTCTGCTTTTTTGTCCTCTCCTCTTTCCTTATCAGCATCCTCTTTTCTTATCTTCTCCTCTGCTTATCTAATCGCATCTTATACCCTCTCCTCTTCTGATCTTTTCCTTCATTTCCTCTCTCTCTCTCTTTCTCTCGCTCTCCCCTCTCCTACTCACTAATCTCCTTTCCTTCTTCCCTTGTTCCTGACAGATGAATCCCTCTAGCATATGCAGACTGGTTATGGGGCTATTTAGGTTGTTTTATGAGACAGAAATGATCGTGAAAATGTCTGATGCTGCTACAAAGCCTGCAGTCCTACACAAGGATAGAATTAGATAGAGAGAAAGAGAGAGGGCAAGGAAGAGACAGAGAAAGAAAGAGATCGAGATGCACCCTAGTAGGCAGAAAGCCTTTGCTTTTATAGTGGTGGAAAAATGCCAATGCTGAAAGACTGTTTGGAGCGAGCCTAAAGATCAACCTGAGAGTGAGTCATAGCAGGAGAGAGAGAGAGAGAGAGAGAGGGAGAGAGGAAAGGAGAAATAGATCAGCAATGAATATTTTTCCCCTCCACATGTTTATAATGCATTCCTATTGATTCTCAGTCACAAAGCACAGAGCTCTCCATCCATCCTGCATATTTCTCCTTTACCGCACACTGAGATACCAGAATGAATGTGTTTAGATTACCACACACATGCGCACACACACACACACACACACACACACACACACGCTCACGCTGGTCCTTTTCTCTTTGGTCTGTCACCCACTAGGGATTTCCCGGTCTGACACAAATCAAAATAACGGGACGCTTCAGTTGATTTCCCTCAACATTTTTGCAAAGAAAAAAATAAACGTGTAAATACATCAGTGGCTTTGACCAATGGTGCAGATAATTACAGCAAGAGGAAGAAAAACAGATGACTCCTCAGGGAAGAGGAAGCTCTCTTTAAAGAAAAACAGGCAGTGTTTAGATATTTCAGAGCCCGAGGGGAAAGAGAGAGGGATTCACGTCCAGGTCTCACGTCTGATGCATGTGTTTATATTAGAGCCTCAGCGACTAAAACCCCGATTTTCATCAGGACACAAACTTCAAATAAAGGACCTTCTCTGAGAAGGTTTTTATTTTTTATTTTAGTGCTTTTTGTGTGTGTGTGTGTGTGTGTGTGTGTGTGTGTGTGTGTGTGTGAGTGAAAAGTGTATCAGGTGCGCTGGTGTCAGTGCAGTTGAGGTTTTAAACACCTCTGTTTCACAGCTGTGTTAAAATAAAACTTCACAAACCCCATAATATAACAGGAATCCAGCAACACTGATGAAGCAGAGCTCCTGAATTCATGTCTTTTTATCGCCAGACGAGACGCCACACCGCTGCTGAAGTCTCCACTCTGATTGGTAAGAAGGTATTGATTAATTTTCTGATGATTCATAGGTTTATATTAATAATAATGCCCTCATTCTAACGTTGTAGAAAAGACTCTTCTTTTCTATTCCCTTCTCCCCCTTTTCTTAATCATATTCTATTCTTTTCTCTTCTCTTTTCTACCATTCTTCTCTTCTCTCCGCTCCTCTACTTTACTCTTCTTTTCTCTTTAAACAGCTCATCCACCGAGACTTTACGTGGAGGCTCCACATGAACAGATTAAAATGTGTGTGTAATCTTTGTTATGGTACGTTTTCTGTAAGGAGACATTTCTTTCGCATTTCCCCAGCGTCAGTCCTCCGTAACAGTCAGACGTAATATTGTAGCTTTTTCCAAGCTGCGTGTCTCTTTTGGTCTTATTAACACATTTCTCAAGAAACAAAAAAGAGAGGCTGGTGGAGGAAGGACTGTTTATAGCTGCTATAATGTAAGTAATAACAGGGCTAATTTACTTTGTGGATGTTCCACAAAGCAAATGAATAAAAAGTATGATGTTGTATTTTCGTAAATAAAAATGAACAAACTGATATGATATAAGATTAAAAAATGCTTCAGGACATGATACAGGAAAATAAACAACTTCAGGGTGGTATCACATCCACAAGTCACACACAGTCCTTCTCAAAATCCTGAAACATGCTGTTTTCATGCTTCCTATCTTTGACTGAATGACCTCCTGGATGTTCGACACTCCAGATATATGGAAGCTCCCTGAAGCTCTACACAAATCCAGGAAAGATTTCTTTCCTTAGTTCACATCCTTTTCAACTTTTGATACTGTTATTCATCTTCCCCTGACCTGGACTTCATCAGATCTTCACATTCAACCTAACCACATCCCCTGAAACATTCAATTTCCTTACCTCACTACAGGAGACCCTCAGGGCTCAGCTCTCGGCCCAGTGTTGTTCTAAAATCACAAGGCTCACTGACCAGATTTTACAACCTCCCTGGGTACTGAATGACTAATGACTTTCCTTCTCTTTTCTATCCTCTACCTCCCAGGTCCCTCAGAAGATGTCAGGCTGACAACTATTCTTGGATGAAAACCCATCATCTGAAACTGAAGCTTAAAAAAATGGAACTGATTTACGTACTGGATATGAACTCCCCTGTTCTGGACCTCTCAATTTCTGTCAGAACTGCAGCAGTCTGGCTGACATATACAGCAAAAAAAGAAAAAAAACTTGGTGTGATTCTCAGATAGTCCTCACTGCAGAACCAAAATCCAGGGGGTGGAGCTAGACTTGCCCTAACTCCTCCTAAATCTTTAACCCCTAAACCCATAAATTCATCATATGCTGTACAACACCATCCCTCTGGTTAAAATCAGGTCCACCTCCATCCCCATCACTTTAGATCAACTCCACCCAGGTAGGAGGAGCTGGATCAGGTCTAAATGTACAACCTGGACATTTGGTTTATCTCCACCACAGATAGAAGGAGCTGGATCTGATTTCAATTTTGTACAGCTAGGAGGAACTGAATCAAGTCTGACTCCACCCCCGTTACCTTTGGTCCAACTCCACCCAGGTAGGAGGAACCGGATCAGGTCTGACTCCACAACTTGGACATTTGGTTTAACTTTACCACAGATAGGAGGAGCTAGATCTGATCTGATGCCACCCCTGAATCTTAGGTTGAACTCCACCTAGGTGGGAGGAGCTGGATACAGTCAGACTCCACCCCCTGGACTTTGGTTTTGCAATGAACCAAATAGTACAAAGAAGTGACGCTGGAGCTGATTTCTTCCTAGCCCAGACTGTATTCACTGTATTGGAGTCAACTCTGGTAAATTATGCTCTTTACTAAAGTGGAGAGATGTTTAGCTGACTGTGTCAGTATGAGAAAGTAAGTGTGTGTGTGTGTGTGTGTGTGTGTGTGTGAGTGTGTGTGTGAATGTGTGTGTCACTTAGGTATTCTGTGACTGGACAAGAACAGGGGATTCTTCTCC
>JAQMYM010000002.1:2299126-2310223 GCA_030014255.1 Parauchenoglanis ngamensis
GCGGGTCCACCTCTACGGAGCCGCCATGTTGCGCCGCTACAGTAGCCCAGAACGGACAAACCTCTAGAGAGCGGCTTTCACGTTTCACGTGTTTACAAGCGGCAGCGTGACAACGACAAAGAAGAAGAAAAGAAGACGAGGAAGAAGAAAGAAGAGGAATCAGTGTTTGCTGGAGCTGGAGAACAAGTCTGAGAACCAAATTTTGTAAAATTGAGGATCGTACTTATTATTTAGCACAGAAAAAGCGAGGGTGTGTGAATGTAAGTACTTGAAAGCACGCTAAAGGCACCTGACGGCCACCGTATGCTCTAATACACTCTTGGAGAGGGAGGGGTAAAAGAGGGGCAATCAGGTGGTTGAAATGAACTGAATCCTACATATAGGAGCTTTAATGAAGCCACGAGATACTAAATTTAGTTTATGAAATTGTAATGTGTGAAAGGACTGTAGTATATTTTTATCTTTTAAATTACTATTCACAGCAATTTATTAAATTATTAAAATAATGCCTGTACTCAGGACGTGCAAACAACATAGAACACGGAAACACAGAAACCACGACGTGGATGTAAAGACAAAACTGCATGTCGCATGTCTCAGGAACTAAACCGACAACAGATGAAAACAACAGAAGAACCAGCCAATAGCAAATCAAGGGGCGGAGACAAAACCAGGAAGAGAAAACCAATTCGTCTGAAAGCCGTAGCGAATATGTATTTGATATTAGCCTCGAATGAAAGTCCATAAGTTACTGAGTGTGTTTACAGCACAGAAAAAAAATTAAATACATTTCAGCGTGATATATTGTGGTTACATCAAACTGCCAGACAGAAGCAGAAGAAAAATGAGCTTAATTTCAATGTCAGAAATGCGTATAGCTGTCGCATGACATCTGAATTCTTAATAAAATAGCAATATATTAATATTAATTAATATTAAATCATCACTATGCATGCAGAAGAAATCTGCATGTAGTCTCTAGAGCAGGTTTCATGGCTAATAACACTCAACACACAGATGTGTGTTTAGTGCCATGGCACCTCGGGAATGTTTATATATATGTCCTTCTTCTTCTTTTTGCCCTTAATTACATTATAATGAGGGTACATTCCAAAAATTAGGACATCATTGTGGGAAAAAACAGCACGCACAAGGTCCCTATTGTCAAATCAAGGCCATTTGCACCATCTCGTGTAGCACTCTGAGCCTAATAAAATGCAAAGTGCACATTCTTACACACAATATCGCTACAGAAAATATGTCATTGAATTTGCCCTTGCACAAAGCAATCTGATGCTTATCAGCGAGCTGCAACGGGGCCAGTTGGTATGTGGTATCTACGCACTGCTGGAATGGATGGCATAATTCCTCTCGCGCCATGCAGCAATAGACGGTTACCTTGGAGTGTGGAGGAAGAAAAAGTCTTATCGATGTTTAAGCTGGTGTTTTTGTGCGTGAGGGATTTTTACAGGGGGAATTTGCCGCAGCACTCGGGTCAGAGAAGAGTCAACCTCGAGTGTGCTCGCTCTCGCTTCTTATTATTTGCTTCAAGCATGAGACTGAAAACATTTGTTTTTCTACAGTGTTTCTTTAATAGCTGCTTTTTCGGTATCGTATAATATATGAGATATGAAAATTGAAAGGAGACGTGACTACCACAATGTTAAACAGGTGAATGGAACAGCACATCTGCTTGTAATGTTTAGGGGTGCCAATAATTTGCCAATAATGTGTTTTTGAATTTTAGAAAATATGATTTTATGGGAAAAAAAAAAGAAATCTATTGTTATAATATTGACTATAAATGTAGCCTTTTACTATCAATTTTTCAAGAACTGTATTATGTGGCTAATAAATAAATATTTTACAGAAATATTTCATAAATATATATATAAATAAATATTCCAACCAATTCAACCTTGGAAAGAAACCTATTAAATGGTCTCTATATCAAATATGATATACTTTGGCCAAAGAAAATATTGAATGTCTTGTTCCGCTGTTCCGCTAATCTGGTGTTCCTTAATTGTGCTGCTTTAATATAACAGTTTAAGAAAATCTATCTATCCATCTATCTGTATGCTTGCTGCTCCTTTTAATGTAAGGTGCCAATAATTCTCGAGCTGGCTGCAAAAACAGAAAATATATTAAAAAATAAAAAAAACAACAAATATATTGTTTGCTGGAATATATAAAAAATATACACTGTTTTATATATATATATATATATATATATTGTTGCCTAATTTCAGGTGTCCAACCTGGAAGAGCTCCCTTGAGATCGCTGTCAACGTACAGCAGCACTGTTTACGCTTCTGGGCCTCTGACATGAAGTTAGACATTTCAGTGATATATAGGAACGTCTCTGAAGCATCAGAAGTGCCATCATTCAGACACGTTTCTGCAGGGACGACGGTGATGACAGTGATTGAACGGGTCCACTGGAGAGTTTATAGCGCTGATCTTCATCTTAGCCAGCCAAAAAAGTGTATTTACGTAAAGTGCTGAGGAATTTAAATCAATTGTTAAAGCTCATCAGACAAAAAAAACAAAAAAAAAAAGGACGCGTCTGTGTAACGTAGTGGCAGCCAGATTATTGAGTTTTCTGATTTGAAGTAACTAATCAAAAAGCATCTTTGTGTACACATATATACGGTGAGATGAAATATTGCAGCCTGAGGACCATGAAGCAGATTTTATGTACGAAAAATGACTCATGAGTGAGAAAGGACTTAATCCGAGCTTAGGGCAGAAGCAGGTGAGGGTTGCGGGCCGCTCGCGGGACCACGGTGGCTCTCCGGCAGTCCTGGGATTTCAACAGCATCTCTCTCACTCAAGGTTGCTTTATTAATAAATGCAAAAACTACACAAATGCAAAAACTGAGGACAAAACAATCGATTTGCCCCAATTGTAGTGAGAGTGGAAGTGTTTTTACATCGTACGTCTTGCATATATTACAATCAAGCTCCAGGTTTTACAAGATGAATGTGGTTATGCTTAAAATAAGTAAGATGCAAGGACAAAACTCTCGAGGAAAATAATCAACGTTGTGATGAAGCAGAGTCATTCTTACCTTTCCCAAAGTTGTTCGTTTACCAATAACCGACGTGTTTTATTCTTATTATTTCACATTTCCCTACTCTAACGATTTTTACTCTTTACAACAACACATTGCACTTTTTATCCATTTATACAGTAGTTACTATTTAATGTTGTATGACACGCTGCGTAAGACTACACTGACGTTATGGCTAAGAGGAAAGTCTCCACCATATCATGCATAAATCACCAGTTAAATCTGAGTGTGTGGGAGGGGCATACTTTTTTATCCCCTGTCAATCACCATGATGCTAACCAATCGTGGGTGTCTGTGAGTTTGTGGATGCAGAAAAGGGCGGATAGCACTTTCGGCTGAGAGTTTCACGCTGCCCTGTGATGCAGCAGCTTGAAATGAAACACCGGGTTCGGTTCACGTGTCTCACAGGAGGGACGTTTAAGGCTGGTAGATGTCATGTGATGGGGAAAGCTGGCTGGTGACTGGGTGAAGGGGTGGTTTGGTGGTGCCGTGGTTCGCACTGTCACCTCACAGCAATAAGGTTCTGGGTATGAACCTGGGTTTCCTCCAGGTGCTCCGGTTTCCTTCCACAACCTAAAGAGATTGGCTGAAGCTTCCCCACGACTCTGATGGATAAGCAATTTAGATAATGGATGGATGGATGGATAGTAATGGTGAATTAATAAAACAAAAAAGCCTGCACAGACGCGGCTGCAACGGCTGCAGAAGAAGAATTCACATTCACCACAATGGATATAAGAATCACAGAGAACCTGAAGGACCTGAGCAAAGTCACAAATAACCTACTGCTTGACCGAGGGCATGCCATGCACTCTCTTCCACAGCCAGAGATCCACCAGGCAAACCGCTTTTCCTACAACTTCAGGTTCACTTCATGATTCAAAAATGCAAATAACCTAAAAAGAAAAAAAAAAAAGCATCGCCACGCTTTACGCTGGTTCTCAGTAAATATACCCGACAAAACAGATGTGTTTTTTTTCTTTTCTTACAAACATCATGATTAAAGTTAATTAAAGCAATGTGCAGACAATGCTGCTCTCCACAGTCATTAACACAGTGAGGACATAAAAAGAGCAAATGAGGGAAGGAGTGGAAGAAAAGTGGCCCGTGGTGCCATCTTATGTTTGTATGAGTAAATTTTCCAGGTTTGGTTTATCCCTTGGAGTTAAAGGCATCCTCAGCTTGTGCGGCACCATTAAGTGTGTTAAATCCTTCATTAAGGCATAATGAGGTGTGAATGGAGCTTATTAGTGAGACGGCGTCCTTCGGGAAGGCGATACATACACACCACTGATTGACAGGTGAGATGAGTGACAGCTTGGCGGTGTTAATTAGAGCCCAGGTGCCAACACAGGTGGGGCCAACTCCAAATATATACACACAAACACACACACACACACACACACACAGTCACACCTGCCTGCACTCAGCACATAGCGTGACGTACATATAAGTCTCATAGCGCATAATGAGCCGAGTTAGCATCATATCCCTAAGTGACAGCACAAAACTGAATTTTATAGTCTGATTGCATCAAACTTATTTATATCGTGGCATATTTATGTAATTTGTGAAGGTTTTCTTGCAATAGGCTTCAGATCCACTCGGGCTATGACTTTGTATTGCTCTGTGTGTGTGTGTGTGTGTGTGTGTGTGTGTGTGTTGTTATAATCACAGTATAACCTTTATCCAGTATGTATAATTGTACTGAGTAACAGCAACCTTGATATTTGAGTGTGTGTGTGTGTGTGTGTGTGTGTGTGTGTGTGTGTGAAAGTGTTTTTAATTATGGCTTGCTCACTGGGTAAACCACCTGCCAAATGACTAAAAATAAATATGTATGCATTTAGAAATGTTAATTAGGGATGCAACCGAACATGAATACATTATTCTGAATGAACGGTTTGATACGAGTAGAACGAGCGTTATTTGTTTATGTTTATGTGTATTTTTTTTCCCCACAGGGCAGCGTAGGACACTGGGAGGGAAGCACTATCTACAATCTTCCACATACATGAGCTTATGGAGTGCAGTCCATGATGAGAGGAGAGAGAGCGCGTGCCCCTCCCACAGCTGGTTTTTTTTCTTTTTTGGCTCTCAGATACAGATGTGGCATTGTCAAAATTCAAACTTATGCTCTCTGGATGATAGGGTAAAAGCTTTCACTCCACTTCAGAGCTTCTTTTTTTTAACAGAAAGCTTTCCAAAAAGGTTCACAGGGCATCTGGTTGAGACTGGAAGTCTGCATCAACACAGATCGTTCAGGACATGCCGAAAAAGTCATACAAGTGGGAGGTTTTTACTTCCACGTGGGTGCAAGCGAGCATTGAGATATGAACAGGATGTGTTTACAGCAGTAACTCATTCCTCCTCAGTTACTGCCTGGTCAAGGCTACAGTGATTTAAATGAGGCTACTGGTTGGTTCATATTTTGGGAAATAGAACCAACTATACTAGTTAGAAAATACTGAAAACAAAAATAATAACTGTGTGGGCATTTTTATTTTTCTCAACAAAAATCTCCAGTTGGGATCAGTCATGAACTTGAGTGTTGCAGTCGAGGTGCTGAGAAACTGTCAGAGCCTGAATTTACACACCAGGATAAAACTGCTGACATTTCTACACCTGGGACTGTTTTTCTCAGTGTTTCCTTGGCTTTTTAGGGGCATAATGATAAAAGGAAATGCAACTTTTCAGATTTAATAAAAAAAATAAATTTTTAAAGCCTTTATGGCCACCTTACGATTAAATCTGAATACAGATAAAGATACGGATAAACAGTACAATGATTTGGCCTTGATTTTTGTCTATAGCCACTGAGTAGATAAATAAACACTTGGTGTATGTATGGACCGTTATACTAGGGCTGCGTTCAAAGATGGGAAGATGGAACTCGGAATTACGTCATTTCTCAATCTCTGTGTAATCAAGTTGCAAAGTGTGTGTGTGTGTGTGTGTGTGTGTGTGTGTGTGTAGAGGCGTGGGGGGCATGGACACCTCCCTGCTCATGTTTTGTTAGAAACAAGCTTCCATCAACAGTACAGGGCATCCAAAGTATAGGAATATGTTGAGCAAATATGTTCATCTGAATATATCGAGCAAAATCCACAACAATCACGATGCAGCGGCTGAGAAAATGTCTACAGCGAAACGCGGGTGAACGTGACGTGTAGCGCATACGCTTTCATCTTTCCTTGTCAATGACCTTTAGTGAAATACAGCACATGTACATGTACTATGTCGTTCTGTCTGACTTCCTGGTTCTCACGCACGCTTCCTTCCTTCCGATTCCCACTTATTTACTCGCGTCTGTTCTCTCACGTTCTTTATATTCTGTACTTTCTTTCCACTTGCAATTCTGGACGTTTTTCACGTCTTTCTGGTTTCTGGACTTTTCCCGCTTCCCGTTTCTGCTCGAGTTCTCCTATTTTTGTCCTTGGCATGATTAATTGGCCTTTGCCCTGTATTAAAGAACGACTCCTCTGTAGTGACACTTACGGCATAACTACAGTATAAGCGCAAATATTCCTCAATTAATTTCTGTAGTTTCTTTACTTTTTTCTTTTTCCTTCTGTGTTTTTATCACTCTAGATAAAAGATAGAATCCAATCCAAGCTAAAGCAGAGTAAATGAGGGTTAAGGGTCTTTGCTGGGTGGCTCAGCAGTGACTCGGTGACAGTTTCAGATTTCAGATCTCATCAATAAGACAGGAACGCAAGCACCGAGCCACCGAAGCCACCAGGAGTGTGTTAAAATCCTCGCTATAATATTTATCATTACCCTTTCTTAACCCGCACAGCGCTCTTACCTGAGTTACCTCGCTGACCTTTTCCAACCCGTCTTTCACTTTTCTAATTGCAAATTCTCTCCTTCTTGTCTTTGCATGTAAACATGTAATCAATCTTTGGTTGCAATAATATGCATAATCAGAATACCATCTCATTTGGCATAATACCCCTGTTCATGTAATTAAAGTGAAAGGAAACACATCACTGATGCAGGTCAGTAAGCTAACAGCTAATCAGCTAATCAGCTAACACACCAGATGTTGCAGTGTTTCTAGTTTGCCATCTCGTGCACCGCGTAATTAATATATGCAATTAATAACGGAGGCCATTTGTTGCACTGTTGCTGTTTTTTTTTTCAAAGAAAGACATCTTTTTTTATCTCTTAGTTTAAGAAGAACAATCACCAGTAACCTATTGTTTATTTATTCATTTTTCATTATTATAATTAATATTCTTCCTTTTCAGCCTTTTATGCCTGTTGATAAAAACTCACATATTACTACATGTTTTGGAGCTGAAAAATAAGTAGAAAACAAAATAAACTAAATTATCCTGTTGATTTCTCGAATCTGATTTGCCTCTGAGGGCATAACAGTCACAGCGTCAACTTCCGTGAGGGGTTTAAAAGATTTTAAAAATGTTTTCTTACTTTAAAATAAAATTGTATAGTCGAGAGATGTAACATTTATGGAAGGAGTCTCCAGTGTGAGCGCTTTGTAACAGGGGTTTTTACACTTCGTGCTTTCTCTTGGTGGGTTCATATTGCTGTGGTGTAAGAGGAATAAAGCACTTCAGGACATGCTGTTATGGGAAAATGATTAACTTCAGGCTGGTAACAATAAGCCAGAGTGTTTTATTCCAGACTTCACGAACAGGAGCTTTTTCTTACACAATCACTTTCAACATGACCATTAAATTTATTTATAAATTCATCAGTCTGTTCAAGCTGGAGAAGAATCATACAAATGTTCTGCTTTAATTGAGCGCTGTGTAAAATCCAGTAACGTCAAATCATGCTTTCAAATGGTTTTTTTTTCCATTAGATGATGCGATTGTGTGCAATCTTCCAGGAAAAATGGCAACACCCTGAATACCCTCAAAGTGCCGGCGTTTTATTTGAACAGACAATAAAGCTCACATCACGCCGTAGCGTTTGCTCTCAGACGTCTTGCGTGATGGACAGCTTGCATCCTCTTGCTGTTCTGAAACACTCTGAGCTTTCATTATTCCACATGTTTCTCAGAAACAGTTCTGACCATAAATCAGGCTTGAACTCTCCTTATACCCCTGATCAAACCGGAGTGACTGGCCCCCTGTAATCGCTGCTTATAGTTATATTGTTTTGTTTATTTGATTTGATTTGATTGTTTCTATTCATTTGTTTGCTCTTTTACTGAAAACTTACAATCACTCAGAGGTAACATGACCACCCCTTCATCTGCACTCACCCGCTCGATGTGTGTGCTGCTGTTCAGAGTTTCTGTGTGTGTGTGTGTGTGTGTGTGTGTGTGTGTGTGTGTGTGTGTGTGTGTGTGTGTGTGTTTGCTTAGATTAGAAAAGCTAGTAAGGATGCTGGCCATGCCAAGGCTGAGGGAGATTGACCATCATCAGCGTGCTGTGTTTCTCCTCACTGCAGAGAGCACATGGACACACACACACACACACACACACACACATACACACACACATACACACACACAGAGAAACTCTGAACAGCAATGCTGGCTCTCAGTGAGAGCATTCTCCCCAGGCTGATGGGATATCAGCATGTGAGCCGAACAGAAAAAATCTACCAGACACACACACACACACACACACACACACACACACACACACACACACACACACACACAGTCTCAGTTTTTATATCTGTAGCTTGTTCTTTTTCTTCTTCCATATTATTTAATGCAAAAATATTGACCATACATTCAAATTCTTGATTGTTTTGTGTGTGTGTGTGTGTGTGTGTGTGTGTGCTGTGGGGAAAGAGGACTAAAGGGGCAAAACTCCAGAGTCCCATCCAAGGGGATGGGACCAGATGGACAGAGCGCTGAAGGGGTGGGGACAGGCAGACAGTTTGAGAGGGGGTGGAGCCAAGCAGATCATAGAGGGGCGGAGTTATGTGTTGGGATGGCATTTCTCATGACATCACTGGGCAACATTTTGCATTTACATGTATTTCAGAGGGCTGAGAGAGAAGTGAGGGGGCGGAGCCAGATGAAAGGTCTTGTGTTGTGCATGACTTTATTTGCAAAGTGTTTAACTGTTTAGCTTATTTAAATTTGTACTAATATCTTACATCGCGTTGCAATGTTGAACACTTTTATTACATTACGTGTCCAAATGTGTGGCTCCGGAAGTAAACAGGTGGGTCCAGATCTGAGTGGGCGTGGTCATGGAAGGCTTTATAGAATAGGGGGCGGGGCCAAGAGGAAATTTGCACAAAACAGAGGCGCAAGTTCAGGGATAGGGCTTGTGTTTATGTTTTCTAGGTAGACGATTGAAGTGGGAGGAGCAAGGTGGGGCTTGAGTATAAAATAAAGTTTAGGAAATTAAAAACGAAAAATTAATGAGCAAATAAGTCTCAAAGTACATTTACAAAGTCAGAGGTGACACTGGAAAGGAAAAATGTATGTTTTTTTCTGTCTGATTCGACGTCCAATCCCTGTTTGCCAGGAAGTGACCTCCGTAGCGAACACAGTGTTTATAGTAAGTGAGTTGTGAAGTAGCTCAGTGCTTTCAGGCTCAGTGGTGATGTGGCTGAGTTTGTGAGGACAGAGAGAAGCTGGTGCTCCCGTGGTGAGGTGTGATTGTCAGGAAAACCACATTTTGTGCTCGATTTGCTTTGTTTTCTCAGCAGGCAGCTGGACCTGCGGTTACCAGTAATGTGAGCAAACTGAAAAAGATCCAGGAGAGAAAATAGGCAAGAAATATGTATCTTTTACTTCAGTTTGTTTTAAGAAAACAGGTAGGATTGAATTGTTATGGGTCATTTTCAACACTTACACATCAAAGCATGGTCAATTCAGTGCTGTAGCTAGGGAGCGGATTTCAGGTGTAAACCCTCTTGAAATATTTATCGTAGTTCTGAACGGTTATTCAGGAGATAACCCTGATGTTTATATAAAGTACTTATTCCAGGTGGTTGCTAGGGCATCGCTAAGTGGTTGCTATGGTATTTTCCAGCTAGTTCGGCTTTGTAGTATGTTTAAAATGCTGAAAACATAAAATGGTGCACAGTTATAGGAAAATGATCAACAGTGGATTGGTGTGATGTGACCTGACACGAAGCAGACTTAGTGTTGCCATGACAACGTTGATTATTTTACAATAACAGCACAACCTGAAATGTTACAAGCCAATGATCATATGTCTTTTTATTAAAGACAGACACGTCGTACTTTTTATTGAGCTGTCACTATAGAGCCTTAACATAAACCTGTGATTGAGCAAGTGTCAGAGCTGCTGTTAGAGAAAATTACTCAACATCTTTTGTGAGAATTTAACAGCACTGTGGGGCATTACATTTTATGATATACTTTTTGTCAAATGTCAAATTCAAAAGTGGCTTAAACTGAATTAACATGCAATTTTGGTGGCAGAACATCAAGTTGAAACACCTGCATGCTTGTGAAGTGAACGCTGCTGGCAAATCCGACCGCAAGTGTTGGAAATGGGTTGGAATTTTGCCATTATTTACTTTTTATAATGCAGTTTCTTACTGGACCTGTTTGCTTTTGCATCCTGTAAACACATTGCTGACAAAACAGAGAATTATGAGTAAAATATTATCATAAAGGACTTACATTTGTAGATGTTCTTATTATTATCTTCATCCATCCTTCCATTCTCCATACCGCTTCTCCATCTGAGCGAGAGGTGGGGTTACACCCTGGGCAGGTCGCTAATCTATCGCCGGGCAAGCACAGAGACGAACAACCGTTCACACTCACATTCACACCTATGGACAATTTAGAGTAGCCAGTTGATCTAATCTGCATGTCTTTGGGCTGTGGGAGGAAACCAGAATACCTGGAGGAAACCCACACAGGAAGGGCGAGAACACGTTGGGAAGCAGGTTCGAACCTCCTTGCCGTGAAGTGCCAGTGCTAACTACTACACTACTATCCATCCATCCATCCATTATCTATAGCACTTTATCCGTCTGGGTTGCGGGGAAGCTGGAGCCAATCCCAGCATGTTCGGGCGAGAGGCGGGGTACACCCTGGGCA
>JAQMYM010000002.1:2314865-2330436 GCA_030014255.1 Parauchenoglanis ngamensis
ACTCCACACAGAAAGGCACCCTGGGTGACCCGGGGATCGAACCCAGGACCTTCTTGCTGTGAGGCGACAGTGCTATTATTATTATTATTATTATTATTATTATTATTATTATTATTATTATTAATGGTGACAGCTACCAGGCGGAGACAGGGTGAAGGCTAACACATGCTTCCTCTGAGACATATGAAAGCTGCCAACCGCAACTTTTTGAACTGTTGCTCATGCTGCCGGAAAGCGCTATCTATCTGCCCTTTTCCGCATACAGCACATGACCTCACAGATGCCCGTGATTGGCTAGTGAGCTTGTGATTGGCAGCGGAGAGGGTATGCCATACCTCCCATCCAAAAAGCACAATGAAAGTGCTGTCTTAACTCCCGATCACAGATGGCTGTGGCATCGATGGGATTCATACTTCTGATCTCTCAACGATAGCGTGAGCGTCTCTGACTGCTCGGTCGCGCCCGTATGAAAGTCGTCTTAGACGACTTAGACGACTGTGTTGTTGCGTCCCTCAGGAGCCTGGTCTCAGTGCACATCTCTAGTCTCAACCAGACGCCCTGGGAATCATTCTGGCAAGCTTTGTAAAATAACAAAACAAAACAAAGGAAAAAAAAACCCGACAACGATAGCGCATCTCCTATTCATACCTCTTCGTTCTGAATGATGTATGTGTATTCGGTTACATCCTTGCTTGCTAACATCTTTTTTTTTATTCAGTGTAAATGTATAGCGTTTATTAAGTGACTTATAAGCTTATTGTAAAGAACATGAAGGTTAAATGATACTGTAATGTATAGGCTTGAATCATATTGTAAATTCACACACACACACACACACACACACACAGACAGAGTAATACATATTGTATATCTCTCCAGTTTGGAAAGGCTTCATTAGCAACATTAGGTTTAGAGTAACCACTAAGTTAGTTTTGAATCAATATCCATTAGCGGTGATTCCAAACAAATCAATACTCCAGTGCAGTTAACCTGAACATCACACACACACACACACACACACACGGTTTTCTAAACAAGGCTAAACTAATACATTTATTACAGAAGTAGAACGCATCCTATATGTTAGTTACATGTCTGATTTTTCCCAGATGGGAGATGCACTGAATGCTCACATCACATTAAATTCATCCTGAGGAAGTTGCCATGTGAACAGGTTTTTTTTTTTTTTTTTTTTTTAATCCTTGAGAGGTGATACACTCAAACACACACACACACACATGCCTGCTTGCTGTGATGAGATGCAGGTGCTTCTTTCTTAATGAGTACAAAGGGAGCGCTTTGTGGTAAATGTGCAACCATTCACAGTCAGCGTCATTCCCAATCTCTCCCAGTTGTTCCTCTTTTTGTCTTGGTGTGTTAAACGCTCTCTTTGGGACGCATACACACCATGAAATACTGACAAATGCTGTAAAGAACTCAAACACAGGTGGACTTGCACAGCAGGCGATCCACAGCAACAGATTAAAAAAAGGGAGTAAATATTGATATGGTCAAGTTTTCTGCAAGGAGATGTTTTTTTTTTGTTGTTTGTTTTTTAACATTTATGGAAGGAGTCTCCAGTGTCAGCGCTTTGTAACAGTCAGAGATAAAACAGGTTGTTTTATTATTTCTATTCTGCGTTATCCTATGCATTAGCAGTTTGGTGATAATCACAGCTACGTCTTGTCATTTTTAGCTACGGTGGAAGTTTGCATGCTTTGTTGTTTAAATCATATTTGCACATACAATCCATCAGAATTCATAATATGTTGTATTTCACGTAAACGGCGTTCCAACCCCATCCTCAGCCTCAACATTAACCTTGCACATGTACAGAATTTATTTCTAACGGATCTCCAGAAATGAGCTGTCGGAATTTATCTTTCCTTACACAGACATCGTAAAGCCGTGATGATCTCCAGACGTGATAAACATCTCCAGTGGAACTCCCTACTGAGGAAATGTGCTCGGCTTCATTAATCAGTAAAATGCATCAGGACTCCTCGCACTCCCTTCTGTGTTCAATAGTTACACTTAAACCACATTTATTTATTTAACGATGAGCAGATTTGCGTCAAAAGACCCACGAGATGTCGGATCTAATGAATTTACAGCCTACTCCATCAAAGGAGTTGTTGGATTTTCTTCAGGTTTCCAGTCTCTGTGCGCCGTCGGACCTGAAATCGCCGTCCTGTCTTGTGAACATGGTGTCAGGATTGCGAGTGTGCAATAATTTGCATTTGCAGAAATTTGCATTTGCAGAAATTTGCAGAAATGGTTAAAGTTCAGGATGAAGGGTGGGGTTAGTGCTCAGAGCTTTTCTTAAAGATTTTATCAATATAATCCAAATTAACTAATTTAATGAACTATTTGTTCAGCATGTACCTCGAACAAAACTAGTTTGTTTATTTATTTAGGGTAGCAATATATATATATATTTTAACAGGGTGTATATGCATTTTCCATTAATTAATTCCATTACAGAAAAGACACCTTGGTGCGTTGCCCTCATTTGCATCATAAAACCATCTTATGCTTCTTTTCTAAAACCAATAACATGACAAATGTTATCATTTTACTGATTAATGCTGGATATCAAGGGAATTAGTGGAATGTTTCATAAATATGCCTCTGTCTGTGTCGGTTATAGTTTGGTTTTTTTCCCATGTAATGACCATGGCGAGGTTGAGAGATCTTGTAGTTACTTAAAACGTCCTCAAGTTAGGAGTCCTGAACGGCTCTGAGACTCAGTCTTTTCATCAGAGGCACGTGTTCTGCACTGATCTTAAAAAAAAAGATCCAGTCCAACCCTGGGCTCGGTGGTTTTACCTTCAAAGCTGGATAGATGGATTGATCAAATTTCACTTTGTGCATTTTTTGCCCATATTTTGTTACGTTCCATCGCTGGTTCTTGCACATGCTAATATCTACCTAATGTCTAGTTTACCTGTAGGCTACACGTCACAGGATCTGAGATCTATCGCAAAATAATCTGATTCAAACCAGCTCCGGTAGTAAAAAAAAACAACTTTGCACTTTTGTTCTTGGGTTTTGGGATGATTTTGAGATCTTTTAAGGGAAAGCCTAAACATAAAAGCATCAAAAGAACCTCGAGAGAAAGTGAAAGTGCAGGTGACGTGTACGCCTGAATAAGAACGCTACTGGTATCATAATTGCTCAAATTGACGGCCTTAGACTTGTGTATACGCCACATACAGGAATGTTGAGCATTTCTTAATGTATCAGAACTGATGTTCTTACCTGCGGAGATGATTTCCTCCTTTTGTGCAATGTCTGTGGAGCCAGATGTTTTGGACACCCTGTATAATGCCGGTCTAGAAAGCAGAAAAATCCCATCTTTTTTTGTCATAAAATGGACACAAAAATCCAGACAGATTTTGAATGTCACTCCCATTTCATGGCGGTCCATTTGGTGCAGTGTGTTCTGCATCATGAGCAATACAAATCCAAGCAAAAGAGCAATATACCGCCATTAACCAGCAATATATTCCTTAAAAAACACTGTCTTATTGCAATAAATGACATTTCTCTGTCTTCTTCCTTATGCATGAAGGGTGTGCAAACTTTTACACTGGACTCTATATCAGAGAGCTGTTGGAATTTACTCGCAGGCTGCTACTGAAGGGAGCAACAGGTAGAAACATTCTCAGATAGAAAGGCCATTTAATAATCTTACCTATGAAGCGCACATGCTTTGGAGTTATTGTTTGTTTATAATCTTATTTACTTATTTTGATTCAGCTGAGCTCGAGCGAAGCCTCTCATAACCCTAAGATGAATATAGTACATATGCAAAATGATATACTGAAGGTATGCAGAGATACAGTGTGTGTTTATTCAGATTTTGCAACATTGGAATGCCATTCTCATAAAACACGCGCATGCAGTGATTGACAGGAGCGTCTCACGTTCTTCCCTCTGCCACGTAAACAAACGGATAAATAAACTGGAACCAGAGTGCATGCTATTAACGAGACATTTTGTGTGTGTGTGTGTGTGTGTGTGTGTTCATTGTGATGTCCAATGAGGTTGATTTCATGACAGTTACGCCTGGATGCCTCTGTACTACACAGCGTCATTACACGCACTGTCAAATCCAAACAGCAACAAAAATAATATACGAGAATCCACTGAGTGTGTTTTTTGTAACCAGTCACCACCAAACCCCAAAATTAAATTAAATAAAGACAGAAGACAAGAGGATGGGATAGACATATATAGAGAATAGACATAAAAAAAAACAAGTAATGGCAAACAAAAAGACACACACATTATTATTTAACAAAGAAGGCAAACAAAGAAAAAACTAAACAAACATACAATGTTGATTTCACATTATGGAGAAAATAGTTATGATGAAAGATGTTTAAAATTAGAGCAAATGCAGACATCAAAAACCTCAAACAACTTCCGTAAAAACCACAACAACAAAAAAAGAAGAACACCAAAAAGGTGAAAACATGCGTAGATCAATAATATATATTAAAAAAGGGCGAGAAGTAAATAAAAGCAAACACATAAAACAAACAAGTAAGCAACAGCAAAACACCGTTATTTGCTATTATGAAATGGAGACAAAAGTATAATGAAAGATAAAAAAAATTTTAATAAAAGATGGAAGTAAAGCAAAGAAAACATGAATCAAATAAATGCACAAAAACCACTGCCACAAAAAATAGAATGATGATAAATATTTATTTAAGAAAGGGAAAAAATAAACAAAAAGACAAAAAAAAAAAAAAAAAAACCAAGCCCCAAATACCCCCAAAACAGATAGATAGATAGATAGATAGATAGATAGATAGATAGATGGTTACCAAAATCAGATTGAGGATAGACATTTTTAATAAGTGGAATAAGTCAACAAAAACACATATAGAACAAAACAAACAAATTTGACAACAATAAACTGATTATAGATATTTCAAACAAAAATAAGAAGTAAACAAAAGCACAAAAAACTAAAACAAACAAAAACAATGTTTTGAAAGCATAAACCGGTTAAAACAAATGATAGACATTTCAAACAAAGGGAAGATAAAGAAAAACAAACCATCAAAGGAAAAAACCCCACAATGTTCTAATTTTGTTTGTAGTGAAAGTGTAAACACATGATAATCATTTAAACAAGGGGAAGTAAACAAGCACAAACACAAACAAACCAACAAAAATCTAAACGAAAACATTTTATTTGATATGATGTGTGAAACAAATGTAAATAAATCATGTTTTTATTAAGTAAAAAAAGTAAACAAAAATGTTATAATGTAATTAATTAATTGTATCATAGTTGCATGTTTATGATTTAGTGAATGAAATAATCAGATATTGTAGCTGTGACTGTTTTTATGTCTTTTTGGTTACAAAAAAAATCGAAAAGTGCACCTTTTGTTGCACTTAATCTTCATTTCCTTCGTAATTTAATAGCTTTAAAAGAACAAAATTAAATAAATTGAATAAGGTCACAGCAAACACAGTGATGCCTGGCAAACATATCCAGTTTCATGGTAATTAAAAATAGATTATCTATCCGAGTCCGACATTCATCATAATCGTTGTCGCTACCTATTTAAAGGCTTAAACAAACTAATGTAGAAATCTATAATTCTTTATGACACAACAGTAATTTGTTTATGGGCCGGTGTGTGAGCTGCAGGCGAGCCGATCGATGCGGAGGGAAAACACAGCGAAGAGTTTTCACTCACACTCATTCTGGAGAAAACACATTGAAGATGAGACGAACACAATTCACTGGCTGTGCGTGTGTGTGTGAGTGTGTGTGTGTGTGTGTGTGTGTGTGTCACTGTGGAGAGAGTCTTTTCCAATTCATATAATTTTGTTTATTTAAAGCTGTTCTTTAAATGTTTATTTATTGAATTCATCACATGACATGAAGGTGATTACTGAACTCCTTTTCAGTTTTCCTTGTGTGTGTGTGTGTGTGTGTGTATGTGTGTGTGTGTCCGTAGAGAGAGTCCAAGGCTCTTCCCGGAAAACCTCATTAAGCTTTAATTCATCTGCGTATCCTATTTCCATAATAGGGCATCGATTTTTACTTTGTGCGGCAGACCATAAATTATTTTATTTCAAATATATTTTTTTTTCCCCTTTATAAAGAGTGTGACTCTCTCTCTCTCTCTCTCTCTCTCTCTCTCTCTCTCTCTCTCTCTCTCTCTGTGTGTGTGTGTGTGTATGTGTGCATGCATGGAGCATTGTGTATGGATTATTATCCATTGTACTGTGTTGAATAGTTTCTCGGTAAGACACCTGGCCACAGTCAGGCTGTCAAATACTGTTAAATAGGGTACAGTGGAAGGTCACGACCTTGACATCAAGGCTAACTGCTTTAGTGTAACGCAACTGCCGAAGAAGCCGCTTGTGAACAATTTTCTAGATTTACTGTCATCCACTTCCATACTTTAGAGACCTAGATAATCCTTCTCAGTAGGGCAGTGCTCGGCTGTGTCTCACTATGCACTTTATTTAAACCCTATACACTATCTAGCGCACTAAGTGAGGAATTAAACACTTGGGGGAATTCTGATATTGGACAATAATCAATATCACTGGGGGGGTGTTTGTAAGGACACACCGAAGACTCCTTCCATAAATGTTAAATAAATGTCTTCTTACAGAAAACTTGAACAATTACACATGTAATCTGTTTAGGTGGCACGTCTGCAGGACGAGTCCTGGCGATTGAGTTGTTACTATAGAAACGATAACTATCAAAACGAGAGGATGAGAATAAACCTGTGATCGGTAACTCCACTGCTGTCAGAGCTAGAAAATGAATCAACACCTTCCGAACAATCAGATTTGAGGATCCAGATCCACCTCCATGTTGCTTGCTGCTTTGTTACTTCTTGCTTCTGCTGCTTTGTTACTACTCAGGGATACTCGACCATCTCGAAGTTTTCAGACCACCTGAAGAACGTCTCTGAGGTCTCTGCCCTTACACCAAGTGCACTATCAGTAAAAGTGTGCAATCCGAGACACTGCTCTTGACTCATTGTGTAGTTTCAGGTTTACTTTCCTCTTTAAGTAGCTTAACGGTAATTTCATTTTCCAGGATAAAGCTGACATTTGGACTTTATTGAATCTGAACTTCAACTGCCTTGAGTGGCATATGCAGGCATGCGACCTAACGTAATTATATTCTTTTCACTAGACCAATAACTCCGTCCCGTCCAGAGGCCCAGGTTTTCATTGTTCCATTAGACAGAGTAAGAGCGTGATTGATTTTTTTTTGCTCACCAGCCATGAGTGTTCTGAAGGTCTGCTGACTTCTGACTGGTGCTGAGAATCTGCCGTTTTCACTTTTATTAACACTGAACCGCTCACCTTGGGCCACCACCTCATGTGCTAGTTGCCCTCGCACTTCTCCGGCTGCACCAGTGCATATGCGGCCCCCGAGTCCTCCGGAGAAACGCTAAGCAATAACAGCAGGAGGAAATAAAGGCGTAATCAAATCTAATGCACAGCACACTGCCTTCTGTAACCCCACTGATTCCTTAATTTATTAGAATGGTGAAAAAGAGAGGCAAAACAGAGAGTTGGGAAAGGCTCGAGAGACGCACGCAGCTATAGTCTTTTATTGCTTTGAGTTGCCGTCAGAAAAAAGGCATAGGGAAAGAGAAATCTCAGGACGGTTTCTTCTCCCACTACTTCACACACAGTCGTTTTGCCTTGGCCTGATTCAGATGGTTTGCTAGTCATCAATCAAAAGAAGAGAGAAGTGCAGCCTACGCACGCCATAAAATAAATACAGAAAGAATGAGAAGAGAGAGAGAGAGAAAGAGAGAGAGAGCGAGGAGTGGAAAAGAAATAGTGAGATTGATTGTAGATTGATGAATTTTTCAGTTCAGAACCAGCTACATTTCTAAATCATTTCTCTACCTAGACTAAAGATTAATCTATTCATACCAGTTGAATGAGAGAAAGAATCAAACGTTGTGCCAAGTGTGAGATCTTCTATGTGAGAAACTTCTTGTCCTGCCTGTAAGATCACTCCTCTGCCAGAGACTCCCCCTGTCCTCTGTATCAGCCCGTTCCTCTCCTCTAAATCAGGACCATTCCATCTTTAATATACCTCCTCTCTTCTGTAGACTTCTATATCAGTCTTCTGCCAGACCCATCCTATCCTCACAGTGAGACCACTCCTCTCTACTATGTCAGACCCCTCCTGTCCTCTATGTCTGACCCATTCTTTCCTTTATGTCATACCTATCCTTTGCTCTATATCAGACCCTTCCTCTCCTCTGTCAGACCCCTCCTGTCCTCACTATTGGACCTCTCATGCCCTCTATGTCGAATCCCTCCAGTCTGACTGCTCCTGTCCCCGATGTCACACCCCGTCTTTCCTCAATGTCACATCCATCCTGTACTCTTTGTCAGACCCCCCTGACATCTATGAGAACCATCCTGTCCTCTGTTTCAGACCCATCTTATCCTCTTTGCAAGACCCATCCTATCCACACTCTTTGGGTCCACAATCAAAACCATTGTGAGACCCTTTCTGTGACAAGCATCATGGTAGATCTGTAGCCTATCCGTGGAGTTTGAGAAGGGAACACATTCTGAACGGGAACCCAGTCCATTGCAATGCATCACACACACATTCACACCTACAAGCAAATTTAAATAGCCAATACACCTTTTCGGGAGGTAGGAGCAAAGCAGAGAACCTGGAAGAAACCCACATGGCACAGAAAGAACCTAAGAACATGGGGAACTCCACACAGAAAGTAGCTTGAGTTCAGGATCGAACTGGAGATCCCGGTGCTGGTTCCCTACAGTACAGTCCTGTGATCTTTGAGGGCTATTCCAGGTGGACTGGCTACACTAACGTGCCTCTAGGTCTGAATGAATGTGTCTCATCCCGGGTGTATTCCAAGTGTACCTGTAGTGTCCTGAGATCTGGATCCTCCATGACCGTGACCGCGAAGTGGTAACTGAGTACGGATAAATGGATACATGCTATCAATGTGATATCTTTGTATCTCACTTTGTATGGCTGCAGTCAGCTGTCAAATCATGGTAAATAGAGCAGAGTGGAAGGTCAGAGCCTTGACATCAAGGCTAACTGCTTCAGTGTGATGTTTCTGCTAAAGGAGCCACTTGTGAACATTTGCCTAGATTCACTGCCATCATTTCTATTATATTATCAGCTCCTTTTGGCCACATTTCTTTAATAAAGATCTAGCTCAGGAAGCTTTTTCATCAGAACCGTCCAGCTCGAGAGTCTCTCAGCATGGAGCAGCAGCCTCGGCCTTTCCCATGATGCCACAGGGCCGCATGATTGATGTATTCTCCGGTCTCATGAGGGCTGTGTGATTGATGTGTTCTCCGATCTCATGGGGCCGTGTGATTGATGGATCAATCTTACGTGATGTGCAGCTTCACTCAGACAACAGTAGCTCCCCCTCTGGCATGTTAAACTGCTACAAATCTTTAATATTAAAACACAATTCCTTTTTATCTTTATTGACGGAGATAGAAAAAAAAAGTTTCTCCCCTTTTTTTAAACATCCAGAGAATTCGTGCTTCGTTCACCTTGCTCCCAATTAATTGTTCCAGAATTTTCTACAGCACGAGCAATTAAACTAGGACGTTTGAGGGAAGTGGTCTCGAAAAGGCCGCAGAGAAAAAAACTTCATTAGTCCAAAGCTTTTGATCAACTACTTAGAGAAAATCTCTCTCTCACACTCCCTTTGCCCTCCGCACGCCTCACACTGCATTTTATTTGAAGCAATTAGAAATCTCGCCCAAAGCGCTGTTTTAATAATCTGTATTTAACAAGGTGAACATGAAATATGAATCTGTAGCATGCCGCCCAGTGGCTTTTGAAGAAATCTTCATTTTCTTTCAAAGTCTTACAATGCCTATGCAGGTCTTTCATGTGTGTATGCATGGCATAATTTTGTGGGCGTGTTAGGGTGAGGCAGAATCAGATCGATAGAACATGTGGTGTGTGTTTTAGTGTCTCCTAGATGATAAAATATGTAACTTCAGACATCTCGTTCTACGTCATTGCTCACGTGCCTGCATGGAGAAAAAAATAAAACAAATAAATCCGTGATGAGGCAGGATATTATACCACCACTGTCAGAGAAACATGCAGCCTGTAATAGGTAAAAAAAATATATATTTAAATAAATAAATAAACAAGGAGATGTTTTCTTTTTAACATTTATGGAAGGAGTCTCCAGTGTCAGCTCTTCTGTAGCGAGCTGGACGTTTCTCAACACGGGATTATGCTTTTCAGTATCTTGGTTCATGACAAGCTGCGTTTTTTGCCTCCTTTAGTTCAGGAGAGTGAAAAAAATAGAGACTGTTCAAGTCATAAGAGAGTCCAAATCCTAGGATGTTGACCAGGATAAATCATATAATAAATGATTATTAAATTATGACATGGATTCTTATTTATTATAATTTTTTTTATCAGATATCTGATTTGCTTGTGAAATGCTTTCATGTAATACAGTAATCTACACTACAAGTGACTTACTTAATATACCCTTTTTTTAGCATTCACATTATTTAGAATCTGCATTCAGGAAGTGACCATTTCAGCTGATAACTAATGCCAAATTGAGAGACTTCTTGTACTTGTTAGCAGGTAACTCACTTGGGTTATTTCATTAACCTACTGACATGCATCTACATAATTTATTCAATAAATAGTATATAGTCTGTTTATGCTGACCAGATGAGATACAGGCCTAGTGTTTATTAATGCTAGCTACTAAGCAGTAACAACACTACTACCTCATCATTACTGTATCAAATTATGACGTCAACAATTATTAGATTAATACAACTCTATGAGTGTTAGCCCCACCCCTCAACCGACCCAGTTCATAGTCAAATTGTAGTGAAAGTTACGACTGGTTAAAATTAGAGGCAGAATTAGAGCTCTCTTTCTTCATATAAAATTCAAATTAGAAATGTTGCATTTTTTTTTCTGACTGGGCACTTCTGAAATATTCACCATTGGGAGTCCATGGTGGTGCAATAAAAACTTTAAAACAAACATCGTTCACTGCAATGGTTTCTTTTCATGATCATAAAGTCATAATCATGTATTTAGCCCCATCTGTCTTGCGCTTTCGATTTCCCATCTTCTACCTGAGTCTCGCCTCCTTGTGCGTCCCTCAATAATACAGCGCGAGCCTAAATGCCTTAAACGCCACAGCTCGGTGAGGTTTAGCGTGCTGCTCTCACTAGGACATGATTTCCATATTCCTGCGGCTGGAGGCGGACGGGGTTTGAAGACCGGAACGCTGTGGAATAAATAAAGATGTCTGCTTTGATCTGAGAGAGATGTGAAAAGGAAAAGAGAGATACGGGAGCTTTTATATCCAAAAAAAACCATAAAGGACAGGAGATAGAGATCAGAAGCATGATGCGGGCTTGATCCGGGCAGATCACCTGGGAAATTTAATGCCATGAAAAAGACTTTGTGCAAAATCATTATCTTTGATGTCTTACCTTAATTTGGATTCGACTAATAAATAAGAACATTTATTATGAATTTTTGTTTAGCATAAATTATCCTGTCAAAGAAGGAAATTCAAAGACGGGAACATAATAACTGTTCATATCCTGTTTTTTTGAGGAAGGATGAATACGATTAATTTATATATTTTTTTGCAACGTGTGACGTGACAGGTTGAAGTTTCTCTTTTGTCTTATTTACTTCTAGACAGAGAAGAAAAGAGGGGCTGTTGACTGTTATAAAGTAGCTGCTATAACAGAAGCGAGACATTCTCAGACATTAAATGCAACTATGAATGGATAAAAATTGCATCCTGAGTGACTTTAAATTGTTAGTATTGGCAATTTGATACTTACCTACAACTTGTGGGTGCTAACAGTAACTTTACACGACAACAACACCCTGGCGTTGATCATTTTTCTCTAACCGCACTCCCTGTGTGTTTAATTTCTTACTTATTACACAAGATCATAGTTAATCCATGTTCTAGGAAGCTAACTGGCTACCTAATTAGCTTAGTTAGTGCTAACATTATCAATAGACGCTCACATAGTTGCGTTTTCTGTGTAATCAATGCTGCATTCAACTGAAGCTAGTAACTCGAAACATTCAGACTTCCTCTCAACTTGGAATTCCTGCTCGGAAATTCAGGAAGATCTCGAGAACCTCGAGTTCTGTGTATGACGTCATGTCAACGTGGCCACTCACAGCATCAACAGACATATTAGCTGGTTAAATCTATAACACTGAGAGCACAGGTTTGAGAAAATAAATCCAGCATGGTTACTAATGCTAGATGTTTGTTGCGAAGAAAACACAGATATTCAGTAAGACGTAAATGATGATGAAATGACGTAATTCTGAGCTAAGTCAAACGACGCATAAAACCAGTAGCTAAGAGCCTAGCTAGCAATTTTATATTCTATAGTTAGCAATTAGCATTTGTACCCAAACAAACTCAGATCTAGAAGTGCAACTGAAGTCAAAGTTTTAATTTAAACTTCCTCAAGACTGGAAATTAAAAACCATCAGCTAATCTTTATTTCTACCTCATGTTATCTTTCTTCTAGCATTTATAATAAATTTCAACTTTCTTCGCTTAAACTCATTTTCTTCTCCATCACCTGTTCTTACGCCTAGATAAAAGATAAGCCCACATGCGTTAGAGCTAGTTCTTTTGCTTTATTAGCATTTTTTGTCCCTAAAACAATCTCTCATGCCCAGAAATAAAATGCGCTGATAATTCAATTTAATTATCATCCAGCACCATCCGTCAGAGACTTCTCTTAACGGGAGGCTAATTTTAAACTTTATCGCCACCGAGTCCAACAGAAAATGATGAATATGGGGGTAAAATAATTTTATGTTTCGTCCCTATTACTTTTGTCCCTGCCCGAAAGTGAAACTTATATTAATCTGGCAATTATGATTTCATTAAAATCTATAAATGGCCAGGCGTTAATAACGGATAAATGATCTCATTTGTTTTAGGAGCTCGGGTTTCAGAGAGCGCGCACACACACACACACACACACACTCCTTCAGGAGATTTTCATAGACAGACTACATACACAGACTTGAAACTGAATTTTTTTAAGAAAAAAAAATACTACTTTGATCTTGGAGTTGTTCTGTATTATTATTATTATTATTATTATTATCATTATTATTATTATTAAGTAGAAAAAAACATGCTATGTTCCACAACATAGAAATATACTATAGAAAAAATAGATCAAAGTGAATATAATCCAATAAATAAATAAATCTCTTTCTTTCTTTCTATTGTTATTCTATACCCAATGCTCAGACTTTTACACATGATTCATTTCATTAAATTATTGTTATTTAATTGAAAAAAAAAAAACACTTTTACGATATGTGCCTAATTAGCATAAACTGAATTTTAATTAATATGGTTTCAAAAAGATCCGAGTAGCCTAGAAAACTGACGGTACTGGGATAAAATCTGACTGAAGAAGCTACCAAGAATTAAATGTAGTAATCGGACTGACATTAGCTAAAATGTTATCCACATATTATTATGAATTAGCACTGAAAGACAGGAACTGGTTCTCAATTCGCATACTTCTGTTAGTGCACTTCAGTGTAGTACACTGTACACACTATGTATAGTGTATTTGGACAGGGTAATGCTGCCTCCAACCAAACAAGGCAAGTTGTGCACTTAAAATATTGATCGTCTGACCGTGATTGTCGCATCACCTGCAAAACAAATATCTGCCTCCTTTTTTTGCTCACCTCTTAAAAAGGAATGTGTTTTAATTTCCCGTGTCCCGTGTTTCCCTGTTTCATGTGACATGGAAATTACGTCACAACTAGTGTTTACCTAGCCTTCTTCAAACTCTGCTATGTAGCCATGATGGCGACCATTGAGGGCTGGAACCACGTCCGTATATTAATGAACGGTCACATCCCAAACCACATACTTTAGTACTGAATAGTATATAAAAATAGTAAGCCACTAGCACCAATTCATAGAGCTTCGTGATCAATTCATGTGAAGATATGGTAGTATGGCATTTTATTTATTCATGTATTTGTCTATTTATTTATTTATTTTAGTGAGACAGCGTGTGGTTTGGGACGGAGCCGCTGAGATATTAGAAAGCTAAAGGAGGCGTGTTTATGACACACCAGCGCTTAATGGCCATCTCTGAGGAGCTTAAATGAGTGTGAGTGTGTTCTGAAGAGCTGGTATGGAAGATAGAGACGCGGCGTCTGGTCTGCTCTGTCTCCTTACACAGACACACACACACACACACACACACACACACACACACATACACACACATGCTTCCTCCTATGTTTTTTTTTATTATTTACTTTTTTTTTCTAACAGAGATGGAACAAACATACACAGAACGAAAAGTCACAGTCACACTTTGCAGGTTGGGCTATGCATACTTATACACACTCTCACACACACACACACACACACACACACGCACGCACACACACACACACACACTGTCCCGCCTTTAAACGTTATCCGCTTACTCTCATATTGAGCCAAATCCATCTTGGCGCCACATAGTTCTCGGAATTACCAATACATCAGCAAAAGACACACACACACACACACACACGCACACACACACACACTCACACACGCACACACACACAGGTACATAACCAATACATATAGCCAGGTATTTGAAAAAGAATAGACATATACAGAACAATGTATATTACACCAGCGGGCATATAGTAGTGTGAGTATAGAAACACACACACACACACACACACACACACTGGAGACATCCGGCTGCCACCACAGACCTCAACACAGACCTCAGCATTAATATTTAAGCAGCTCTCCCTCCAGTCTGACCGCTACAGCCATAAATACTCATAAAGACACACACACACACACACACACACACACACACACACACACTCACACTCACACACACACAGACCTGATACAGTAAATGCATTTAAGAAGAATTAAGTCTTTTTGGTATGAATGTGAATAATTTTTTACATTTATAATAAATTCTTAGCCACTGATTTGTACATCGAGTGGAAATTGGAATCAAATTGTGGAAATCACTGGAATCACGAAATTCCCGCTTTTCCATCCTTTTCATATGTGGAATTCTGACATTTTGTGCGATCGACTCGATATATGGAGGTCTGAGAAAGAAGTGCGCTCTGCGTGCTGCTGTGTGTTGTGTCTCGTACATAAGATTGTCATATAATCTTGAGTGGAACTCTGTCAGTTTAACAATGTGACTATTATCATGTCACAGATAATTGGGTGTATGTGCATTTGTGTGCGTGTGTGTGTGTGTGTGTGTGTGTATGAGTGTATGAAAATGTCAGGAGCATGATGAACTGCTATTTGAACAGATGGGCTGACAGAGTGAGTCAAAGTGTGAAAGACACTCATCAGCAAGGCTTACACACACACACACACACACACACACACACACACACACACACACACACACACACTCAAACAAATCAGGAAGAACATATAGCGAGTGGTATTGTATCAACGCACACACACACAAACACGATATT
>JAQMYM010000002.1:2331035-2348006 GCA_030014255.1 Parauchenoglanis ngamensis
ACACACACACACACACACACACACACACACACACACACACACACACACACACACTCAAACACACACACTTGGTTTAGGTTTTATATATAGCCACCTTGTCCTCTATCTCTCTACTACACACATGCACACACACACACACACACACACACACACACACACACACTTCTCTCTCTCTCTCTTCCCTGTTTTATAATCTCTCTCCTTTCCATTCTACCCCTCTATCTTCCTCTCATCATCCTGTTTACACTCACTTCCTACTCTTATGTTTTCCTCTTTTCATCCAACTTTCATTCTATTTCATGTCTCATCTTCACTTCCTCTATTTTAGCCCATCTTTCTTTATTTCTTTCTTTCTTTTTATTCTTTCTTTCTTCATCATAATCTCTCTCTCTCTGTCTCCCCATCACTCTCTCTCTCTCTCTCTCTTGCTCTCACTTTTGTGTATCTCTCTAATTTACCCACTCACCTTCTTCATTTATCCACTGTTTCTTGTGCAGCTTCTTCTTTAATCATTCCCACTGTCTTTCCATCCATCTCTCTCTCTATCTCTCTCTCTCTCTCTCTCTCTGTCTCTGTCCCACTCTCTCTCTCTCTCAATAACAAACAAACAAAAGAGCAGAAAGCCGAGTTATTGTCTCAGAGGAGAGAATACAACATTTATAAGCTTCCCATTCCAAAGCTTTTAGCTAGGATGCATCACACAACACAAGTGCATGCACAAACACACACACACACACACACACACACACACAAACAACAGACGTGTGTATGCTCACACACTGTCATCTCTTTCGTCTGAACTGGAGTGAGACGTGTGTTCAGGCAGAATGAGAAACGTGAGGCAGAGCATGCTGGTGTGTTTGTGTCTGATTGTGTGTAGCATGGGCTCTGATCTGACTGAATGTTTCCAGCTATGCCCTATTTTGTGTGTTGTGTGTGTGTGTGTGTGTGTGTGTGTGTGTGTGAGAGAGAGAGAGAGAGAGAGAGAGAGAGAGAGAGAGAGCTGATAATCCACTCTCCCAGCTTTGATCTCTTCAGATAGCACAGCACTGAACATTTATTTTTCTAAACACACATTTGATACGTGTCAGGATACATCGTCGAGCCGGAAGAAAACAGTGTGTAACATGGTGTATAAATAAACAAAATGGATCGGAATGATGGACGCTAAATGGAATGTGAGCGGTTCAGTGCAGTTTAAAGGCTGTGGTTCTTTCCACTGCACAAAGTACCAGAACTTTTAACACCAAACAGGAGCTACCACTTCAGTACACACCAAAAGGTTCAGTGGTACACCTTACGTATACAATATATGTCATATACAACAAGGCTTTCTTGTTAGAGATGTTTCAAGTAGGAGACATAGACTCCATAACCTTTTTTAGGACTCAAAGGCTCTACGTAGAACCATCCACCAGAGGGTTTCCCATTCAGAAAAACTTTTTTCGTATTCATGAGCACTTTTTGTTATAGTTCTTGAAATGCTCTTTAAATCCTGACAGCTATGAGTAAATCAAATGCTCTGATAATAAAAAGAAAGAAATGACTACCTGACTGTCTACATTGCACTCATTGCATGTGACCGGAGTCTTCATAAGGCTAGGCAGACATATTGCTAAAGCTAGCAAGCTAGTTGACAGCTGTGAGTGCTAACAAAATCCATGTTCATTGTTTACATTCATTATGATAATGTTAGGTACTTTCTTACATGTGAATGAGACACACAGTAGTTGGATGTGCTGCACTGGGTTCTAGACCAGCTACGCGTTTATGCCAATCTCAAACCAGTTTTCCTGTCTAAGAAACATTTCTTTGGCGTGATGAAATGCAAAGAACTAAATTAGTTCGAGATTGGCTCTGAACCAGCCCTCAAACTTCCTTGGTTGAAAAGAGATGTAAGAAGGTAACAACAAGAATTCAGATGGGGCTAGCAACAAACAATAAGGCAGGCCTAGCAAGAAGAACTAATCTGGGGCTAGCATCAAGAAGTAAGATGAGGCTAGCAAGAAGAAATAAGGAAGTGCTGGCAGCAAGAACTAAGCCAGAGGTAGCAACAACTAAGACATTGCTAGCAAGAACAACTGAAGTGGTGCTAGCCTTGCCTTGTTAGTTCTTTCTAGCCTTGCCTTTAGTTCTTTTAGCTAGCACCAAATTATGCCTTGTTGCTATCTGAGTTCTTATTACGAGTCCTGCCTTAGCTCATGTTGTTAGTCCTGTCTTAGTGCTTCTTGCTATCCCTGCAATAGTTCATGTTGCTAGCCCCACCATAGTTCTTGTTTCTAGACCTTCATTAGTTCTTTTCACTAGCCCTTCCTTAGTTTTCCTTTCCTTGTTAGTCTACCTCCATTCTTGTTGCTTCCATAGTTCTTGTTGTTAGCGCAACCTCAGTTCTTGTTGCTAGCCTTGCCTTAGTTCTTGTTGCTAGCTTACAGTAGTTCTTGTTAGTAGCCCCACCATAATTAGTCCTTTCATAGTTCTGGTTGTGTTGCTTCAGCAGAACCCACCTGGAACCTTTGGAACATGATTAAAAAGGCTCCCTCAGTACATTTGAATGGTTAAGAGTTCTAGCTTTCTAAATGGGCTCTGTTGGAAGGCTCTACATAGAACCTTTATGTCTTAGAAAAAAATGGAGTCTTTGTCTCCTACTTGGAAGTGTCCCTAATAGGGGACGCTTCAGGGTAGTACTATTTAAAATGTTTAACGGTTCTCCAAGAGGGACAAACCAAAGAGGTATTCAGAGTTCTAGATTTAATCTTTGTTAAGACTATAGAAGGAGAACACGTAAGAGCACACTAAATAAACCTTTCTTGTAAGAGTGTACTGGATTGGGTGCTGATTAGAAGCACAAAGTTCTAGTGTGGTGTTTTAAACTTCACTGTACTGATTTAGCATTAAGCTATTTTTAGCTGTGGTGGCATCCTATTTATTGGCATCCCATTTAACCAAGCGCACTTCCACTTTCAATCCATTTTGTATATTTGGGTCCTGATGTTTGTGTGTTTTAGAGTGAGAGAGCGAGAAAACAAGAAGGGAGAGAATTAAATGGATGAAGAGTCATCAAGAGGCAGATGGATAGAGAGATGTGGAGAGAGAGAGAGAGAGAGAGAGAGAGAGAGAGACATTTACCCTGGAGATGTTCTCTTGGTTGAAAGGCCCTCCCACATGCAGCAGACAGCCAGTCTGTCTGTTTGATTCATTCCCTCTGCCCTGTGTGTGCGTGCGTGCGTGTGTGTATGACTCAAGGATTTAATTCATCACTATGACTAATGGGTGGAGTGCCCTCTTGTGGAGTGACAAACTGCTCTACTCGCCACCTTCCTGAGCAACTTCCCCACCCCATAACTGATCCCTGGGTCAGTTACTAAAGTAAACCTCTGCTCTTTGCAATTCTGCCTTCAGTCCCACACACTGACTCCAGCTCACTCTGCAGATATAGTGAACACTACAGCTAAGAATCAACCTCCAGCCCACTGTATCATCTGTGTAGACATCGATGCTGAGTAAGAGAGTAAGGAAAGCTAGTGTTTCTAATCCAAATCAGTCAAATCCGACCCGGAACATCTGACAATGATGGATTCACTGTGCAACTTCCTTTCATGCAGTGCCAGAGAGGGTAAGGAAAGTAAGACTTAACCATCTTCTGTGCACCTGTAAACACTTCAACTCTAAACTTTTAACTAAATTTCTAATATTTAATCTTTATTTCAGCAACCTTTCTTTCTGCTCTGCTTCAGCCTAAAAAGGTCAATCCACCAATAACTCGTCCCATAGTTTGGTCAGGGAACTACAGTTATTATGATTGTTTATAGCTGCTCTAACATAAGAAATAACATGAGATAACATGCATCTCTCACATGTAATTTATTTTTAGATCTCTAATGAGCAAGCAACAGGTGACAGTCGCCAGGAGATGACTTGAGGAAGAAAGCTTGAGAGTAACCAGACTTAAAAAGGAAGCCATCTTCTTCTAGGTGACACTAGATTATATATATTTACAGTACTAATGTGTAGGAGAATAACAACAAACAGTACTAAGTGTGTTAGATGGATATGGGATATCTGTTTGGTGCGATCATTTTATACATAAGAGTCCAGGGAGGTTCATGGGGCAGTTTTATTCGCACAGCAAGCGTTCTTAGGAAGTGCAAGTCTGTGGTATCTAACTGCGATTATGTGATGCAGCAGGTGATCTGAAGTAACAGGAAGAGTATATAGGATGCATATACCAGCATGATGAATAAGGCAGGTCAAGAGTTTAAGGCAAAGGGAGTCAGGATCAGGCACTGATCTCAGTGGGCGGCAGGAGAACACATGCAGCTTGGCAGACAGAAAGAAGAGATTATTGGGGATGATATGGGGATACAGTGGTATATTGTGGTCAGAGTGTAGAGAGCAGGTGTAACTATGACAGCATGACTAAAAGGGAGAGCCAGAAGGTAACACAGGCATGAGGGCTCCCTGGGACGTAAAGAGTCGCACTCCACCATCAACAAATCTGAGTGATTAGAACTTCCCAATTAGTATAACTCTCCATGGAACACCAGATCTGCACCTTTAACCAAAGAGAAAAAGAAACAGTTAATTCAAAATCAAAAGCAAAAAATTTTTGACCCCAGACTTAAAGATAAAGACTGAGTCTATTTATCCATTATCAACATTTGTTTACCATCAGGGTTGCCAGAAGCTGGAGCCAATCCCAGCTGACTTCAGGAGGGAGGAGGGGTATACCCTGGACTGGTCACAATCTATAACAGGGCTAACACAGAGGCAAGCAAACATTCACTCCTATCGGTGATTTAGAGTTACCAATTAACCTAATCTGCAAGTCTTTGGACTGTGGGAAGAAACCCACACAGGTAGAGAAGGACTTACAAACTCCACACAGAAAGGACCCAGTTGAACATGAGGGTCAAACCCAGAACCTTCTTGCAGTGAGGCGACAGCGCTAACCACTACACCATCTTGCCACCTTGAGTCTGGGTCATGAATACTAATGGAAGGCTATTTCATAGCTGGGGAACTTTGTAGGCTTCTCCTCTGTTTTACAGACTCCTTTGTAGAGCTTTGTAGTTTTGATCGATAACCCATGGTCATTCTCACACAAATAGCACATGGACTAAGAATTCTGTAAAGATAAACCTGTGTTATAGATATATAGTTATAGTTCAAGTAAAGGGTTTTTTTTGGTTTGTATTGTTGTTTTTTTCTAACGAAAGTTCTTAATAAAGAGATTGGTCTACAGCCTTCATTTGAAGACCATTGACTCAGCTCTTCAGACAGCCAAGGGAAGCTCATTCCATCCCCTGGGAGCCACAACCTAGAAGAATCTTAATGAATGCCTTCCTTGTACATTGAGAGATAGTGGGTAGAGTCGACTCATGCCAGAGGCTCGAAAGCAGAGTGGTGCAGAGTGGATGGTGAAGTGGCATCAGGTAAATGGGGTCTCTTCTTTACTTTGAAGGTGAGAATCTGTATTTTTAAATCTAATGCAACAGCTACAGGAAGCCATTGGATGAACACAGCAATGGGGTGATTGAAAAGAAGGAGAGTAGAAAGAAGGTATGCAGCTGAATTCTGGATAAGTTAAAAGAGTCAGATGGTGAGCAGGGGAAAACCTTCCAGAAGCAAGTTGCAATAGTTCAATCTCATGATGGCAAAGCAACTGAACAAGTACCTATGTGACCCCTGTAGAAGGAAGTAGTACATTGTCCAGAACCATACCAAGGTTGAGTGTATTGGCAGACTGTGTGATCTGAGAATTCTCCGGGGAGATTCAAAGATCTTGAGTTGGGGATCCATGTCCAGGGATATACAGCAGCTCAGTATTGCTGGGGTTTAGTTTCATCTGATGATCTGCCATCCATTATGTCTGCCAGTTATGTAGCCACTTGTGCAGAAATATGATTGTCTATTCACAGGTGCAAAAAGCAAAACCATCTAGCTAAAATTAATCAAACCTCTATGTTTCCTCCAAAGCCACATCCCAAAAGTATAACTCATAATTGCCTGAATTTTACTCCACCCTGCTATAGAAATAGTGAGATGAAAGTTTTTTAACCACAGCTTAATCTCAACTGTGTATAACTACTTGCAGATTTGCAAATGTAAAGCTGTGTTGATTCACTTTCATATCCTTCATTGAAACTGTAAAGAAACTAGAGACTGCTGTGCAGCAACTGAGGCCTTAAATCATAACCTGATAGACATTTAAAAAAAACAACACTCTCTGCTGCTTTGAGATGCTGTGCAAAATACACATGCAGTATGTGGTAGTCTTGGGGAGGTGAAGAACGTCTGCTCGCTGCTGCCTGAATGACAGATCAAAAAGAAAAAACAAGTCGTCAGCTCTTTCTCTCCTCCCTTTCTTCTGTCTGCTCCACTTCAGCCTCCTCATTCTCACCAGGCAGAGGGGGGGAAAGGTAAAAGAGGGTGGTAAGGTTATGCTGAAGCAGCACCAACAAGGATCTTCTAACTTCTCTTTCACTCTCGGCTGGATTTTGGATTGAGAAACGAGAGCATGGAAGAATGTGGTCTGACCTCAAAGCCTGCTGTCTGACCTGCCTGCTGGAGTGGAAGAAGAGCTAATTAAACAACAATCCTGCTTGCCAACTAGACACCATAGACAAGACAACATCCATAGACAAGTGTGTGGAGGCAGACCGAAATGTAAGGTGGGTTTCTGTGGACGTTTGTGATTTTTCAGCATCTATTTATTAGGACTTTGACAGTTTCTGTGAGAATAGTGATGGGGAAAAGTGCAGAAAACTTACTGATTGCAGCGCTCTTACAACATCAGCACTGTGGGCTTTGCTGTCTCAGAATGCAAGCTTTTTCTGCTCTCTGCAACTGTCTGTCAGTGTCTCCCTTTTTTTGTGGTACAGGAACATTGGAGCATGACAGCCATGTTTGCTATATGGTTTCTGTGCAGCAAATTTGTGAACAAGGCTGTTGCAGCAGAAACATGCTTCCATGAGAAATCACCAGATACACATTATGCACAATTTACCACATCTGTCCCTGCTGTACTAAGAATCCTGGTGTGTTTTGCATGTTCTCCATATGTATGCATGGGTTTTCTACAGGTTCTCCAGTTTCCTCCCACCTCCCAAAACATGTCAGTGGGTGGATTGGCTGCGCTAAATTACTTCTAGATATGAATGTTTATGTGAATGAGTGTGAGCGTGATGCCTGTGAGGACTGGTATCTGATCCAGGATATATTCCGGCCTCACATCGCAGTGTTCCTGGGATAGTCTCCTGACCAAAAGTGCTTAGTGAAGATGAATGGGTGAATTAATTGAATTTGATACATGTTATAAATACATTATTAATTTCTATCACTATAATTAGCATTGCAGCATTGATGTGAAACAGTGAGTGATTGGATGTGAGTGCCCATGGAGAATGATAATCGGGGAGTGAGTAAGAGTAGGACTAACAACATGTGAGGTGTTTAGATGTCTATTTCATGGGTTGGGGGATTATAGACAATAATTGCTTTCTGCTTAATCAAGTCTTATTACAACTTGTAGTTTATGTCAATTAGTATTATCTATTATAGTGTAAAGTATGTACAATACAGTATTAACATCAAGGTACACAGTATACACAGTGCAGTATTAGAATATACTGTATATGGTATGTATATATATATATATACTGTATATTAAGTATAGTACATAATTATAATAATACTCATATACTCTAATAATAATTGTTGTTATTATTATTATTATTATTTGATTAGTTGTGGATTGGAAGCATCAACTTTTTATATTTTGTGTACATCGCTTTAAAACTTCTGACAATGGTCAAAAAAACAAGTGTAATCTTGTCATTCTTATTCGATCTTGCATTTCATACACACATGATGTGGAGAGTTTTGTTTGTTTGATTTTGAGAACGCAGTGATGACTAAAGTGGTTCCTGCATAGTCATTTACACACACGCAAAAATATAACCTGACTGCCTACAATATTTTTCATGTTATCAGTTCACCAAAATGCAGTAGCTTCCTAAAAAGTATCAACAGTGTGTTATATGCCCTAGATATTTTGTTCACCAATTCCAAAGTGTCATCAATTATTTACACTGGACTTTCAATCACAAAACACACACACACACACGTATGATCAAATGTGATTGAATGAGCCTGTGTGTTGTGACTTTACCCCTTGGCTCAATGGATTACAGTAATCTATAATCTGATGGTTAGAATAAGCTGCACTTGGGGGTTTTTGAGTGCTTACAGACCGCAGGCCATACTCATGAGGACTCAAGTGTGTGTGTGTGTGTGTGTGTGTGTGGTCTTCCTATAAATTGATACTAGAAGTATAGTCAGACCGTATCTGCCGTTGTGTCCTACTTTCTAGCTATAATACCTAGTTATGAAATGGATGTGAGCCACTTTTCCAAATTATGTAGCACTGGAGAGCATTTCAACATGTGACTCTAAAGGTTATCTGATAGCAGAGATAGGCTCTCGTGCCCATTTAATCAATCTCTGGACTTTTTGAGCTCCATAGCTCGCACATTTCCTGACTGCTTTCACACCCGTACTGGACCAATTACCAAAACCCATAATTCAGGTTTCTAAGCCGTCCACCAAATCTGCTGCACCATTATCTGCTCCCCATTGAATCTGCCTTTCTGCAACATAGTTTTGGCAAAACACACAGTTCTTTCCATTTTGGACTCAGCTCTATTAGTAAAATGGCTTGTGCCCAAATGAAAAAACACACTACTCCTCACATCACGTTCAAAAAACAAAACAACAACAACAACAACTAAGCGGCTCTTATATTCGAGGGAGAGAACAATGCAAAGGCTGTGGCTAGTACATATTCACAATCCCTGATGATTTTTTTTAGATCTCTGAGGCCTTAAAGGCTTCTACACTAATATTAATATTATATAAACAGCATTTAGAGTTTTATCGGTTATCATAATATTTTTACCTGAAGAGTTTTCTCCTTTCATTCTAGTTATTGTAGAGATATTATTGATTAGTATTACAGCATACTATAATTAACCCCCCGGCTACAGCATTATGCAATTACACAGTATGATCTACTAGCATTGAAGTATTTATTCATACTCACAATATTTACATGACCACCAGCATGTATGTACACAGTTATATTCATCCATACTCTATATAAGTTACATGTATAACAATATGTTTCGATGACATACTAACATTGCAGTATTTATTCCTATACAAGTCTAAGAGTACACATTATTATCTACTAGCATTATGGTATTTATTGATACCCACCATTAAAGTATTTGTTCATTCGCACAATGTATATTATTTATACCTATAACAGTATATACCTGCCTCATCTCCCTGTCTACTTCCTTTATCTCTCTGACTAGCCCACTTCTTCTTTGCCAATCTCTTCCTCTGTATACTCACATGTGCTTCCTCATTCCACCACCAGATTTCCTTGTCCTCCTTCCTCTGTCCAGATGTCATTCCAAGCACCTTTTTAGCTGTCTCCCATCCCACTGCTGATGTAGTTGCCTTGCTATCTGGTAACTCTTCTCTGCCACCCTGCACCTGTATTAACCCCTCCCTGAACTCCACATTACAGTCTTCCTTTTTCAACTTGCACCATTTGATCCTTGGCTCTGCTCTCACTCTTTTCCTCTTCTTGATCTCCAAAGTCATTCTACAGATGATCATCCTATGCTGCCTAATGACAACTTCCCCTGTCACCACTTTTCATCCTTTAAACTGACCCTGCTGCATAGGATAAAATCCACCTGTGTTCATCTTCTTCCATGCTCATGTCATAATTTGTTCCTCCATCTTCTTAAAATACAGATTCACAACAGCCATGTCCATCCTTTTCACAAAATCCACTACCATCTGACCTCCTGCATTCCTCTCCTTGACACGAAACCTACCCAACACCTCCGCATCTCCTCTGTTCCGTCCAGATGCCCATTAAAATCTGTCCATTAAACTCACTCCAGAATTCTTTCTTCTGATCCACTGCGCACCCAACTTGCGGAGCATACGCATTAACAACATTCATGATCACACCTTCAATTTTCCAGCTTCATACTCATCATTCTGTCTGAAAGCCTTTTCACTTCCAAAACGATATTGACATATTGTTCCTCCAGGATAACACCTAGCCCATCCAAAGCATGGTAGAACAATTTGAACCCACGTCTGGTACACCTGGCCGTACTCCCCTTCCATTTGGTCTCTTGCATGCACAATATATCAATCTTCCTTCTCCCCATCACATCAGCTCTCTCCCATTACCAGTCTTACTGCCAACATTCAAAGTTTCTACCCTCACTTCCACTCTAAACCTTCCACCTCTTCTCATGCCCTCCCTCTCTTCTGCTCCTTCGGCCAACAGTAGCCCAATTTCCTCCAGTACCCTGTTAGCCAATATTATTGGTGGCGGTCATTGTTAACCTCGACCTCGACCGGCTCGGATAAGGTATGGAAATATGTATTGTTGCCCACATACTTGATTTGGCAAAAAAATTTTAATGGGACGCCCTTCCTGACATAACCCTCCCCATTTATCTGGGCTTGGGACCAGCTTGAAGAAATACTCCCCAGTGGCTGGATTAGACTGCTTTTCCAACATGCACAGTGGAATATCTCTATAGCGGGCATCGAAAATGCTTACTCGCTACTTAGTGCAAAGGCTTCTGGGAAAGCTGAGTCGGCCCCTTTAAGCTTGAATTGGTCTTGTTGGGTTTTTTTTTTTTTTTTAAGAAAATCCTCACTTATTTGCAGTACATTTTTTTTATATATAATAAAGTAAAATTTTCCATCAGCAGAAGAGAATTAGAAGACTATTCAGAAATGTGCTTCATAAACTTATTGTCCTGATAAAGTTCAAGATATTTGGAGTTGATTATTTATTTATTTATTTAATTCATTCATTCATTTATCTGCAGTAATACAATAGCAATCTCAGTTATGTGCAAGGGTAGATATAATGGAACTTGAGTGTAATAGAGAGTGCTAATTAACATTTCGAAAGCTACACCATGTTGGAAACTCCAGGAGGTATATTTTCCACTTTATAGTCTAGCATTCTACCTGCGAACACATACTGAGCAATATTATAGACTTTCTACAGGATTGGTTGTTCAGCATTCTCCTGCAATAATAAAACTACTACTACTACTAATAATAATAATAATATAGTAAGAGCTAAGTTACAGAAACACTCCACATAATCGAAGACTAATAATACACATATTAAAAACTTATTTAATAAATAAAAACCTAATTTCATTTATATGGTGGATTTCCCTGTAAAGCGATGTTTATTTATCATTCAGAGGTAAAGCTTTAAAAAGGTTTTCTGATACAAGAAAGTCTTCAGGGACTTTGTACTTTTTCTTTGTAACTTGACAAGCTGCCTTTGTTTGTCTTGTTAATTTCAAGAGGGAAAAGAATAGAGAAGCTGGTGAAGGAACGATTGGTTGTAAGATAAGCGATAACAGGAACTAACCTTTATATTAATAAAAAAAAATAAGTTTAATCTTGTGAAACTGCTGTGGGGAGTGCTGTTATAGGAAACTGATCCACTTCAGGGCGGTAACAGTACCTTCACTTCGTCACACCGTGCAGTTGTTGATTAACTTTATATAATAGCATAGCATGAAGTGTTTTGTTCCTTACTTACACAGCACCATTAAAAATAAAGCTGGAAGTCCTTTACAAGGAATTAGCAAATCAAAGAAAAGAAAGTCCATAAAAGGACTACATAAAAAGTGTAATGAAAAATTAAAAAGGTTATACACAATTAAATTAATATTCAAATTCAAAATCGGAACTGAATAGATGCTAAACCTAAGAAATAAATTACTTTCATTGGAAACTTCTTAAAATGTTTTATGCTTATACATAAACTTACCCAAGATGCCTAATTTAAAGTTATAATATTAGAAGGTGTGAACCTGGCTATGGTTGATAAAGATCTCCACTGGGTTTGTTCCCAGCTGGAGATCTCAGAGCACACCAACTTGCACGTTCTCAATAAATGGGATTCGTGAAAACAGAAAGACTCCCTGTTGTTTCTTTGGCTTTATTTACTGTTTATACCACAAAAAATAAATAAAACAAGTATACCATGGTGGTTTCTTCAGGGTTTCAAACATAATGGCTACAGTTGGGTTTTACAGCAAGTCTCTGATCAGATGTTCGGGCTCCTGATCAAATGCGCTCCCTGTAGATAAGCGAGGAAGAGCAACAATCAGCATCTACAGGACAAATTCATTAATTCACTAACCATACATGTGTTACGGGTGAACCTGTCACCGAACTTATTAAACGAAACCTGCGTAGTACAAGCTCGAGTACATAACCTTTAATATCCACTGCTGTTATTCCTTATTAAAGAAAAACCCAGCGTAAAGCAAGTATCCTAATGGGTTCTTCAGTCTGCTGGAATCCATAAAGGTTCTATTATGAAAGCTAAAGCAGAGGAGTTCTCCGTCATAAATAGGTTCCAGGCATTTTTATTATTTTTTTTAAATTACTAGTGGACATCTTTAATACTAGAACGAATCACTTTTCACAGAACGTTCAAAGAACATGCTTTCTTTGTCCGAGAGATTTTTATTTATTTATTTATTTTCTATACAACTTGTATGGTGTGTATCTCACTAATAATTGAAGATCCACTATGTATGATTTAAAGGGATCTATTAGCAGAAATGGACTGTAATATTCATAAGTATGTTTTCATTAGTGTATATTTACCTGTATCTACAAATCGTTATGTTTTTGTAAGTTTAGAACGAGCCCTTTATATCTCCACGGGGAGCGGGTCCACCTCTGCGGAGCCGCCATGCTGCGCCGCTACAGTAGCCCAGAACGGACAAACCTTTAGAGAGCGCCTTCCACGTTTCACGTGTTTACAAGCAGCAGCGTGAATCTGGAAGGAAGCACCGGAAGGAAGACGAGGAAGAAGAAAGAAGTGTTTGCTGGAGCTGGAGAACTAGTTTGAGAAGCCAAATTTTGAAAATGGAGGATCATACTTATTATTCAGCACAGAAAATGCAAGTGAGTGTGAGTGTAAGTAGTTGGAAGTACGCTACAGGCACCAGACGGCCACCGTACGCTCTAATACACGCCTGGAGAGGGAGGGCTAAGAGAGGGGCAATAAGGGGGCAGAATCACACATAGTGCAGCTTTAAGTTTTCCACTCAGAGGGTAACAGTCACATGTAAGGCTTCATGTTTTCCAGCGCATTGGTGTTTGTGTGAAAATTGTAATCAGCTTCAAATTGCTGTCATGTAAGAGTAACTCTTCAGTATGTGCAGGAAAATAACTTCATGGAAGTAACATTAACTCCATCTCATAGATTAAAGGTAAATTCTGAGCGATTTGTTTTGTCACATGTTCTCTCTGTTTCCATATGCTAGTAGGTGGATTGGCTGTGTTAATGAGTGAGTGTGTGCGTGTGTGTGTGTGTGTGTGTCCTAGGTGTATTCCTGGATTCACTGAATAAAGGTGTTTCTTCGTGTGCCCTGGTTGCCTACAGTGTTCTTGTTGGGCCTCAATAAAAGAAATTTATCCATGACAGATACTTAGATCAGACTTGACAATGTTGTATACTGTACTGTCTTCAGCCCAGGACTCTCAGGGGCACCTTACAAACCGTACGACATCAGAGCACATTCAAACGAAATATCAACTTTTAATCAGCCATTAGCCATGCTTTCTCTGGATTACACTTGGCAAAGCTGGAGATTTTCTAAAACATAAATCATCTCTCCAACCTGCATTACTCCTCCATCCAATCTCTCATTTACCTGACCTTTCTAGGCTCCGGTTGCATTCTGAAATTGTTTAGTATTTTCTTTTTTGACTTTCTGGGGGTGGGAGAGGGGGGGGGGGTCATAAGGGACGGATTAGGTATTGAATGATGCCATTTCATCAGCGGAGATCATTGATTCCTGCTTTCATTGTGTGCTACAGTTGTTTATCCAAACACCACCACCCCTAACATGACCTTTATATTCCCTGGATGGTGGGCTAATCCTTCAGGTAGCCATCACTACATGCATAATCTCTGCTTTATCTTGATCAGACTGTTCATCTGAGCTGCAGAGCACAAAAACAAACATAAAGCAAATCTCCTGGATTATGATCCGCCATTATTTTAATGAAATTTATAGCCGTAATCAGATTCCACCATTTTAAATCAACTCAATGCTTCAAATGTGGGGATGTTAGCAAACCCAGACGACGTTGTAGGTCAGCTGTACTCACGATGATTAGTGCTGTGGTTAATGGCTGCTTTTTCTTTCGCCTTGATTGCCTTGGCACAAACGTGTCCGGTTATTTCAATGCCAATGCCGGGTGTCAGTTTTACGGCAGTCCTAAAATCAGCGCCGGGGAAATGAAAGCGACTGTGAGGATAGATGAGCAGACATTCATTTCGCCACCGTTTCACCGCCTGCCCCATACAAATGAAGCATTTAGTCCCGAAACAATGACTTATTATCCCAGCTAATAGTGCTGTATCAGCCGCTCGGATATTATGAAGACAATCCCTAATTATCAGCCAATACGCGGCTTTATATTTGGAACATGAACAAATAATCATACCCATGCAAACCACTGCACTGGAGAGAGCTAATTAGGACCAGATGACCAAGGAAAAACTTTCAAAATAACACACACACACACACATTGTAGGGTAGTTCTGTTATGCTACGCTGGTGCACATTTAACATCATACACCTATTCATAAGTCCACAAATACTAATCATATGCAGTACTGTGCAATTATGCAACATGCAGCCCATCAGACATGTTCGAAAGCTACACAGTTAATCTGGTAATAATGTTTGGTGTTTTTTTTTTTTTTTTTGCTATTTTTGCAAGGAAACCTGTATAATCATTGATATGGTGAACTTTTCTGTTAGGGGATGTTTATTAACATGGAAGAAGTCTCCAGTTTTAGTAGCTTGAGGAGTGAAAACACCCTTGTAAGAATCATGCATTCATTGGGCAGAAATATGGAAAAAGTTGGAAACAAACCTCTTTCAAGTATGTAAAGAAATCACAAAAGTCACCCAAGCATGGAAGACATGGAGTCCATGCTAAATAAATGATTATATAATTACATAAATAGAGAAAATTTTGAGTGTCATATCCAGAGTTAACCTTCTCTCTCTCTCTTTCTCTCTGTCTTTTTGTCAGACTAAATTTCCAGACCTCATGTCATTTCAGCATGGGGAGATCACACAAGACTACCGGTCGCAATGAATAGACGCTGCATGCATGGAAGCACCTCAGACGCGTCTCTCCGTCTTCACCTTCGCTTATATAAAGATTTCTAACGATATACCGTTGTTAAAATAGGAAATTCCTGGAGCTGCTGCTTCAAATCACGCATGCCTGCAGGACCTACTGCCATTTTCACAGAAGTTTCACTTCCAGTGGATTATTTACAGTCGGTGAAAAGTACTCGTCGTCCAACCGCTGTTTTGTTTTTTCTTCTTTCAGTGCCACACAATGAATCAGTGTGAGTCACTGAGCGCTGTGACAATAGCACCGGTACAGTGCAGTTTATTCTCTCACCAGGGTAAACAGGGGAACATTTAAATTCTGAACAAACTGTTCGATTAAATGTTTGCAGGGATTTTCGTAACAGCTGCTTTTTTTTAAGTATCAAACAGTGGGCAGCTGTGTGTCCTTGTTCAGGTGCTGATACTCTCTCCTTTTCTCTCCTCACACACATCCATCGAGCCTGCGGGCCGCTCAATACGTCCTGGCTGATAACGGCAAAATAACAGAGCTTGACATTTGGAAAAGAAGCACGATAGTGGAGCTTGTCAAAACACGGACAGGACGGCATTGATCTCCTCACAGTGTAGTGAAGATGTTCTTCCTGTCTTTGTCCCTTCTCTCTCTCTCTCTCTCTCTCTCTCTCTCTTTCACACAAACACACACAGCTAGATTCCATGCTTTGCTTCTTTTGTACTATTCTGAATGAAACATGCACTTAAAACCTAACTGCACTGCGGAAATCAAGTTAGCGCTGTTGAATTCTTGATTCCGATTGGTCGGATGATGTTGATTAATTTTCTATAACAGCTACTCTGACTCCAGGTTTATATTAATGTTCTAATATGTTATTGTTTCTATAGTAACAACTTTACATTGTACAAGGACTTGCACATCCGCATAAACGGATTTAAAAAAAACAACTTTATTAATTTATTTTTTTTAATGTAAGGAGACTTCTGTTTAACATTTACAGAAGGAGTCTGCAGTGTCAGCGCTTCATTAGCGTCAGCGCTAACGCTGAGCTCTTTAACCTGCAACTGCTTAATCACAGCGTTGAATTCGAGTCTGTCCGAGCCGTAAGCTGTATGTCGGGTAAAATGAATAAATTAACGGATGAATCACTGTAAAGTACAAACTGTCTGTGGATGAAAGATGAAAATGCAAACATGAATTTTAATCTTGAACTGATTTGATTTTAATATCACAATAGGGGGCTGTAAATAAAGAGATGTTAAGAGAGAAGAAAGGAAATGAGAGATGAAGAGGAGTAAGAGAGGATGAGCGAGAGAGAGATACGGAGGAAAGAGGAAGAGAAATAAGGTGCATGCAAAAGAGACACAAGGAAAGAGGGATAATGAAAGAGGAGCAGAAACAGACCAAGAAGAAAAATGGAAGGCAAAAAAAAATCCTGAGAGAGAGAGAGAGAGAGAGAGAAAGCAAAATAGAATAAGAGAGAGAGAGAGAGAGAGAGAGAGAGAGAAAGCAAAATAGAATAAGAGAGAGAGAGAGAGAGAGAGAGAGCGAGCTGTTAATCCACTCTCCCAGCTTTGATCTCTTCAGATAGCACAGCACTGAACATTTATTTTTCTAAACACATTTGATACGTGTCAGGATACATCGTCGAGCAGGAAGAAAACAGTGTGTAACATGGTGTATAAATAAACAAAATGGATCGGAATGATG
>JAQMYM010000002.1:2361981-2374440 GCA_030014255.1 Parauchenoglanis ngamensis
CCCAAGATGCTGGGATTGGCTCCAGCTTCCCCGCGACCCAGACGGATAAAGCGCTATAGATAATGGATGGATGGACAGGTAGAGAGATAGAACTTAATGTATGAGCGGGATAAGTGGAAGATATCTGACTAGATGACTGACAGCTTTTTAGTTAACTAAGTTTATTGAGTTCTTTCATTCAGAAGCTGAATAAACACAGAGATGAGAAGATGTTTTTTATTTATTAATCTTTTCCCCTTTGGTAAATTGAGATTGCGTTCTAAAATAAAATATGGTAATGCTGAAGAGGCATGAAGACAAATTTAAAGCCCAAAGTCATGTCATTTTCCATGATCAAGAACATGTTCAACTAAGGACGTTGACCGCTAACATTAACGTGTAAACACGGGTTCCCAGCCTTGCAAAAGCACCAGCTTTAACCTCTGCTTACATCACACCGCTGACTTGTAGCGCTATTTAACATAGGCATGCACTTGCCCTTGACAATAAGCATAAACATGCAGAAAGCAATTTCTTTGGTTATTTGAACACTAAATTGATTTGGAATGGGGTACAGAGTGATGTCAGCAAGGACATGACAGTTTCAACCGATAATTGAAATACTTTAACATCAAGAAAGTTTCAGTTCCAAGGTTGAAGCTTAGACCCTAAATGGTACTGTGAATTCCAAGCCAATCTGACAAAAAAGGGATACAACTTATTTACAGCACCTCTTATACATTAAATAGGATCAAAAGGATCAAACTTTGCCTCAAATTCTCTGTACGAAACATTCTGTACCATTGTATTTAACCAATAACACTACGCTATTTGAATAACTGTCGGAATGTAATAGAAAAATTTGTCTATTTGGTAAAAATATTCAGAATCACCTACTTCATACATAAAGTTTATGCTTTTCACATCATTTGATCAAACTTTGCTGGCTCATGAAACTTCTCTTCTCTGCAAACATAAACTGGTTTGCGAGTCATGTGGTAAATGCAGTACAGTAATAAAATACGTTTCCAAAACATAGAAAGTCTCTGAATATTTCTCAGTATCCTAAACAATTCCCAGGGTAAAAATGATCAGCATTTTGAAAATAGGGGTGTTTCCAGATTGCGGCGTTCAATGCATAGATGTTGAAAATATTTAGCATGCAAAGGTTTTGTTGTTGTTGTTGTCGTCGTTTTTCCGTAAGAGGCTTGGTGAATTCAGCTTTTATTCCAATTCTCGGAACTGGAACTGCAATTGCATCCAATCCTAATGATTTCTGGTTTCCAGTTATTTGATCCCTCGATCTTCCAAGGCATCTAACAAACTTCACTCAAGCTAATAGAGTAATGGGGTGTTTCTCATTTCTTTAATTGCATCCCTTTGTGTGTGTGTGTGTGTGTGTGTTTCACTTGGGCATTTGTTGACTCTGAACTCCCAGGAAATGAGAACAGGCAATGATGACTGGAGGAATCAAGAATTAATATATTTAACAAATGAGACATCATTGCTCACTGAAGCGTCACTTTAAAATATCTGACGTGAATTTATGACACTTGATAAAAAGCATTATTGCACATGCACTTGCTTTAACCAGGGAAATAAGATTGCACCACATTAGCTGCACAATTAAATGGATATGCATGATATAATCATTTATTTTGGGTTGATGTCAGACAGTAGTAAAAGCAGCGATGGAACAAATTTGTTATTTAATCATTTAAGGCACCATCAACATCGACCAATATTCATTACATTGCCATAAAATGCCTTTATGACAGTTCTAATCAAAATATGATGCTAGTAATGGGGGGAAATGACACCTCATAGCTTGACTTCTCCATTTTTAAAGCAAGGCACTTTAACTGGCTCGGATTCTGAGGACTGAATTTCTGTCCACTGTTTATTTCATTCAGATGATCAGCTTTGCATTTCTGATTCTTCTAATACATTTTCTTTTGAAATTATTATCTATAGACTTATCCTGTGCATCAAAAGAAAAAAAAAACTTTCAGAATGGTTTGTATATCCTTGACCAACAGCATCCTCTCTTGCTGCTATTTCCATCAAGATGGCGGGATGTTTCTGTGCTGCATTACGTGGGTTCGAGGAAGCTTTGGGAAGCACCCCTGGGAAAGTCGCAAGGTGTCAGGAATTCCCCTAAGAGGAAATAACAAAGGCATGTAAGATGACAAGGGTGTGTTAAACGTGTGTTGTGTGTATCAGAAGGAGACTGCGGTTGAGTGGATCAGTTTGTCGATGCACAATTTGTGTATTTTAAACACCGTTCATGTGTCCTGAGGTCAGCGTGGGTCAAGCGTGGGCGCAATCACGTTCCCCAGAGCAAAAACATGACTTTTATTCCATGCCAGGAGAGCTACTTATCCAACCCACATAGTCTATGATAATGTAGGTACACACACACACACACACACACACACACAGAAACACATAAACACACAATATTGTGATGACGTCCATTTACAAATACTTCATGAGCACCAAAGCATCAAAAGCACCAAAAGAATTGAGGGCACAAGAGTTACAGAGAGAAGTGTGTGTATGTGTGTGTGTGTGTGTGTGTGTGTGTGTGTGTAAGCAAGAGCAAGAGGGATAGAAATGATCCCAGCCTAACAAATCTAAATTGCATTAAGCTGCTCTTTCTATATGCATGAGTGGGAGTGTGCCAGGAGACTGAGAGCGAGTGTGTGTGTGTGTGTTTGTGTAAGAGAGAGAGAGAGAGAGAGATATCATGTCTTTGCGGGTGAAATCATTTCAGACAGTCGGAGAAAGTAAGGCTCATCTTCGTACACAGCGCTGCGTGATCAGGGCAGATCAAACTTCATCACATCACACACCAAACTCAGCTTTTCCCCTAAGCTTAATTTAAAACGCTCAAATCCGGTCTCAAAGGCGGCGATGCCATCTCTCTCTGTCATCCTCAATCTCTCCCTGCTCTCCTTCTCAATCCACACACACACACTCTCTATCTCTCTCTCACACACACACACACACACACACACACACAGTCTCATGAGCTGCTACATTTTTATTCTCAAAGAGCCTTCCGGAGAGTTTGTGAAGAAGATCTCTGCGCTTTACTGATAATACAGCAAGCTTTTCTCAAATAACATTATTTGCTCCTGCATTAGCGCTAAATTTGGGTTTTACTCTTTTATACAAGCTGCTTTAGCCTCGCAGCAGAAGTAACAAATGAAATATGCAACATTTAAGCAATAAACTTTCGCTTGCTGATCGACTCCACTGCATTATTTGTGTAACCAGTGCTTTAAATCGGGAAATCGTTCTGTTTCAGATCTTCTTATAGCAGCATTATATCAGTGTATCGCTTGGTATTTATGCAAGGACTAATGATCTCATGCGGTCATGCTTATATAGGAAAATAATCAACAGCAGAGTTACAGTTATCACCTTCTTTTCCTTTTCCTATACCAGCATGTCATGAAGCAGTTTATTCCTCAATTTCATCCAGTTTAGTTACATTTAACTATCGAGAAACTAGTTAGTTCCTGTCCTCACTGACATTATAGTAGCTATAAACATTCGTTCCCTAACTGGCCTCTCTCATTTTCTTTCACTTAAAGTCAATAAAACTAACTGCATTTTTTGTTTGTTTGTCATGTTACAGAGAAACTGCAAAACGTAAAGCTCCTGGTAAAAGATGGCAGATGCCACTCTGGAGAATCCTTCCATATTTGTTAAAGAAACATCTCCTTACAGAAAACTTCCCCGTGTCAATGATTACACAGCGATTATGTTCTTGGAAGATCTTTGTCTTTGGACATCTCTGAAATGTCTTGAAAATGCTGGGGAATTCCCTCTGCTTTTAGATGTGATATATTTTCCAATCCAATCTACAAACAAGTGACAGACACAACATCTTATATATGAACGCTTTATACCAATTATCTGAAGGCCAGTCCACAATAACAACAAGACAAGTAAAGAATGCTTTCTTATAAGAGTTGCTTTTCTAACCACAATAAGATAAAGACATTGCAACTAGCGATAAATCATCTTTTGGATGGTGACTCAAGCTGAAAACGTTTTGTTTTGGCATTGAAGCGTGACTAAGTGAAAACGTATCCAAGATACTCTTCTATGATGTGCAAATCCGCGACCGCAACCACTTTATACGTCTGATACATTTCCAATGGAGTCATCGTATTTCTACATTGGCTATGTTTTGTCACTATTGAACTTTACAGCCATCTACTAGATTTTAAGACGTATGGCATCATTGATCTCAGACTTCTTCCAAGGCCAAATGCCATATCTCACAACGTTAGCAAAAGTGAAACTAAATTCCTGGCTCTGGCCTGTGACTCGGATCCACCCCAATATTTAATGGGTTCCTCCTTGGCCTGTGATAAACCCTGACACCAAGCTCCTTGAAAATCAGTTTGGTAGGTTTAGCACAATCCTGCTTACACGCAGACAAACAAACAGACAGATGGACCTTGGCAGAGATGATAACGGAAATGATGAGAAGGTCAGGCAGTCAGTGCCTCCTTGTGCTTCATGTGCCATTTTGGATGGGGAAATATTGGAAAAATAGATTGAAGTGTTCACAATTTACCCATGTCAGTGAGGACTCTTACGTTTTAAATCCATACAGTATTTTATTATTATTATTATTATTATTATTATTATTATTATCTCAGTATAGTTGTTGCTATGATGCTTGTCTATAATCCACCAATAAGAGAACGGGACAACTGCAAATGCAGCCGTGGTGACAGAGAAATGTGAACGAAACACAGTTACAGAAAGAAAACATATCATTAACCCAAGCTCGTGTTGGAGAATGTTTTCTGGAAATGCTTATTTACGCCTCACACTGAGTAATTTTCCCTAATCGCAGGTCTATCGTTTATCATTTATTATCAGACTGTGTGAGAAGTTGACCGAGATTTTCCTGAGACGTTGCACAGTGTGAGGATTGACTAATTATAAAAGATAGTTACTGTTATAAACCAGCGTGTATCGGATGACTTTCTGGATATCAGCTGATTGTCGGAGCTTCATTTCGACTCCATGTCAAAAACTGGAAGCAGAAAGGAAAGTGGGCCTGGGGCATCCCTTATTCATCACTGTTGTTTCCTTAATTAAAACGGAAGAGCTGAAGGAAATTGAAAAATGATTGCCTTGCGTAAATACTGCAAAATCCATTTGTTTGCCTAATTTCTCTCCCGAATGTAACTAATGTAAAATCGCCAGGGGAGGCCGCTCTCACTCTGATTCCTTTAATTACAGTTGTTGTTGGAGTTTTGATGACTTGACGCTAATTGGTAAGAGTGCAGTAATCATGTTTGCATGGTGAGCGGCAGGAGGACGATGCAGCGTAAAGGAGCCGTGCTGGTTTTAAATAAACTTCTGGAATTAAAAAAAAAAAAAACGTGTACAAAAGACAAATGGGCAAAGGAGTACCCGGAAAAAAGACGGCGAGTATAACACAAGTGTCGATGAATATTAACAAGCTGTTTAGTGCAATCATTCATGGATTAAATTATTTGTCTGATGATGGTGTGTGTGTGTGTGTGTGTGTGTCTGGCTAATATAAGCTTTAATTATGCATGTACATGTACTGACAATAAGTGGTGCTTGCTTGGAGCTATCCTGGCATCGGTGCCACGGCATGGCACGATAAATTTCTGCCCAGTTGCCCACAATCAATGGCAAGCGGCGCGCGGTCATGGCAGCCGAGGGCAGCGTGGAACGACGCCAAGCCGAGCTGCGAAAGCCGAGTGTGTTTGCCTGACGCCTGCTGCTCTGCCAAGGTCAAATGTTCTTGGCAGCCTTTTTTGGGCTCGTGGTCTCCAGTGTAACACGGGCAGAGGAAAATCAGGCACTCGGGGAGAAAACGGGATATCAGAGGTTGCTTCATATGGCAGCTAAAAGTCAAATCAGAATTGACAAGCGTTATTTAGAATGTCAGAGTAAATCAGATCAGCATAAATAGCGCAAATATGATTGGTTGAAATAATACAGCGCCGCTGACTTGGAGAGATCTTTTTGTAACTATGAATGTAGTTAAACGTAATTATAAATGTATAAAAGGTGGCGTTTGCATGTTGAATAAATACAAATGGTAAATGTTGGCAAATTCCTGTGACATAAGAGGAATAAAAAACACTCCAGGACATGCTGTTTTAGGAAACTAATCATCTTCAGGGTGGTAACAGTGACATCACAACACCTTAACACTTAGCGAATAAGTGTTTCATTCCTAACAAATAAAAAAAACGTTTAATAATAAACTAAACAATCTATCAGTTGACTGTTGCTACGGTAACACTAAAGCCTAGCAAGTTCATAAACTTTACTATAAAGCGCAAGGCGAAAGCAATGTGACCCTCTCGAAGGTTTAGAGAACGTATTTAATTCATTTTCGCAGTGCTTTATTAAAAGTTCAGCTCTGAGGCCGGTTTTGCCGGTTTTTCTAGCATCCTTTTGAGTCCATCTATGGCGGATGATTTCCTAAATTAATTAGCATATTGTGCTTTAATTAAAATGTCCGCAAGCGCTGGATGTCAGATTTAGATTCTGCACAAACACTAACTAGCGAACACAGACTTTAGAGTTTATTAGCTTTACACAGGCATCTTGCTCTGCGCGAGACCTCTTCCACCTCAAAAACGGCTCATCATTATTTAATCACCAGAGAAGAAAAAAAAAGGAAGGAGAGCTGGCTGTCTGCCAGCGCTGTTAGCCGGCCGGGGTGGAATATGATTGACCAGGCCGTGATTGCCCGTTGCTTTGTCTGATTATTTGCTTGAGATATTATCTCTGTGATCGCTCTAAACCGACACGCTTAATATTATGGAGCCTTCATCTCCAAGAGCGCCCGCTCTTGAGTTGACATGAAAGGAAATAGCAAATTAGCTCCTCTGCTTAAGCTAGCGGATGTCTCCTCCTTTTGTGGAGGTTTTGTTTCATGTTGTGGAGGAAAGAGTCGACGAGTTTTGGAAATGACAGACGACAGGCTGTTATCTGCAGCCAAACTCCTCCCCAAACTCCTACATTACTAACAAGCAGAAGAGAAGAGAATCGCAAACACGGTGCACTGATTTAGAAAAGCAAGGCTTCCAAATGTTAGCCTACAACATGCTGAGTAATTTATGTCAGTTTGACAAGAAAGAGGATGTTGGCTAATTATTTAATTCTTGAATCTTATGTTCTGTCTGAAATTTTGTACTTCTAAAGCTTCTTCACTTTCGGTGATCAATTCTTGTTTTATGTACTCATCTACCTCAGAGATGCTAATACAACACACACACGCACACACACACACACACACACTTGTATCCAAGAGTCTACCTAGTTTCCGAGTCACACCATTGTGCTGCTGAATTCTGGAATCTGATTGGTCAGAAGGTGCTGATTCATTTTCTAATATGTTACCGTTTCTATGGTGACATTTCTGTAAGGAGATGCTTATTGGAAGGAGACTCCAGTGTCAGAGGTTAAGTTCTGAGTTATCCAACATCTCCAGGACAGAGGCGCTTACGTCTCAGTTTCAGGTTTACGTGCGTCATGCGATGATGTTTTCAGTAAACCTCCTCTTCAGAGCTGTTATCTGGAAAGGCATGCTTGGCAGATGTGCACTGACGTGGGAGATGTGTGGAGATGGATGAGGGTCCTCGGCGTGTGTGTGACAGAGGTGAGAGAGTTATCAGAGCGTAGCGGCCCTGCCAGCCGCATCAGATCACACACACACCTGAGATTGGGTGCCAGGGGCCACCTGGGGAACAGGTGCAGCTTGATGCACATCTCTCACCTGAGCAAACACGTCTCAAGGGTGTGTGTAAGTGTGTGTGCTCACATGATGCTTTTTATTCTAATTCTATTACTTCATGTCCTCACATACCATGAACAGTCTCATGTACGGTATTAACAATGTAAACTTTTGCTCATGATATGGAACGGAGAAATAATTTGCCTTAGCCTTTGTACCGGATGACTTTTTTTGGAGAATATTTTGCTAACTTTGTGCTCAGAAGCGACAGAGAGAATCCAAAAAGAAAGGCTTCTTTAAAGCATCCTGCTAATGACCCTCTTGTTGCGAGGATGTAGGCGCTCATTATGCCGAGGGCTGCGTGTAATGGCCCGGCGTCTCTCATCGGGTCGTGCTAACGTCTCGAGAGCCTCTCACATGAAGCTCTCTTCCTCACTCCAAAGGGAATGGCAGGCCTCTCCAGGCCTAAAGACAAGAGAAAGATTAAGAGGAAACCACATCTGTACACAATGACAGAGGTAATTGGCCCTTAGAATGTGTGTGTGTGTGTGTGTGTGTGTGTGTGTGTGTGTGTGTGTAAGAGAGAGAGAGAGAGAGACGGACAGGAGGGAATAAAAGAAATGAAGTGAAGAACATTGACTAATTGTGTGTGCAAGGATCTCATCAACCTTAAAAGCTCTTTGCTAATCTAGAATTAGCAAATCGCTACTAAGCCATTTAGCGCTAATTTAAGTTTAGGTGAATTTGTTAAGATAAATTCTGGCTAGCGGTTGCATTTGCAATGCCAGAGGTCGAGTATTGATGTGCCATGTTGGTCTGGATGGTGTTTAAAGGAATGACATCACATGACAGGGTAACAGGAATGACGGCTGTGTTTATCAAACTGACAGATGAGTCTGGAAAACTCACTGATTCATTCTGGATATGAGCTCGCCTTCGTTCGCTCTTCTCATTCACTCGGACTGTCACTTTGCCTCTAACTGAAAATCTGTGTTTACTTTTGAAGGCATGTAACAATGAAAAAAAGGGTTCAAGGATCACTTGCGCAAACGCAAACTGAGTCCAGACTGAGAGAGAAAAGCCAAACAGGGATTAGATAACAGCTGTTATGTTAATAATACTGTGAAAAAGAAGGTTTATATATATATTTTTTTGTTCAAACCTTGACATACAAAATCTAAAAGCTATCAAAAGTTAAGGCATGATTGAAGGTGCTGACCAGATTCGTCTTCTCAGTGATGTTTCACCTCAGGACCTGTTTAGATTTGGTATTCGGGACTTCAATCAATGACAGCTGCAGGAACAGCTACATAGAACTAATTCTATGGTCATGCCGTAACCATGGAAACCAAGGTCACTAAGCAACACCTGAGAGTCTTGGGTGTTTCCATGATTAACTGAGTGCTTGTAAAATATCAGAAAGTTGACTTCCTGTGATCGCTTTTTTTGATTCTGGTGTCGTTTATGTTTTACGTTTTCTGACAATGTGCTACTGACGTTACTTCAAATCTAGATATAATGCTAGCCAAAACCAAACCAAACTCCGTGGGTTTACATTTATCTGCCATTAGCTGTGTTGTTTCTTAAATAAACCATCAGGAGCTGAGATTGGTCGATAAAACATTACATACATTATCGTCTGGCTGTGTGGCATGTTCTGCAGTTTTTGCTCATCTAATCAGATTTCAAATGAAAACAAAATGAAGTGTTAACCAAAATAAATTGGGAGTGGGATACAGGGTTGCCAGGGTCATGGTTTTTACGCCAAATTGGTACCGTTGTTGGAATAAGTTTATGGGTGGAAAATTAAGTTTGCAGATTTTTGGGCTAGTTTATAACCAGTCCATGTTTTTTTTTTGTTTTTTTTTAATGCAAATAATTAGAATGAAATGTAATCAATTTCCACAAACAGGGGCACTGGCAAACAAAGGGAAAATGAAAGTGCAAGCAGTGTATCTACGATGCATTGAAGCATTTCTGTTGTAAGATGGTTTGCAATGTTTGGGAGAGAGGAAAGAGGATTACGAGGTGTATAATGTCAGTGCCAGGAGATGACAAAAAGGTGTATTGCAGATGTTGCAAATCATAAATAAATGCATAGTCAACATGCAAAGAGTGAGAAAAAAGAAGGGGAAAAGCATATATGCTTTCTAACACCCTTTTTTATGGGATGGTTTCAGGTCTTTTTGAGGTGTAATTGGGTTGGTAACTGGGTGAGACCTGGCAACCCAGGATGAAAATGTAAATTTATCTGTAACCTGTAATCTGTAACCTGTAAATACATAACTTCTGTCTGTATGATTTTATGCATTGCGCTGCTGCTATACGATTGGCTGATTGGATAATTGCATGAATAACCAGACATACAGGTGTGGTAGGTGAGTGTGGATCAAACAGTCTTTTATTCACAGATCACACATTTGTTCACATTCAGTTGTGTTTGCTGTGTTCACACACTGTCCACAAGTTGTTAAACACACCATGGTTTGATTCAAATGGACTGAATACTATGAATCATCAAAAATGTGTCCCGAAATCCTTTTTTTGTTTTTTTTGAGGAACAAGTATAATTTACAAAATAGATTTCAAATAAGATAATTTAGGATTATGCATTTTTACCTTTTGTCAGTGAACATGTTCCTATTTTAAATGGATTTACATGGCTTAAACACAGCAAATACAGCCATGCATGGCTTTCGTATGATGGAGGCCTGGCACAGGTACATCATTATAGTGCTAAAATATAACTGCTATGAATGCATGTTTTGACATTAGCAGAGACAAGTATTTTATCTTATTTTAAATTAACAAATGCACAAGCTCTGGCTCATACAACACTGTGTCAGGAAGAAAGATACTGGACAGGAACATTTTATTTCCCCAGGGAACAAACAATGTAAATGAACTCGTAAAGATGGCACCTAAGGTCTAATGATGTACCTTATTAATGTGCTGCTATAATGATGTTCCTCTAATAAAGGGCCGAAGACTTACCCTTGAGGATATGACACTAGTGCAAAGACGTTGCATCTTAAAACTAAAGAGAAATATATTTTTTTCTTTTTTTGGACAGCACTTAAAAGCATTGTGAGGACCGATTCCACTGTAAGCCACAGTTCCCGCCCCATTAGACCACAGTTCCCTCCCCCAAAAACAATGTGACCAATTAGACCACAGTCCCCTCCCCCAAAAAGCCAGTGTTACCAATAAGACTACATCCCCTGCCCCTTACAGCCAATCTTATCTTGTGTTATCTATGTTATTTTTCATCCCCTAAAAGGCAATGTTAGCAATTAGACCACATGTCCCACCTCCTAAAACCCAGTGTTACCATTTGGGCCACATTTCTCACCCCTTAAAAGCCAATGTTACCTATTTGACCATAGTAGCTGCCGCCAAGCAGCCAATGTAACCTATTAGATCACAGTTCCTGCCCCCTAAAAGCCAGTGTTACCAATTAGACCACAGTTTCCACTCCTTAGAAGCCAATGTTACTGAATAGACCACATTTCCCATCCTGAAAAAGCCAATATTACCAATAAGACTACAGTTTCCACCTCCAAAATGTCAGTTACTCATTAGACCACAGTTCCCACCCCTAAAAGCCAATGTTACCAATAGGGTCTTATTTCCCATACCCAAAAAGCCAATGTTGCCACTTAGACTACATTTCCCACCCCTTTAAAGCCAATGTTACCATTTAGGCCACATTTCTCACCCCTAAAAGCCAATGTTACCTATTTGCCCATAGTACCTGCCTCCAAACAGCCAACATGACCAATTAGACCACAGTTCCCATCTCCTCAATGGTAGACTTAAATACACACATTGAAACTCGCATTGATTATTTTCAGATTGAACATATTAAGTAATTATCTGCAACCAAACAGACTAAATAAATAAATATTTTATGAGTTATGTGTAGTAGTTATTAGTACCGGCCATCATTCTTGGTAAAAAAAAAAAAACGAAACGAAAGCCAGAACACGAAACTACAGCACAAGTGAATGGCTAGAAGCTTCACGACGAGGTAAAAAATACAGTGCGTGTTTAAATCGGTTACCTCCATTTAACCACGCCATATATGTGCATCAAAAATGAACAGATTTAGATTTTTTTTTCATCATTAAATATTTACACCTAAAAAATCTTACATACAAACAGGTTTATTCTTGGAAATTCTGATTGCATGAGTAATCCAGGCGGAAACTGGCGACTCGCTTTTCCTGCATGCAATTTATCCATTTATATTTCTGAGTAATAGAAGAAGCATCTGCTTCAATCTGAGTTTGATTTATATTCATCATGTGTGCAGGAAAAAATTCTACCCGAATAACAAATGAAAGGAAAGTAATTTTACTGATCCTCTGACGACAGGGTAGAGGAAATTCAAAACAAGGTTGGCGTAGTGGAGGGAAAGACAACAAAATGAGGATAAAGAAAAGACAGAGAAAAGAGTGAAGGAAGAAAGAGGAGTAAAGTGGAGGAGTGTGCTCGACAAGGCAAATGGTGGCTCAGTGCGTATGATTTATTGTTCTAGAGATAATTCAGAAACGCTCCCTCACACACTCAAGGCCACTCGAGCTTGGTATCCTGACAGTCGCTTTTACCCACATACACACACACACACACACACACACACACACACACACATACATACACACACACACACACAAACAGGTGGGTGTGATGAGTTTCAAGCTTTGATTATTGTATAATTTACA
>JAQMYM010000002.1:2440211-2463665 GCA_030014255.1 Parauchenoglanis ngamensis
CATGCTGTGTTGAAGGCCATGTGTGAGTTCAAAACAGATCAATTTGGTCTGCCTGACAAGAACCAACAGACTTTTTGCAATAAATAAATAAATAAATAAATAAATAAATAAATACATAAATTCTCTCAACACATACAACACACAAGTCTCTGCTTCACTATATTAAAGCTGAACATAGCATCATATATAAGGAATAAAACACTTTTTGATGCTGTTATAGGAAAATAACCAGTATGGTGTGGTGTGATGAAGCAGAGTTACTGTTCCCACCCTGGAGTTAATTATTTTCCAATAATAGCAAGTGTTTTATTCATCTTATACCACATAAATTTGTCCATCCATCCATCAATACATTATCCATACCACTTATTCGGCAGGTTCTGGGGGAAGCTGGAGCCAATCCCAGCTGACTCCGGGTGAGAGGCGGGGTTACACCCTGGACATGTCACCAATCCATCTCAGACGCACAACCGTTCACACTCACATTGACACCAGGGGGCAATTTAGAGTAGCCAGCTGACCGAATGTGCATGTCTTTGGATTGTGAGAGGAAAGCGAAGCATCTCCTTCAATTAAATAAACGTCTGTTTATACAAAGGTTCACAATTTCAAAAATAATGCATTTTTCCCCATTTTATTAAACTAATGAGAATGTCCTTCATTGGCAAAATCAGCTTGTAATTTAAGAAGAAGTAAAACATGCATTTGTGTTTGGAAAACTGATCAAATCAACTTTTGGGGGAAGTTCTATGGCAAAAACAAAAACAAAAACTCAACATTGTTTAATGCCATTTCAAAACCATTTTTGCTAGGCTAAAATAACATGAGCTGGCAAAAACTAGCTCTATTAAATGTTAAACTAGTTTTATTAAATGTGTGCAACATAATAAACATGCTCATCTGCTTTTTATTAACTGGTAATTAACGTCTTCTAACGAAGGAGCCACAGCAGAAGTTTTGTTTAGCAAGTGCACAAACTGTTCATGTTTCATTTTTAAAATAGTTTTTTCATCAAGGAAATTTACACTAAACTGAATAATACCCCAACACTTTAATTGCACACAGGACTCCATTCAACTAATTGAGTGACTTTAGATGTAGTGATTTTGCAGCGATAGGGCTGAATACTTATGCAATCAAAGAAAAAAAAAACTTTGCCAGCAATATTAATTTTTTTCCCTCCATGTCATTATTATGTATATTTGATGTAGATTTATGGCATAATATCAGTTTAGTCCATTTCTTATCCAGGCATCACTGGAAAATTTCAAGGCAGGGTAAATACTTATGCAAAGCATTGTACATTGCGTAAATTTGATTTTCAACCCATTATTTAGCCCAGTGTCCACTGGTCAGAGTGTTGGTTATCTGCTAGCGTGCAATGCGCTGTAATATCTCTTCCTCTGTTCAGTATGCTGCCTCAAGCGTAGCTTCTAATTGACAGACAGTCCAGAAGAGAGATATTTCACGCCTTCTCCTGTCTGCCTTCACTCCATTTCTCCTCTTGTCACTTTCTCAGACAACTTTCAGTGCCATGGTTTAAAAAGACAGCAGGGAAAGGACAACAGAGAGGGAAGAAATGGGAATCAATGGCCGCGGGAAGATGGAGTGTACAATCTAAAGAATTCGGCTGGAAGGCAGATGACGAGGTGCCGTGTAGAGATTTGCAGCTTCCAGACACTTTGAAACTTTGACGCTTCCTCTCTAACAATGCATGCTGGCGTAGAGACTCTCTCTCTCTCTCTGTCTGTCTCTCCATGAGCTCAGCTCTTGAGTTCTTCTCTTCTTCCTCAGCTGGGAGTTAACAATGTTTGCAGCTAGTCCGAATCTTCTCAGCACTGTCCACTCTCACACTCCTCTCTGAAGTCCACTGCACACAATCCGGCCCACTCCATCTCTAATGAACACTCTTTCACCTGGTTTTTTTTCAGGTTCTGGGTTTCTGATAGCATCATTAGTGTGCAACAAAAGAATCTGCTGTCTACTCTGCGATTAGTGATTGACAATCCTGCATAATTAACACGTCGCGTTTTAGTGTATTTTCATCCTGTTCATGTCTACATGTCATATAAGGGTTTTAGGGTTGTATAATTGCTCCCGTCTCACCACTCTTCTGTGCCGTGACATTGAAACGCCTCGAGCGAAAACATTTGTCTAAAATAGCTTTGCACAGACAAATCTCAGTATCCCTATCTGTTCCTTACATAACACACCAAATATTCTTTATCTCTCCTGCTCTGCAAAGGTGCAGTCAGGGCCGAAAATAAAATGCCCCCTTCGGCATCTTTTAAGTACCTTTACATAAAACTGTAACACGCTACATAACGAGATTTGAGCCAGAAGTTTATTAGCTACTCTAAGTAAAATAAAGGAAACCGAGAGTATAGATATTCATACCGATCGTCCGAGTCTCTCCTATAAAGTAAGGTAAGGTAAACTCCTATAAAGGTAAGGAGTGCTACTTTGTTTACCGTTGATGCTAGTTTGACGTCACTTGCTGAACTTGGTCTTATAGGAATCAGGAAAGTAGAAACTTTCCTATGGTTGCTTAAATCATGTTTACTCAGTGCTTTAAACTTGTGCACATACACCGATCATCCATAATATTAAAACCATGACATTAAATGATTCATCAAACCAGGCCACCTTATTCCTTTGCTCCATGGTCCGGTTCTGATGCTCATTCGCCCATTGTAGGTGCTTTCAGGCATCAGCATGGTCACTCTGACCGGTCTGCAGCTACACAACCCCATACACAGCAAGCTGGGATGCACTGTGTGTTCTGACACCTTTCTATCAGAGCCAGCATTCACTTGTTCACCAATTTGTGCTACAGTAGCTCTTCTGTGGGATCGGACCAGACGGACTAGCCTTCGCTCTCCACGTGCATTAATGAGCCTTGGGCACCCATGACCCTGTCAGCGGTTCACCAGGTATCTTTTCTTGGACCACTTTTGGTAGGTACGAACCACTGCATACTGGGAACACCCCACAAGACCTGCTGTTTTGGAGATGCTCTGACCCAGTTGTCTGGCAATTACAATTTGGACCTTGTCAAAGTCACTCAGATCCTTACACTTGCCAATTTTTCTGCTTCCAAGACATCCACTTCAAGAACTGACAGTTCCCTTTCTGCCTAATATATCCCACCTCTTTACAGGTGCCACTGTAACAAGATAATCAATGCTGTTCACGTCAACTCTGAGTGGATTTAATCTTATGGCTGATTGGAATATGTCACAGGGTTGAATTTTGTAAGCAAAGAGCTGGTATGTTCAGAAACAGAAATAATCCTTCTATTGGTATTATTATTATTTTTTTTTTTTGTGATGCATGGCCACACATGACTGACAACGTGATTATGATCACTAGTCACCAGTGAGCTGACTGGAGCGGTGAATGATTTTAAGAATAATCTTTAATTAAGCCGATTTTATGATGATTATTTTATTTCATTCATACCGAAAGGTAGAAAAAAAATGGTGCAGAGCTGCTTGAGCCGCATAAATAAATTCTGGAGCGCATGCATTTTAATCTGAGAAGTACCAGATCCTGTGTCATCCAGCGTAGACATCTACAGTCTGAGCCAGAAAGAATTCAGCCCCAGCATCGCTTCTTCATACCAAACGGTGTATTTTTCCTACGACCGTCGGAGCTGTTGTGTTCCACAATATTCCCACATGAGACTATCCGAATGCACAGATGTTCCACGACAGCCCTATTTTGCATTAATATCATTTCAAATCATTAGAATCTGACACCTGGAGACCAATCCAATATGCCTTTTTGTCTGAGCAACACAAAAACGAATCAGTTTAATAATCTCCGTGTATGTTCCGCCAGCACGGAAACAGTGTTCATGTTCCTTGTTTTTGACCGTTTTGGAACATGTGCAGGATGGAGGGAGGGTGAGCAGCTAACATTTTGAAGCAGAATGACGAGTGGCATGAATTCCTCTTCACACCTGCTGTTTCATAAGGACGTTTTACTAAGATGGACATGATTTAAGACTTACACAAGCACGTTTTTCAGCTTCCTGTTGTTATGGTAACGCTGACACTATGTGAGGTGTTGCAGATTTCATCAAACATGTAAATGGAAGTTATTAACATAAAGAAAAAAAGAAAAGAAAGAAATAATAATAAGCAGTTGATTCACAGTCAGTTTATTCAAAATCTGAGCCTATAAACACAGCCAGTGTGGAAGAGCTTGTGTGTGTGTGTGTGTGTGTGTGTGTGTGTGTCAGAGGATTTTGGCTGAGCTCTGCTAGGCCACAGGCTGTGGCGCATTTTATGCAGCTTAATGGAATGGGAGCGTCTCCATGATGATTAACCGCGAGAGTGGCTCTTTGGCTGGACCTGGACTGGCCTTCTGCCCACACACACACCACACACGCACACACACAAATACACGCATAGGCCTGTCAAGTCAATAGTGCTGAAACACACAGCTCTCTAGTACACACACACACACACACACACACACACACACACACACACACACACAGACACAATCCAATACATTAGAGTGCTTTGCTGAGTCCAGCCTGAGAAAGTAATAAGGTTTGGTTTGATTTTAATCAAAAATTTACTATCTGTTGCTGAGCTTTACTGACGTTTGGCATGTCCACAAACTGCAACAAAACCACTGTGTTAGACTAATAAGAGTTCAGTTGTTTATAGCTGGGTGGCTGAAAATATTGGCACCCTTGCACCCCCACCTATTTTTTATTTTTTTTTATCTTCCATGATGTTCAGTTCCACTGGTGCTTATTGTGTTGTGCCTCACTCGCTCATGTGGATTTCTTTACAGAACACAATATGCAACATATTAACTTTATTATTATGTTTTTTACTTAAAAAGTTACACTTTTTAAAAGTCACACAAATTAATGTTAAATAACAATAATACGAGGCATGTTATAGAAAAAGAATCAACACCTGGATGGTGCGAGGGGGCGCACTGTCACCTCACAGCAGGAAGGTTCTGGGTTCGAACCTGCTGGCTGACTGGGTATCTCTGTGTAGAGTTTGCATGTTCACCCTCTGCCTGTGTGGATTTCCTCCGGGTGCTCCGGTTTCCTTCCACAGTCCAAAGACATGCAGATAACAAGTCAACTGGCTACTCTAAATTGCCCATGAGAGTGAGTGATTGTTTGTCTTTGTGTTAGCCCTGAGATTGCTGACCTGCCCAGGGTGAACCTCTCTCACCTGAAGTCAGCTGGGATTGGCTCCAGCTTCCCCGCGACCCTTAATGAATAAGCGGTGTAGATAACAGATGGACGGATGGTGTGGTGAAATGGACTCACTGTTACCACACTGAAGTGTATCCCTATAAAGGAACATATTCCTCCTGTAAAGTGCTGTATTCCCTGTCTGCCTCAGCAATTAGCCAACAATTACAATTTTTATTCATTAATGAATAACATATTTTAGATTTTTTCTATTTCTAATGGCATTTATTGTTGTTGTGGAACACCAGCAAAACAAGTTATAAGACTTATAAGATTTATAGCTTGTATAATCTGGTATTAACAGCCTCTCATCCCCCCCCCCTTTTTTTTTTAATTAATAAGATAAATAAAATGCAGCTTGTTATGTTACAAAAAAAATGCAAAGCTTAGTTACAGCTTCACCCCTGACTGATACAATGCATTGACACCGGAGACTCATTCCATTAACGACAAATAAACGTCTTACAGAAATGTCACCAAATGAACAATTACATATCTGTTTATATGGAGCGAATAAACATGATTAGCAGGCACATCAATAATAATAATAATAATAATAATAATAATAATAATAATAATAGATATACTGTATGTATAATACTATATAATTATTGATCAGTTAACTTAATAAATAAATTACAAAAAAGGAAATTCAGTTACATTAATCCTTACACAGAATAGTTAACAATATCAGTGTCCTTAGGATGCAAAAAAATCCACCAGACCAGTTAGTTTCCTCTCTTTCATTTGCTCTCACAACCTTTCTATGTTTAGACCTGCATTCAAAAAATCTCCAGGTTACCTAATGGCCCCAAAAACTCTTCAGCCTACATGAAGTATAATGTAAAAGTAAAATTACAGGAGATTAGTTAGATAAAGCTTTCAGGCAGTGGGTTTCAATTCATTTTAAAAAAACAGACACGCCAGATGAGATGCTCAACAAATAGACTTCTCTTCTCTTTTAAGCCTGTAACCAGACATGTTTGGTCATATTGAGTATAAGTGTGTAGCAATGATCAGTGGGATCCATGGATAAAAACAAAAAGTGAAAATTTGGCTCTTAATTTCTGATTTTGACATTTTTCTAATGGATATTTTTTTTTTAAATCTTTTTTACTTAATTACTCACCTACATGTCAGAAAACAAAACTACCGTTTCCACAGATAACGTCCTGCAACATAAACCCATTCCTGTGGGCTGTTTCTTTAAAATAAATTAATTAATTAATTAATCTTTGCAAAAATGATATCACTTGGTAAGGAATTTGTGGGATTTGTTTATTGAAATTGTTTTTCAATAAAGAAAAAAAGAAATACATAAAAACGATAAAAAAAATCAATAGAAATAAATAGATCATTTGTTATCAATGATAAAATAGTTACATTCGCCTACATTTCCCACTCAGATAAAATGGCTTATTTTTATTAGAAATAATGCAGGTTTAAGTGCTAAGAGTTTGGATACAGAGATACATAGACATACTTAAGTAGACAGACTTAATTGAAATGAAAAAAACAAAAAAAACAAAAGTACAAACATTAATGGATTTATAACCCTGAAGGTAAATAATGAGGAAAAACCAAAATACCAATGTTTGGGTTGCAGAAAATTCATACGGTCATAAATTCATAAGAGGAAATTCTATAGTTTAATACAGTACTTAATATGGAGTCCTGATCATACTTGTTCTTGTACTCCCAAACGAAGAAACACACACACTCGAGTGTGGGCTGATATCGATCCTTCAGAGGTGACATTAGTGCTACGTTCAATATTCCAGATGAAGCATATTTTTCTATTTCCTGGACAGTGTGAAAAACAATCTGCAGTATAATGTTATTTCCAGTAGCTGGGTGGAGGCTTTCGGCACGTCGCAGTACCCAAGAGTTTCTTCGTTGCCTCCTTCACAAACTCTGCTTTCTGACATAACAGCTGTCTTTAACTTCTGTGTGTGTATGTGTGTCTGTATTTGTGTGTGTGTGTGTGTGTGTGTGTGGTGTGTGGGAGTGCACTTCTGCTTTGATTATGTTTCACAGTGACAGTTTCTTGTCCTCAGTTATACAGCACTAGCCTGAGGTGTGAAAGGAATCACACACACACACAAACACACACACACACACACAGTGGCCTACCTTGCTGTGCAAAGTGGCGTCTCAGTCGAGTAGGTCCTGAGAGTCACATCACCTCATTCAGAGGACATACAGGGGAAGAGAGAGCAATCAAAGGGTTGTGGTTGTCACTGACACACACACACACACACACACACACACACACATACAGAGAGAGAGAAAACTGGGTAAGCGGTAAGCTTTCCTTTTATAACCTTCCAATTACTAAGTATTTACCTGGTAAATATATATCTATTATTAGGTAATTACTACAGGAAATAATGAGGTAAATACAACTACAGAAACTACAGCTGAAATACTAGTGGAGATTTTTCTTAGGTTTGAAGTTTCTCCGTATTTTTCTACCTACTTATTACCAGTGGTAATTATCCACTAATATACCATCATTCATAATATGGAAGATGGAAAAAAACTGTAACCAGAAACTCTAGCTTACAGCTCTAAAAGAACAAAACCATACCTGAATACATGCCTTATTCAATATAATCAGTCGATATAGTTGATTCAACGTCTTAAGTTTCCATCATTCTTCTGTACTACGACTCCAGAACAGTTCTCTGATGGGCTGAAAGCAGCAGCGATGGTGTGTGACAGTTACGTGTTCATCATAAACTATTAAGTGAAAATATCTAAGGCTTGCTCTTTAGGTGCATACTCTCAAAAATGTACTTATTGTCTGCTTAGCACAAATACAAGACATACGTACAATATAAGTAAAAAGTGTACTGCACCAAAATCTTAGCCGAAGCAAATATTTGGATTATTTAATTTCATTATGCGGTAAACAAAAACAATTTTATTCATAAAAGTAAATACAAAGGTATATAAACATATACTTATGGAATTATTAGCTGTGGAATGATACACAAAATTCAAATTTGATACGATTTTGATGCAGTAGCGCCCGGATATGATTTTCTTTGACACAGCAAAAACAAGTATCGCCTGCATTGTGTGATCCATTCGCATTCTTAGCAACGTGTAATGAAACAAAAGCTGTCAAGCTGGAGTTTCCTTTTCTGCTGTTAGCTAGTTACGCATCCCTCTCTAGCACTAGGTGTGCACTCTCCAGTGGGAGGACTCAGGATACTGTAATATTTTGGTCCTACACACGCGATCACCGTCAGAGCTGCAACTTACTGGAAAGATGAAATGCTTCCAAAAACGTCAGATCTTAAATATTTGGTTTATAGCTAGTATGCTAATATGCTAGCATGCCGTCCCATGAAGCATAGCCTCTCTTGATTAAATATAGAAAGTAAGTTAGTTAGAAAGTAAGTTACTTTTTTTCAAATGGAAAATAAGGAGGAAGAAATATAAATGCTTATTACACCTCATGTAATAAAAGTTTTATAATGAATAGCTCACTTCATTATGACAGCCTGTTGGAAGTATTGTTTATGTAGACATAATTTGACAGCCTTGTATCAAACAAAAGTGTAGGATATGTCACATTGTTATAGCTCTAATAATTATATAATTAATACAATATAAATCTACATGTTTCATGCCTTCATGTAGATGAATACTGTAAACGCTGTATTTTAGAAGTGCAGAAGAAACTTTCTCGCAGCCAGCTGGTTATTTTTATTGATGGTTATTGGAATGAGTGTGTGAATGTGTGTGATGGACTGACATGTCATCCAGGATGTATTCCTGCCTCACTCCCCATGTTCCCAGGATAGACTCCAGAGCCACCATGACCCTGACAGAGATAAAGCAGCTACTGAAGATGAATGAATGAAAGTATGGAAACTCCTTTGAGATCCTTCTCTAGATAGAGTCATTGTTTGATTGAGTACTGGTCTTTGACCTGGTGAAACGTCTGACACGTCTCCCGTCGAGCACTGGCCTTTGAGAGCCCAAGCTTGATAATGTCACATGTGATGTCAGATAGCTAATATATGAATAGGAAAAAAACATAGAGCCAAATTTATATTTAAAATCGCAATGTACAGTAACAGACAACCGTGGTCTGATTTTGAAGGTAAATAGGGGCAGTTCTGGCTTGATCTAGATGGTCTTGCCCCCTGGAGACCCCCATGTAATTCATACCCTGACAGTTAATGTCCTAAGAGTGTATGTTTACTGTTGATATATAGAATTACTGGATTAGAGCTGCAGCAATATTAATTAATTAATCCTGTGCCAACCTTAAGCCAACCTTAACCTTAGTAAGCAAAAGCAAACCTTTATGCCCTTGGAGTTTCTTTAGTAAAAGCTGCAGTTTGTTTTTCCTCATGGGGTCCAGCCTATTGTCCATCTCACAAGGTCAAAGCTGTCAGATATTCCTATCCTGTAGGAGCATTTGGTCCACCAAGATATACAAACATGCCCCCCACACAAACACATGCCTGGACAAATTGCAGATGGCAAAGTTTTTCCACATGATTCCAAGTGAGGGACGACCACAAGCCATGGGTGTGTAATAGGAAAAGCTACCGGAGCGTTTCTGCAAGCCTGTCGTGTCACGCTGGGTTCTGCAGACACGCTTTGACTGTCCTGTCCACTCTGTTTTTAACTCTCTGTTCCTCCAGCCTTCTCTCTTTACACTCTTGGTGATACAGTGGCTGCTAAAACACACAGATCTGCTGCAATTCAATTAAACACACAAACACTTCGGGTGTGAAGATTCTCAGAATCGAATCCATTTACAATATGAGCGTAGGGTTTTAAAACAGAACGTGTATCTCTATCAGTGAAATGTGATACACACACAGCTCTCGGTTACTAGTGTTTACTATCCAGAAACAAAATCAAATAAGTTTCCTTTGTATGGATTGTTCCCAGTGAAGGAGGCGTGTCCTCTGTAAAGGAGGTGGTGTCTGTGTCTCTGTCAGTCCCAGGAAAATAGGTGTGGCCTCTGTAATTCAGTCCCAGCGAAAAGGGTGTGGCCTCTGCAATTCAGTGCCAGTGAAAAGGGTGTGGCCTCTGTAATTCAGTCCCAGTGAAAAGGGTGTGGCCTCTGTAATTCAGTCCAAAAGGGTGTGGCCTCTGTAATTCAGTCCCAGTAAAAAGGGTGTGGCCTCTGTAATTCAGTCCAAAAGGGTGTGGCCTCTTTAATTCAGTCCCAGTGAAATAGGTGTGGCCTCTGTAATTCAGTCCCAGTGAAAAGGGTGTGGCCTCGGTAATTCAGTCCAAAAGGGTGTGGCCTCTGTAATTCAGTCCCAGTGAAAAGGGTGTGGCCTCTGTAATTCAGTTCCAGTGAAATAGGCGTGGCCTGTGTAATTCAGTCCCAGTGAAAAGGGTGTGGCCTCTGTAATTCAGTCCCAGTGAAATAGGTGGCCTCTGGTGTCAGCCAATCCTGGTGAAGGAGGTGTGGCCTCTGTGAAGAACGCACAGCTTTTGTCTATGTCAGTCCCAGTAAAGGAGACGTGGCCTCTGTGAAGGGGGTGTGGCTTTTGTTATTGTCAGTTTAAAAGTCTTTAAGCATCTCCTATGGAGACAGAAACTGATGGACCCATAAGGTCAGTAGATGGATTTGTATCAGTTTACCATTTTAGGTTTTGCTTATGTAAATTCTTCTAGCTATATAATTTAGTCTTGCTAGCTAAAATACTCAGCCTTGTGATCTGGAGGCCATTAAACATAGATGTAACATCTAATTAGACCTATCATGTTATCTGTTTTACAGTCAGGATGCAAACCAACCCACTGCAGCAGTGATTAACCACGTTACCGAAACACATTGCTTGGTCGAGTACTAATGATCGTTTAGCTGCTGCTGCATGATTCATAATAACGGCTCGCAGCTGGCATTTGTGAACGTGATTAGGCAGTTTGTTAAAATCAAACACGAAACACAAAAACATCTCACACTGAAGCTGAACTGCACTAGGAAGTGTTTCTGAAACAGTCAGCTGCAGTCATGCAGTTAAACATGTTCAGGGAAAGAAAATCGGAAGGATGTTTCAGGGTGAGCCAAGTCTCAATGCAACACACACACACACACACACACACACACACACACACACACACACACACAGCCTCAGGGAAGGAGTGAACTTGACTCCTTGAAGCAAACTGTGTATTTCATGGGGATTTGAAAAAGGTCAAAAGACCCAAAGAGCCTTGTGATTCACATGATACAAAACTGATTTTGTGTGTGTGTGTGTGTGTGTGTGTGTGTGTGTGTGTGTGTGTGTGTGTGATTAACATGTGTAGGCTTCTATCCTGTAAGCTGACCTGCATGGGTTAGTGCTAATTACATCATTAACCACCAGTGGGGCTCGGGCCAAACACAGTCCCAGGGTGGTGCGTGATTTGTGATCCTCTGATTATGTTCATGGGGTTTATTTTCTTTAGAGTATTTTTATTAGTTTGTTTGTTTGTTTTTTTTTGTTGTCTTTTTTTAGTAGTGAATGAGTTTCTAAGACTGAAGCTTGGAAGCTGACTACTAATAGGATGAGAGAGAGAAAGAGAGAGAGACTGACAGACAAAGAGAGAGTGATAAATAAAGAGTGACAGAGGGAGAGACAGAAATACAGACAGACAGAGAGATGGACGGACTGACAGAGAGACAAACCGAGACAGACAGGGAGACCAATAGCTAGACACAGAGATAGACAGACACAAAGACAAAGAGAAAAAGACCAGAAAGAGTGTGTGTGTGTGTGTGTGTGTGTGTGTGTGTGTGTGTGTGTGTGAGAGAGAGAGAGAGAGACACTGAGAGACAGAGAGATAGAGCAACAGACAGACAGACAGAGAGATGGACAGAGAGAGACAGAAAGAGGTCTGCAAATTTTGAATAATAAATCTGAAATACTTTTAGATGTAATTTTATGTGTATATAAGTTAATTGGTGTTATTATCAAAAAAAGCAAATCAAATAAGCAGCACTAATTTACCCTCAGTAATTAAACTCAGTATGAGATTTGAGGCAGATGTGTTTTTCTAGTACTTTCTTTTTACTTTCCAAATAGTTTAGCACTTTAGTTTTTTTGTTTGTTTGTTGTTGTTGTCTTTTTTTTTTTTTTTTTTTTACTTGAGTGAAGAATTTGAAGCTGCGCTTCAGCTTTTACTCAAAATAAAACAGCACCAGTGTTTTTGTCATGAATAAACAGCAGAAATAGAGACAAGCGTACATTGTTTTTGACTCATTCTGTCACTAGTTGATAGCGATGCACTTCACTGATGCAATTTAGATGCAAGCCAATTATGCCGTGTGATTTACCACAGCCTGAAAGTCACTTAGGGAACAATTATACAACCGAAGAGCAGGTATTAAGTGTGCGAGCCCATTTCCACTTTTTTGAAGATAAAATGTAACAATTATTTCAACGTCTCAAATGAGAATGTTCATATTGTTCATATTGTTCGGGCAATTTTTTATGATGGACTTTAATTAGCGTTCGATTTGACATGTACTCACAGAGACGTTCGGCCAGTTTTGGGAAGTTTTCCAGAAGTCTGTTTAACCTCTGAGCTTGGCTCAAGAATGATCAGATATAAACCCTCATTACAATGTTGTATCTTTTTGAGAATAAGTGATACATTACTGCACGATGAATTCCCTGGAAATCATAGATCCTCCTGTTTAACAGTGTTAAACAGCTTGAGACTCATTGTTTAGATTTATTCAGAAGCACTGCTTCAGCTTTATCCAGTGTCCACATCATTCTGTCCTCAGACTGAAGTTGATGAAAAGCACTTTAAGTGTCGCGGCCTGTTTCACTTATCACTTCGCGGCTGACCAGAGCGGAATGAGAATGAAGAGTGAGTCAGAGTCTAATGTGTATCTGTGCTGTGTGTGAATGCGTCGATTGAGTGTTATCTGGCATATATCTCATGCAATCATAAGCTTTAACGCATACATTAATGGCCCTTAGTTAAATTGACTGTGAAACATCAATGTACTTGAACTTAATCATCAGTTTTTGAATTGAGAGAATGAAAGGAATTTGATTACCTGGAGGCTCTTATGGTTTGAAAAGATTTCATGAGAACTTGTATGCAAAGATAAAGTAAAGGCTAGGAGAAGACGTGGGGCTTCACGTGTACAGCTAAGGGTACAAATTAACAACATGAGTACTGTGGTCCAAGCTGTAGTTTGCAGTTCCAGCTTCCGGGCATCTACAGTAGAAAGTAATTAGCTTTTTGCAGCAATGTGGTCCAAGTTTGGCCCACTCGTCTTGCCAAATCATCTTCAATTCCCCAAGGTTCCGATGGTCCCTCTCGCAATTTCATAATCCTCCATAAATGTTCAACAGGATTCAAGTCAAGAGATTGGCAAGTCCTTCATGAATTATTTTGGCTGTATGTTTGCACTTGTTGTCTTGTTGAAACGCCCATCTTCTCCCCGGATGCAATTTCTTGGCCGACGAGATTCAATTCTCCACCCGGTACATCGCTCCATTCGTTCTTCCTTCCACGACGACTACCACTTGCAGTACCACTTGCAGAGAAGCAGCTCCATGTCATGATGCTCCCATCACCGTGCTTCACTGTGGCTATAATGGTGTTCTTCGGATCATATGCACAACCCAGTTCTTTGTCTAAACATCACAAGCTGAAGTATTGCTGACGCGTTCTGTTTTTTGTTTCATCAGACTGTTCCGAAAGAGTCATGAGTTGTCTAAAAGGTTTTAGATGCATATCTGTTTTTACCAGGAGAGTTTAGCATGACATGAAGTGAGGAAGATGACAGTTTATTGTTTGTTGTTCCTGCTGCTTTCAGGTCATCCTGCAATTCTTTTCAAGTGACTTCTGGCTTCTCTCTTATCGTTAGTCTGTTTCCCAGGGTTTTATTGTGCTTTCAGTCATAGTTAATGCTGGAGCGAGTGCTCCAGTACAGCAGGTGGAGCTCTTAAAATATCATGACAAGTTCTGTGAACAAGTGGACGACTCCTCAACGTTATCCGTCTCAGAATGATTTGAACACCTGATCGCAAGCTTGGTCACGTAGCATGTTCATCCGTGCCGTTCGTTTAGCTGAAATGCACAAGCGATGGTGCGTGAAGCATTTCTACTATGCATTTGGCTCTTAGTTCGATTCTTAGTGAAATTGTTAGTTTCGAGCTGTTTGCTGTTAGGTTTGGTTTTACAATTCACATGAGTAAAGAAATCAAAAAGCAAAAAAAACAAAACAAAAGGTCACTGATGGGTCGGTAGGTCTGAACACATAAACATGAGTCAAATCATTTCCTCAGCGCTAGAGCTTTCTTTGGCTGAAAACTGGCAGAAACCAGCTTTTGCTCATTTAACACCTGCCCTTCTGAAATTTGCAGTAAATTTGGAATGAAGGTACAAAATAATTGATTTACATTGACACTGTTCTTTATTTCATACCTTTAGGTAGAAATGTACCAAATGTTCATTAAGGAAAAAATGCAAAATAGATGACACATGAAATTTTGCTTATATAAAAAGTGCAATTCTCTACAAACCCTGTTAATAAATCAGCATGTTTACGTTTTTTGGGTTTTTTTTTGCATGTGTTAAGTTTACACTTTTTTTTATTAAGATGAATAAATGAAAGAGCCTTAATGTTTAAAGGCTTTAATGTTTAAAGTTAGCATTTGTGGCAGTTCCTATGTAATACTTTTTAAATAATATCAGGTTTGATAATGATACACTTAATTTTCCTTTTAATGTGAGCGAGGATTCCTAATTAAGCAGGCAGCGCATTAGCAGTAATGACACTAATAGAGGGAGGGAGCTAGCGTGCTGGATGACAGCAGAGAGACGTGCGTATAAATAGCTGTGGAACAGAAGCATTTCTCAAACAACAGACAGATCCAGTAATGAGACGTTCTCATCCAGACAGCTGTTTGATATCTGATGACATGTCAAATCTCCTCAGCGTCGACTGTGATGCTTTGTAAGCACTCTGTCCATCCATGTGTCTCTCTCTATCTCTCTGTCTGTCTCTTTCTGTCTCTGTCAAATTAAAATTCAAAAGTTGCTTTTTTGGCAGGACAAATATTAACATTTGTATTACTGAAGCTTGGACACATCCATCTCTCTCTCTCTCTCTCTCTCTCTCTCCATCTTTGTTTCTAATTCTCTCTCATTATGTCTCTATCTGTTTCTTTCCATCTATCTATCTATCTATCTATCTATCTATCTATCTATCTATCTATCTATCTGCCTGCCTGCCTGCCTGCCTGTCTGTCTGTCTGTCTGTCTGTCTTGTTCATGTCTCTCTCACTCTTTATCACTGTCTCTCTCTCTCACTGTCTCCATCTATCTTTCCATTTCTATCTCTCTTTATTTCTCTCTATCTATCTATCTATCTATATATCTATCTATCTATCTGCCTGTCTGTCTGTCTGTCTGTCTGTCTGTCTGTCTGTCTGTCTCTTTCTCTCTGTCTGGCTCCCTCAATTCTGTCTCTCTTCCCCCCACCCCTCTCTCTCATGCATGTAATGATATCCTTCATAATCAAGATGATCTCAGTTGTACCTGTCGATGGCATTGAATTTGCATGTGTGTGTGTGTGTGTGTGTGTGTGTGTGTGTGTGTGTGTGTGTGCGTGTGCGTTTGCCTGTGTGGGTGTCAACCCTCTGATGGTAATTCCACCTGATTCCCCCTCATCCCTCTGGCAGTAGCTCAACCCCATTATGCCAATCATTAAGTTTAATGACTTACAAACCAAGCATCATAACTTTGCCACATTGCATTGGGAATAAAACAAACACTTTAAATGTGTGTGTGTGTGTGTGTGTGTGTGTGTGTGTGTGTGGGCTGTGTCTTTCTATGAAGCTCTGATTTGCAGTATAATATTTTATTTCACTTTAAAACATGTTGGTATATGTGAGTAATTAGGACTCATCAGTGCAGTAAATACTCTGCAGTCTGTAAGTAATTGGCCAGGAACATTAGTTTTGTTCATTTGGCTGTGAAGTGAGGCACATTGGAGGGGATTTACATCTACAGGCTCTGTTTTCATGTACACACAAGTATATATTAGTGGTATTTTACTGGCATGTTGCTAATTTGGTCGGGCAGAAGCCAATATTCTTTTCGCGTTTTTTGCTAGTTGCTGCTTTCTTGGTCAGAAATGAGAGCGTGTGCATCATTTTCAGCCCACTTGTGACCCATTTTTGGTCCAAAATCATGTTAAAGATGAGTTATAGCTTTTATCTATGCGCACTCGTATGAAAGATGGCTGCCGCACATATCCTGCAGTCATTTCGAGCGTTGTCTGTGTACATCCTTAGATACGTGTGTTACAACACCAAAACATAATACCAAAGTAAATAGTGAGGGCGACAAACTAGCTGTAGAGCTGTATCTCAGATCACATAATTACGTACTGGTCTAGACCATTTTTGAGCACTGTTTAACTGTTTTCTTTCCCTGTTATGCTTATTGTTTTAATTATTAAAAACCCCTCATGCAGGTCAAAATCCTGACCTTAAATAACGTCCTGTCCAATTTCACAACTCAGTGTTATCGATGTTCACTATTTATTTCAATCCACGTCCATCCAAAACAGTCTCCTTCATTCGCGAAATAAATATCAACAGCATAAATTGTTTTATTTGTAACACACCGAAACCAAAAAAAACTACATGCATCCGTACAAATTTAATTTTATACAATTAACAGAATGAATTAATTTCATACTTACCAAAGTTATTATAAGAAATTAAACAAAAGATAAAAGCACAAGAATGCCAACTCAGCCAGCTGGCTTCTTCTAACACTAAATATCAACCAGAAATCTGCAACCGAGTTCTAACTGTGGATGCAATTACCCTCTTTAAGAAAATTTCAGCAAGAAAAAAAAAGCTTCATTACGGATTAAATTACATGGCGTTCTAGCGAGACATCATTGGCTAAATCCAATCCGCCCTGGGAGCTGAACTCATACCTTTCCACTGAGAAGCTCAGAGCTTTGACGCATGTCGCCACTATTCCTGAAGAGAAGCTAAACAAGGCTGGTTTGGTACAAAATGTCCTGATCTACTGTGTGAAATAAATAAATAAAAGTGGGGAAATTATTTCCAGACCACACACAGCCTAATGGCCAAATCTACCTTAAGCTCCATCAGCCTAGCTACATGATTCATAATGATGTCTGATAGCTCCAGTTTGCTAGCGCTAACAGTGCATTTGTGAACATCAAACAGACTGAAATAGCAGGAGCCTGAGCTAAAAGCGCTCCCTTACTGCGCCGAACGTCTCATTAAAATCTCTCCACAGCTGAATATGCTGTCTTTCCAGTGAGACAATATTGCTGGCACTTTTCAAAATACAAAAGTCCGCAGCACCTGGAGGGATTCAAGTGATGGAAATTGAAGTTAGACAAGATCATAATATTCACAAACTCTTTGTATTCCAATCAGAAGGAAGCTCCCTAGGTAGACTACATGTTTAGGAAGCGTTAGTGCTCCTCGAAGATGAAGGCTGCCCATTTGAAAGGCTTTTGAAAATTGCCAGTTTTGGACAAATTTGAGCAGCGTCGTAAGCGTCCTTCTCAGGGTAAGCAATCCCATAATGCCGTTCACCGAACCCGGGCAAACGTGAAAGTTATAACAAACACAGCGGACAAAACTTTCCAAACTATACATTTCTGTTCACATCTAACGTTCTGTGTTGGAAAAATCAACTAGCTAGTGTAACAGATGCACATGATTAGCTTGCTAGTCGCTAAAATACTAGCCTGCTAGGCTGTTTTGCTCATTATACTGAATTAGCTAACTAGCTAGGTAGAAAAACTTGCGATGAAGTGATGGGTTTTGCAAAATAACAAAATCTGCTGCTAGTTCAAAAAGCATCCTGAGGTAAAGCTAGCAAGTACAAGTGCAAACTAGCATTCCAAGTGGAAAAACGACTAACCAAATGACGTGTGTAACTTTATCCCAACATCTGCTAACATTACAGTAACAGCTGAGAAGACAGTTCCCTTTAGCTGTGATTTGAATTACAGCCAAAATGAATTACATGATTAATACAGTAATTACAGTTACTACGCTGTAAGAACACTATAATAATGCCAATGCTACGGCATCCTGTTATTAGGAAACTGACACTGGATATTTTAGAATACACCAAGAAAAAAATTAAACAGATTTCTCCAAGCAATTCCTTTGCTTGTACAAATGGAACGTGTGAAAATAAGTGAGAAATATGTTGCCTGGAGTATCATGACAGTGAGATGAAGCCTGTGATATGGGAAATACTTGCTCGAGAGCCTCCGTTCTCACACCGTTCAGCACATGTGGCTCACGCTGGGAAGCATTTCACTTGTTCTGAGGTGTAAGACGCCGTGTGCGCCGATGAATGTAAAGCCACCATGGAATCTCTTATTGAGAGTTATTGGACTCTGTATGTCGATGTATTTCTTTGCTTTACCGATTTAAACAACGGCCAGTAGTGTTCAAGATATTTCATTCGCCTGACCATTGCAGAATCTAAACACACTCAACAGCAGCTTAGCGAAATAGCTAAATATGGAGGCTTGGAGGATTTCTCACCACCACCTTCACCCACGCTTTTGAAGTTATGCTGTACGTATTTGAGAGAAGGTTGAGTGATAGTATTGTCACCTGGGAGACATCTGATGCATAAAGTGATATTACTGACTCTTAGAAGGGGGATCACATTGAAGAAAAAAAGCAGCAGCGGCAGAGCGTAAAGCGACACTCAGACCATAATAATTCTGTGACTCAAACGCAGTTCTGTCTCATTCCGAGTGAAGCACTAACGTTCTGTATAACAACAGAAAAAAATTAATGGATACCAGGAATAGAGTTTGCTGTTAGTAGCTTTGGGACTGGAGGGTGAGGAAAGCTCATTCAGTTTGGATCCATGAGACACTGCTTTTACGAAAAACTTACAGAGAATATCATCATTTAGTGCAGAAACTGTGTGTGTGTGTACCATGTTTATAGTCCACCAAATGTCCCCACAATGTGATGATAACCTGTTATTTCTACCTTGTAGGGATCATTTTTCTGGTCCCCAAAAGGGACAACTCAGTTTTACAAAAAGATCTGTGAATACAATCAAAAAACTAAAACAGCTAAAAGTGTTATGTTTTGTTTGGTTATTTATGGTTAAGGGTTAGGATTAGGGTTATGCCCATAGAAACTAATGGGAGGTCCCCACAAAGTCATAAAAACAAATGTGTGTGTGAGTGTGCTCTGGTTTTTTCCCCCAGGATATTGTGATATCCGTTAGAAGGCACGTCGTACAACTTTGGGTGATTCGAGATGTCGATATTCAATCTCTCCGTGGCGTCCATTGTCGTTTCAGACGTTTAACAATCTTACCACTCTGATTGGTCAAAATCTTATCATTAAAAACTTATCATTAATGAGCATTGTGTTACTTGAACCAACTCTCTGATCCTACATCACTAGCGTAATGCTAGCAGGGACAAGTGTTCCGCTGCTGAACCAATAACAAACGATCGAAAACCTGCTGCCTCCGTCGTTACCGTCGCTAGTCAATGTGATCCACGCCTTACTGAGGGAGAAGGTGTATAAATACAGAATCATCTTTTCTGTCATTCTGAGCTAGCGGCATTCTGGTTCTGAACAGTGAATAAGTGAAGTTTGGAAAAGAGAATCGTGTGTGGGAAGACAAACAGCCGAAAACACACCGAGGAGCCATGTTTGCCGCTAACGAGCTGCTACAGCAGAGCACGACATGCCCGATGGGTGGGAGATATTCGTTCTAAGGAGAACTTAAGTGGACAAGCACAAGACTCGTACAGAATAACACGGAGTTTACTGGGAACTATGAAATTAATGCAAGAATATCTCAAAACTAAACATGTTATCGTAGCACTCTCAGACACCAATTTTGATTCGAGGGCCACTTTAATAAAGGATTCCAGTGTGTGTGTGTGTGTGATGACATCACCCTCCTTCTGTCTGGTTTGAGATAGTGAGGAAGAACGATAAGTAAAGTGTGGGAGATAAGTCTTAAGAAGCTTTCTAATTTCTTAAAGTCCTCTAACATTTTTTGGACATTTACCAAAATGGCACTCGATCTGAATCCGGTTTCAGGAGCAGCTTTTCAACTGAACCTCTGTGAAATCAAAGCCTGAAGATCTTACAGTTGCATTTTCCTCTTCCTCTGACTGTGTTTGTAAGAACGAGAGTTAAGTCTCAGCTTTGTTCTGCATATCACAAAGAGTGTTATTTAAAGTTCTGCCAAAAATCAATGTTTTTTTCTTTTTCTTTTCCCCCCCCATGCTTGGCTCAATCGCTTCGCTCTTCACTGTCTTCACAAAGTGTATAACTTGACATCCTGCTGTCTTTACACTCATATCGTCATGACAACTGTCAGGTATTCTTGGCTTTGACTGGCAGCACAAGAACTGAAAGCGACAGAAAGAAGTTTAGGATGATTTGAAATCAATTATACGAGAAAATGTAGACAGAAATCATTTGCGATGATCTTTCATTTAGTGGTGTCTTTATTACAGTTTAACATTTTTTGTCTTTTTAAAAGGAGTAGCGGATTACAATTTCACAAGATTTCTCACGACTCCTCAAATGTAAAATTATGAATGGTAACATTTCAGATGAGGGGCGGGGCTACTGCTTCCAGCTTTTAATATGAAGTCTTTAATAGGAAACACAACCAAGTCAGACATTAAGGCTTTAACTGCAATTACTCCGTTTACCGAGTCTGAATCAGAGGAATATTTTGCAGTTAATTAAGCAAACTAAAAAAGGCAAAAAAAAAAAGCCATTGCCTAAGGGGCCTGAGAGCTGAAAGCATACTTGTAAAAAAATATATAAAAATGTTCATTAATTGGTCAGAAACACTTTCATAGCAAAAGATAAACAAACATTTTGGCAAGTGCAGAGAGAAAACACGGAAGTCAACCAAGCATGGAAGATATCAAAAATGATGATTAGAAAGTACTGTACTGAAAGTGGAGTCGAATTCTCAAATCTGATTGGTCAGAAAGTGGAAATGACTTTTTTTATAACAGCAGCTCTAATGAAGAAAAAAAAAAAAAAGATTACAAAAATAGCAATAAAGAAAGTAATTTGTTGGCCAACTGCTGAGATATGAGAGGAATGAAATTACATATCCAGATAGATATCCAGAGCACATGGCTTTTTGCGCATTTAAAGTCAATCCTTACATCAAATTATCAATTTAACCATCGTCTACACCAGCACCTTAAACACAAAGTCTCAAGCCTGAAAGCAAACCACGGATAGAAAATGCGGCCTGAAGGTAATGCCGTCAACTGTAATATGATAAAACATAAAAACAAGAAACAATTTAGAAATTAAAAAAAGCATATATAAGACGGCTTGTATTAAAATAATTATCTGATATAATTTCAAAAGAATTGCTACGTGAATAATCCTAGTTGTGATCATTATATTACTGATTGCAAGTTTGGTTTAATTTACCCCTATGGCTTACACCTTCTTTATTTATCAGCTCTTAAAATAGCACTTGATCCAGCACATCACATCATCTTGCATTTTTCATTTAAATGCATTCATATATTCTTTTATACCATACTGACAGGTCCATGAATTAATGAAGCTGTGAGATACTAAATTAAGTTAATGATGATTTTGTTAATTTGCTATCCTGTCCTGGAAAGAAAATGGTTCAGTGGATGAAAGAAACAAATTCAGTTCTGAATGTGAACAGAGTCTCAGAATAAGGGCCGGAACAGACCCGTGACCCTCCATAATAAACCAGTCACGTGGGTCAGGTCTTCAAAATAGAGTTACTGTGTTTTCATTGAAGGCCATTAAATACGCGTTTTGCAGTTTTTTGACCATGATTTAGAAACGAACTGTCGGTATAAACATTCAGGGTCAGTATATACATGAATGAGCACTATTAAATCTGTACATGTTTGCTGGGTGTGAAAGATTCTCCCACGTGATTGGTTTTGTTATGGAACACAAAACGATTCGCGTCACGCTTTATAAGTAGATTTCAAAGCTGCATTCTGAGCGTTACAGCAGGGGGCGCTATAGTTAGCTCAGGGCAGAGGTTCATTTCCCTCCAACAGACCAGCAGCTTGATGCGTCTAATGCAGAGCTGATTCGTTTATATAAACATATATGCGATGTGAATTTCACATAGCAATTGAAAATCCCTGGCAAGGAATTGCATGTTCTGTTAAAAAATAATAATAATATTTCAAAAAAGAAAAGAAAAGAAAATGGCTACAGCTTCTATAAAGCTACACAGGGAGCTCCATGAAGACATGGTGTGTTAAGATTGGTGTAGAAGAACTGGAGCATCCTGCACAGAGCCCTGACCTCAACCCCACTGAACACCTTTGGGATGAACTGGAACACCAGACCTGATATCAGTACCTGACCTTCCTCACTAATGCTCTCGTAGCTGAATAAACACAAATCCCAAAGTCATGCTTCATAATCTAGAGGAAAACCTTAACATAGAGTGGAGCGCATTATAGCAGGAAAGAGGAACAAATCAGGAACTGGATGTTCATCAAGCACATATAGGTGTGATGGTCAGGGGTGCACATACTTTTGGCCATGTAGTGAATAATGTTAAATCTGAGGTGTGAATACTGATGTACGTGACGTTTGGTGTTAGGCTGCTGATGTATGGTGATGATGTACAGTACGTGATGTACGTGACAGTAAAAAGAATACGAGACGACGCGCGACAAGGTTGCAGGAAGCCCCGGCAATAACGCGATTAAACCTTTTCTATTCGTCAGCGTCAGGAGACACAGCTGAGTAATAACTCACAAACCTTCCATGCGCATGATGATGATGAGCTCGTATTGATCAGCATGATGATCCAGGCAAGGTCACGTGATTAATGACACACAGTCACACAACACTCAGAACTCTATTGATTTCATTTCCCTTTAATCCAGATCCACAAATGAGAACTAAAATTGAAACATACTGTAAAGCCTACTACATCATTTAACTTTAGATAATTGTAGTGCTTATAACGTTCATGAGCAATAATATTTCATAATAATTAGTACACAGAACTAGGACTTTTGTTATAAGAGCTCATTTTTTTGTCTCTCAGAATTTTATCAAGTGTACTTGAAAACTAGAAAAAGTTACCACGCTATCCATCCATCCATCCATCCATCCATTATCTTTACCGCTTTATCCGTCTGGGTCGCGGGGAAGCTGGAGCCAATCCCAGCATCT